>CM034001.1:26568202-26849694 GCA_019603395.1 Cyrtorhinus lividipennis | reverse complement strand
CTGGGGGGAGTTGCTATTCTTAAACTAAATGATATTGCCAATTGACAAATGAATCAATATCGTGAGAAAAATATTAACGAGTCAAAACCGAGACTCAAGATACATATATATGCTAGAGATAATTCCATTACATTTTTCAAAACCCACTGATATTAGCCAAGAGAATATTTTTTTCTTGAAAGCAGAGCGGGAGAAGTTTAAGGGTAGTCTCATATCTTCAGGCAAAGAACGAGTCAATAGAGGCATACAAGACATATTCTATACAATAGAATATGTGTTTGGATGTGCTCTATTGTCGGGTTTTGAGCGTGGGGACAACGGCTTAATAAGTTAGTCGGAAGTGGTAAGGAGTACTCTTAGAAAAGTTGAAGAATTGGGGATGTTTATGGAAAAATGATAGGGCAGATTTAAGGTACAATTGTTGGACAGAAAATACTTAAGCGCAGCTATACAACGCATATACACGCACGAGTAGGGAACCTGCGAGGTTTCCTTAAGATTATTTTCAAAATTGACTTTTGCAGAACATTTAAAAATGCGTTAAATGAATTTGAATACGTTCGGCCATCTGATTGGCTCCATGGGTCAGCCACAGTTACCGTGCTTGCCTCGGTGCTGCAAGTGTGGACAAAATTAGATTTTCCAAAATTTTTGATTTTGATCATCTGGCTCCTGATTCTATTGTACATTAGCCACTGCATCTCTATATAGCACAAATTTCATCTGGGCTAATGTTTATCCCCATTTATTGAGTCTTAAATTCAAGATAGTCGAAGTTTTGGTTAAATTACAGATAACCTTCAGAATTCGGTATATAATTAAAAAAATAGTAAAATAATTCTAATGTTTTATTCCTGTTCTAGGATGTTTAAATATACCACACATAAGACGAATTGGTTAAAAAAAATCTGCCTTTTCGATCATAACACCGTAAAGAATGGAAATGATCAGAGTACATGTTTAAAGCTGGGTTCACATGGACGCGGTTTTTCCGTTGGTCCGTTGGGCGGCAAACGCGTTTGGCCATCTGATTGGCTCCACGGGTCTATCGTAGATGCCGCAGGTGAACTTTTGAAGTGGTCTGTATACATCAAATCATTTTGATATTTTTGCCGCAGTGGGTCTCGGCACAGCTCTTCCAGCTGTTTTTGTTGTCTCATGTTATCTCATTTTTGTTATATCCGATTTGCCACTAATCAGCTCCACAAACGCGCTTGGCGCACCGCATCCATGTGAACACCCAAACTCTAAACGTATTTCCCCCACCATTCTAACGCAGTTGCCGCTAACGGAGAAACCGTGTCCATGTGAACCCAGCTTATCACCCACAACAAACAACTAACTCGACTTTCGTTCAAGATTATGCCAAGTCAAGAGATCAGGACTACTTAGTTCATTCAAGGCTGCAAATTTCATCTTACGCAGAGTTGGTGGCGAAAAATACAAGAATGTGGACTGGCCAGTGATTATAAACGCAGTACTCAGGTCGGACAGTTTCTGCGTAAGGTTTTTGGCCTACCTTACTTGGGATTTTTCGAAGTTGAAGAAAGCTTCGACATCGACTTCCCCGTGCCCGAAAGTAACCCGAAAGTTTGCAAAGTACCTCAAAAAACTTACTTATAGCCTCAATCATGTGGGCAATGCGGAATGCACGTTCGGGTAGGACGACCAACGCGTGTGAAGCGTTTCACGCTATGTTCAATCAATCTTTTAACAGCATTATCCTAACATTTTCGTTTTTATTGAGGTGTTGCTCGACATTCAGATTGACAGCGTGGTGTAAATGAATACTGTAGGTGTCCCAGTTCAGCCGCGTAAAAAAGTTATTGACAAGTTGGCTCAAATCGAAAACTTTATTCAAGACTATATTATCATCGGTAAAATCGCGCGCGCGGATTATGTCTCAAACGTAGCAGCATTGAATAAACCAGCCTTTCTCTGACCATGACACTTCATACACACGTTATGAGGTAAGTATCCTAAATTTTAAGAAATGGTCGGCGGAATTGACATTTGGCTACGTTGGTTAGCATGTCGATTCCGCCGGTGGGGCTTTCTCACTGAAGGGGCGGAATTGACCATGTGGCGGAATCGACCTGAAAATTGGCGGAATAGACCGGACCCCGTTCGAGAAGGTAGGAATTTTTCGTACTCTACCATCTCCAAATTAGGGAAAATTATTGTAGGGTAATACTTTAATTCGTACCTACATACATCCACTGCCATTAATTGAGGGGTGGGAAATTTGGGATGACATTTCGAGCAACCAAACCACACCCCAAATCGTACATGGTCCTTCTCGGTTGGATTTTGAAGAAGGTTCCTACATTGATTTGGTTGAATTGGTCGGTAGGTTTCAAAAAACTAAATATCCTCGAAAACTTCGAGAAAATTCGAAATTCATCGATCAATTGGTTGAAGGGGCCATGCCTACATGCTCATAGTGTGCAGGACTGAACAAGTCGTCGTTCGTACGAGAGCCTGTGTAGGGGTCAGAGAGATAACACGCCGGTCTTATTGTAATCGTGGATCTTTAGGGATCCTAAATAGCCCAAGAAAAGCTTCTTGTGAAGCAGCCACAAGGCTGCCAACCCACTTGAGATCGCCAAAAATTCCCTCGCGCCGTGATCGGTTCGTACGGCAAAAGCATCGATCGTAAACATTTAATTCATGTTGCTCACTCAATAATTGCTACCCACCATGCCACTTATCGACGATTTAAAATTTAAGGCGGATCTGATGTTCAGCAAAATAGATCGGGTTCATACAATGGCAATCGATGTAGAAAAAACCCAACCGATAAGAAAAAACATAATTTATTGAGAGCTGCTTCTGCTAATATCGACGACCAGTTTACAGATTACACTGATGCAATTCATAAATTGGCTGCCTTGTACACAAAGCAGATACCGCCTGTTGAAGAGAATTTATGTGAAATGTTCGCAAAATATGACAAATTGTATTATAATATCAAGGCGATATTGATGACATTGCTGAACGAATCCATGGGGGAAGGCGTTCCTCATATGTCCATAAATGGTCCGAAATGGTGGTTTTGAGCCTGCTTAAACTTCATTCTGCAACAAAATAATACTAAAAACAATCTTCTAATCACCTTGTTCTGTATTTCAGTATTCCTCACAATCCAAATATGGCTTCCAAAGTGAATGATTGGTCGGAATTCGGAATATGCTCTCCACCGGACTCTGGCTCGAACAGGAGCTTTTTAGTGGAAAAACAAAAAAATCTGATGACTAACAGAGGTATTATTAAAGAGTGACTTTCAAAGTGGTGTTAAGGATGTTCGACATCGGTGACCTGGTTGATGCGTTGTGGTTTTCAGGGGCTACTCCTACAATACAGGTAGAAGAAGAGCCTTGTGCACCGCTGACTCCCATCAGGTATGGATTATAGCCAGTACATAAGTAAACACAGAGTGGGGCATAAGATATGAATCGATTTTGAAAGGCGATAAAAACAAAAAAACTCAACATTGAGAAATGAATCTTAGTTTATTAGAAACGATAGATAATCGTGTTCTTTGACATCAAGTTTGAAAATGACATCACCAATATGGTCGTGACAGCTTTGTTCTGTCTCTTGGATTGTGGCGGTCAGTAGCCTTTTTTACCAAATAAGTATGCTACTTGGAAGAACCGTTTCCAACGATATAGGAGAGGATGTGGTCTGGATAGTGGGCCTGATTCCCGACAAATTGACGTTCTACTGTTCAATAATGGCTACTAGAGGTGAGGATGTATTCTCCTCTTTTGTTTCTGTACCTACCACCTTGGAAAGTACTCTCATGAAATTTGATGAATATTTCATTCCAAGGCGGAATATTGTGCAGAAGAAGGTGAAAGAAGAAGAAGAAAAGAAGTTTATTATAAACAAATCACAAGAAGATCTTAAACATATGTCATTTCAATAAACCATACGGCTTGGTGTAACCGTCAGCCGGAAGCACTGAGACGGAGAAATGAAACGAGACCCTCCAGTAGTCTAGTTATGGATTTGGGTCAGCCTGAACCGCCAAGCCAGCTCACAGAATTTTGCGACTTTTGCATATTCACTGCCATCTAAGAGCCTCAGGACGTCGTCCCTTGAGAGGTTGTAGGAAGCGAAAGTCGTCAAGCGAAGTTCTTGAAGTCTCGGGCAGACGCACAGGAAATCGTAGATCCTCGGGAGCACTGAGACTGCTCAAGGGGCACGATACATCCACCGAGTAGGGCTTCCATTTCTAATCGACTAGTTCTCCGCGAATCTTGAACAGCCAGCACACTGTTCGAAAATCGAGTCCAAGGTTTGTATTGAAGCTGGCACATTTAAACTGGCGGTTGAGCTCTCTGTACAGGGTAAAGTTTTCCGATACGAGGGCCCTGGCCCACCAACACTCTTTCTTTTCCCTACGAAATCCCTCCAAAATCTGCGTCGTCTCGCTTCTGAGAGAGCTTTCATCAAAGGATTGTCGAGAGTTCGTCTCATCGTACTTTGAGGCCATGAGCCCGTATTCCTCCGCCCAGAAGATTCTCGCCCTTATCACCTCTCTGGCAACAATCCTGGGCAATCAGGCGTTCAGGCATAACGGCAATCTTTACCAGGCACTTCAAGCGGGATTCGAGAGTGTATGCCGCAATGGAGTCCAGCTCGGTCTCAAGATGTAGCAGGTAGTTAGGTGCGTAACTGGGAAGGCGGAAGAGCCTCCTCAGCCAGACCATCAGGACCCCTCGACAGTTGCATACTCACGGAACCCCCAGCATGGCGACGCGTAGCACAGTATGGCTCGGACAATAGCTTGGAACTCGTATAGCTTGGACTGCAGCGGTACGCAGGCACTGGCAAACAGGGGGTTCCAGACGTAATTCATGGCAAATCTTGCCGCAGCGAACTTGGCCTCTAGATGTTGCGCAAAGAATAGCCTTGGAGTAAGAGTGATACCAAGATATGTGTACCTACTGACAATCTCCACATCCTACACTCCATACTTCCACTTCTCAGTCCTCCTCCTGCGGCCCTTCTAAAAAATTAGGATCTTCGACGTCAGTGGGGCGGTTCAGACTGAGGCCCCACCCCATGCAGTACCTTCTCAATCTATCTATGTTTGCCTGCAGGGATGATGGGTTGGTATCCAGTTTCGCAAGATCGTCGGAATACAGTAAAACCCGAACATCTGCCTCACCAATACGAATCCCAAAGCCCAGCTCCTTCGACAAGTCGTCTATAAAAAGGGCAAATAGGATAGGGCTCAGTGGGCATCCCTGTTTTACCCAAGAACCAACTGCAAAATGCTCCGAGATCCCGTGCTTTGTCCGAACAGCTGCCATAACACCCTGATACACACTGAACCACGTGGACAAACCTTCCTGACACTCCGACTGAGAAGAGCTTGTAAAACAGGAAGGATCTGTTGATAGTATCAAACGCTGCTCGCAGATCCACAAAGTATGCGTAGGCCTTCCCTTGTGGGCGACTTAGCTGCAGGCTCACAATCCCAGTGAGTGCAAAGATGAAGTCAATGGTGGAATATCCCTTACGGAATCCAGACTGGAATTCCGAGAGCACTCCGTCCGCTTCGACGAATGCAGACAGGCGAAATTGTGCAGACTATTGTTTTCTTTAAATTTAGCCCATCCCCGAGTTTTTATCTCTATTGACCTTTAACTGATTCTATTCAAATGTCCAGCTCAATTCATGATACCGAGAGAACCCGTTCCAAATTGCCAAGAAGAGTTCTGCCCGCCTCTCCTTATGAAAATATGCTCCCAGCTCGACAAGTCGCACCCGTACGTCGCGTAAGTTACTCACTTGAATCGCCGTTGGGGACATACGATACTTTCAAAGTATCGATACCAGTACTCACATGAGTACTTAATTCGGATATTCGATACTACTCAAGTATCGATACCATAGAGTACACACAAGAAATACTTACCTACAACAGTAAATAATTCGAGAAAATCAGGTTAAGGGTAGTGTGGGAGTAAAATTGTAAGAGTATAATAAATAGATATTTAAGATGGCGAACAATTCTTCACTTTAAAAAGGCTGTTTATTCAAAAAATTACTTAAAAATGGCAGAAACACTACAGTCCCATTCTTCCATCCCCGTACCAGAAACACCAAGAGGTCAGGAAGAACACACCTATTGGTGATGGTATGTTCCTTGTTTTGATCAGAATATTCCCAGTTTGTTGGAGGCCTGGACGGGATAGGATGGACAACTTGGATTTGAATTTAGTGAAGGTGAATACAATTTTGTTGGTGGTAACAAAATTGAAGTTGTTGAAATATTTATTTTCTTGAAACAACAAAAGAACAAAACATTTGTAATTTGACTCCATATTTGTAATTTTTTCGATACTGACCAGAGTATCGATACCAGTACTTATACTCAAATTTGTGGTATCGATATCGAAAGTACCTGGTATCGAAAGAAATATTCGATACTTTACTCATATCGATCAGTATCGTATGTCCCTAACCGCCGTTAATTGCTCACATAAAAAGTGCATATGTACAAATTCGTGCTCCTCGTTTTAGGTCCTCGATTTCACAAGCCAACATACTTCGCCATTTTCCTACGCTTCAAGCGGTTCTTCAACTGGTGATTGCGAATCCTTTTCTGAATCCGATGGTAGCACCCTTATATATTATGAGACAATTTATTGAAAATAATATAATAATTATATTCATGATTTCAATCACAACAATAATTGGAGTGACAGGAGAAATTAATCAAACATCAACACGAAAAATCATTAGATACATCAATTAATCATTTAAAATGAATTATATTATTAATATCAAGATCAAAAGAATTGTGAATCATATATATATATATATAATCATTTATTCAATAATGACATATATTGTTGTGTAATAATAAAAACCTACAATATATTAATTAATCAAATTGAAACATTCTTAACAAAACTAATAGATACAATTTCAATAAATATCATAATTATAAGAATAGGAGGATTGCCTCCATTTTTAGGTTTTTTACCCAAAATAATAACTATTAGAATAATAATAGAATTAATTTAAATTCCAGTCATAATAATTTCATCAGTAATTACTTTATTTATTACTTGAAAATAAGAAGCAAGGTAAATCTAATAATGTCAATATCCCAAAAATGAGTAAAATTCCCAAAACCAAGCATTAAAATATTTATGATAATAATAATAATCCTTAATATTATATTCCCTGCAATAATATTATTGACATTTTTCTAAAGCTTCTTCATTTGAATCGAGTTAGAAATACCAGGTTCAATTATCGGAGATGATCAAATCTATAATGTAGTCTTAGTTACTGCTCACGCCTTTATCATAATTTTCTTTATAGCAATACCAATCAGCTGTTTTACAAAACGGTTGTCAAATGGGGCGTCCAACGCGCTGAAGAGACAGTTGAGCGATGACTCTATGTGGAGCGACGACGAGGCTGACTTCTTCAGCAAAAAGACGTCGGGATACGACAATCTATCTTGCATAAAAAATCAAAGATATCTGCTTGCGATATACTTAGCGTTTCTTGCTGCATTCGCGATACTCATCACTTCCTGCGTTGCATATTTCAAATTCGCCGAATGGATCGTAACTATAGGTAAGGTCCCTCCAGATACTAGCGTTGTCTGTATGCAAACGAATGCAATTACAGGGTGGGTCACGGGAATACGGCCAATAAATAAATAAATATGGATAGGAGTACAATAATTTTATTTACATTTTTTGGTTGAGAAATATCTGCATTTCAAGTTTTAAAAATTGCTCTTATTGCATTCTTAAGTTCGTCCAAAGTTCGTGGTTTTGATTCTTAAACTCGTGACTTGAGGTATCCCCAGAGGAAAAACGCTGCA
Source organism: Cyrtorhinus lividipennis (assembly GCA_019603395.1). Classification (NCBI taxonomy): domain Eukaryota; kingdom Metazoa; phylum Arthropoda; class Insecta; order Hemiptera; family Miridae; genus Cyrtorhinus; species Cyrtorhinus lividipennis. Next base: position 26,841,830 of record CM034001.1, on the reverse strand, counting down.
AATTCATACACACGGGTTGGTTATTCCTCGGACCAGACGCATGGAGACTCATTTCTTCAACAAGGGGAAAATGGAAACAGTGGGTGTAGCGGGTCCCGGACCCATTCCAATCGATTGAGGGTCCACAATTTAGTGGAAAATAATACCCCACACGCCTAGGTTACAGACATTTCTGTAATTTATTAGAAATTTCGAGATTTATCTCGAAAACACATTCGAAATGGGTAGATACGTACCCATTTTGACCCATAGCCTCATCCAGAGGGCACCAATCGTTCCGGGACCCGTCTCATTGGATTCAGCGTCAAAAAATTAGTGGAAAATCATACCCTACACGCCTAGGTAGCAGAAATCTCGAAAATACATATTCAAACATGGGGAAAATGGGGGAAACAGCGGGCGTGACGGGTCCCGGACCCATTTCAATCGATCCAGGATCCAAAATTTAGTGGAAAATGATACTCCACACGCCTAGGTGCCAGAAATCTCGAAAACACATATTCAAAATGGGTAACAGTTACCCATTTTGACCCATAACCTCTTCCAATGGGTTCCAATCGTTCTGGGACTCATCACATTGGATTTAGCGTCCAGAGTTTAGTGGAAAATGATACCCCACACTCCTTGATTGCAAAAAATCTCAAAAATCCATTTTTCAAAATTTTGAGCCGAATCGGGGAGGTTGATTTTTTGAATGAAAACATAGGTTGATTATTCAAAAAATAACCAACCAAAAGTCACACACCGTCAATTCAGGTGACCTTGGAGGCCACTGCACATCCCCAAAATGTGATAGGAGGCAGTCAGGAAACATTTCGCTTATGACGTTCATTGTAACAGTGGCAAAGTGAGGTGGTGCCCCATCTTGTTGAAATCAAATATCCAATTGATTGACTAGTGCCCTTCTTCTGCGCACCCTGGGCCTGAGCTTGTTTGCGCACCAAATCCTGGACTGAAGAACAGCTGCTCTCACCCTCTCCACATTCTCTGGAGTTGTAGCAGTACAGGTGGTTTTTTTTTTCATAATGTTTCCAATTGTTCCAAAAGCATTGACCCACCTCATAATGGTTTTCCAATTAGGAATATCACCATGACGTTCAATGTTGAAGCATTGTCTGAATGCACGCTGCCCCCTATTCCCGTGACCCACCCTGTTTTTTTTTTTTTTTTTAAATTTTATTTCCAAAAAAATTTAGAACAGAGAATGGGATACAAAAAAATGCAGCACAGACCATTCAATGGCTTTTCACAAATATGGAAGTTAATCCCCTATATGGGCAAATGCCCGTGGCAGGGGATGAGCAGCCAATTTAACTCCCACCGAGCCAGATGAACCTAACTTCTACGATTACAATATAATACAAGTAACTTCAAGATTGCCAAATTATCCAACAAATATAAATAAATATAAAACAAGTATTGAATGTAAGTAGTAATAATAACAATATATATATGAGTAACTTTCTTTTCTAATGAGTAACAGATCACAGCAGATAGAGAAACAATATTATGCACATAAAATTCAAAAATAATAAATAAATTACAAAATTTTTGTTACAAAGCTAACCGGCCTTTATAATATCACTTTAGTTTCTCTGAAACCTGCTTGAATGTATTTTCACCAGAATAAATAAATGTCTTTAAATCTGTCGGAAAACTGTTGATGATCCTAACCGAAGAAGACTCATAGAAATTCTTTGCGTTTTGGTATTTAGAGGGACTAAGTACAATATTACTGTTAGCTTTAAACCTAGTGGTAATTTCATGAGACGAATGAACAAATCGTTTACTTTTTACAAGATGCCTTACAAATGCAAGCTCTTTTAGCACGGAGAATGGCAAAATATTTAATTTTTTAAAAAGATGCATTGTGTGCTCACGGGAATTTTTCCTTGAGATGATTCTCACAATGGCCTTCTGGGCTGCGATTAATGGGGCGAGTGTAGTTTGATACGCTCCGCCCCAACAAGGAAGATTCACCTAAACTTTCTTGAGAGTATCCTACAATACATGTTATAAATACAATTAGCAATTTTACGAGTGAAGTTTGGTGCTGTAAACTAACAGAAGGGCATTCATTGAAGTACAGCGAGGCTATTGTCAATTTGAATGACAATTATTGACACCAAATTCTGTCATTAACAGTTGTTGAATATGCTAGTATAACTCAAATTGAACATCTGTTGATTAAGGTCAGCTCACAGATCTCACGCTGCAAGTGAATACATTCCTATTTACAATTAAGCCATCCAGCTTCGCCATTCGCCTCAGCTCCCACTCTAATCGAAATCACATTTTATTGCAGGGGTGATTACCATTGTGGCGTACTCATTTTATTGCGCTGTACAATGGCGTCTTGCGGAGAAACAAATGTTCCCTGAAGATGTTATGTCAGCTTTTGAGAATGTAAGTGATTTGCTGCGTAGCAGCAGTTAGCGCAGCATTTTTGATTTTCCGACAGCGTGCAAAAAACGAAGTTACATTGGATAGACAGTAATCTCTATCTGTGAACGCTTTCTTGAAACCTGTCAGCTGTTCTTAATGTCCATTTATGTCATTGTAATTAGCATTTAATGAGGAACACATTTTGAAACAAGAATTTGATGTCGTAGATAAATCAATACCGTCTTTGCTCTAGTTTGTTGAGATGATGAAATCGTGGAAATTTATGAAAACGGAGCAGGCTGTAGACGAATTGGTTGCTGCTGGATTCAGTGTCGACGTTATTACTGCTGTTCTGAAGAAGGCATCCTCAGACTTGAGGTTCGATTTATACAAAAGAGATGATGTTACAGGTTAGTCCCGCTCAATCACCGGATAGAAAAACAAAACTCATGCCATTTACCTGTTATCATGAGGCTGACGTAAATATTATTTTGTCTCTACCAGGTTATTTATGTGCTGTCAAAGGTGAATCCAGTGACAAACCTAGAAAATTTCTCCGGACGAGCGGGGGAGGTAAGATTGTTCATAGAAATATTTTAGATTTATAGCGGTCACCTCCAGTTAATGAATCATGTTTGATTGTAATTTTGTTGACCTCAAAGGTATTTACATGATTGTATAGTTTCTAACGTCATTGCAGCTCACAGGGCAATCAAGTCGAACTCCGATAAGTTATAACCTGGCTCAATACTAAGGGTGGGTTGGACAATGGAATTCTAATCAGTTTCCGTACGACTGCTTAGAACTCGATAGCTATCGTGGGTTTTTCCTCTTCACCCTTCCTGCTGATTATGGGACCAAACCAACCATAAGAGTGAATAGAGGTCCCTAAAGCCTCCTTTCCCACACAGGCCAGGGCGACAGAGGGCGACGATTAATCAATTTTGTGATCCATTGCAGACAATTTGGTATGATTGCAGTTCCGGGAATAAAACGAACATATTGGGGTGAGAAGAGACGAAGTTGTTACCAAAATGATGATGGAAGGACACGCAGGCGTTTGTTGTGCGATTCGCCTCGTCAGTTTTCGATGCCCATAATTGTGGCGGGAAGATCCAATGAAACGGGTCCCAGAACGATTGGCACCCACTGGAAGAAGTAATGGGTCAAATTGGGTATTTATTACCCATTTTGAATATGTGTTTTCGAGATTTCTGCTACCTAGGCGTGTGGGGTATCATTTCCACTAAATGTTGGACCCTGAATCGATTGGAATGGGTCCGGGACCCGCCACATCTACTGTTTCCCCCATTCGAGGAATAACCAACCCGTGTGTAAGAATTTGCAGATTTTCATATGAAGCGGATGCCATGGCTTGCTCCGGCAACATTTGAGTGTGTCCCTATGGGGATTAAATGTGGAAATATATCAAAATTCGAACAAAAAACGATGGTCTATATACTGAAAAAAAAAAAAAAAAAAACGAATGAGGATACTTTTAAGCGAAAATATAATTTCATCGATAAATGTGTCGATTGAATAAATTTAGCGAACCATGGCGGTTTGCAGGCAACCAAGTTGGGTTCAATGGAAACCAACAGTGCAGCTGAGCTTTTGAAATACTGCTACTTTGAGTCCTATACTCAACAGTTCAAGAAAGTCGGCTTTGTATCCTATTCATATTGGTGTTCTGTCTCATTTAAGATTCTAAATTCTCTTCCTCATTACTATTGCAGTTGGAGGTCTCTTTGTAGCGCCATCATCGTGCTTGAAAATAAGAGGAATGTTTGATCCCAGCAGTCAGGTAAGCACCGTCGTCTCATTTGGCAGCAGACTAGTTTGCATGGGTGTAAAGTACAAGGAGGGGACAGGATGAGAGGACGCGTAAGGAGCCTCCTTCACTCCCTGCACTGGGAAGGTTTGCAAAGGGCTTCTACGACTCCCTCTAAAGGGAATGTTGGTGCCTTGTGGAATAGAGTCAGTCGAACACGAGTCTTCATAGCAGGACATTGTGGCCTTACCACATGCATGCTAACAGGTACTGTTCACTTTCATTTGTGATTGATCAATCCATGATTGGACTTTCTCATTGTTCTCAGGGGCTGTCCAACCCAGGCGCTCCTTCTATAAATCATAAATTTTACATAGAGTAACATTTCAAGGGCTGACCCACCCAGGCACCCTTGGGGCTGTCCGACCCAGGCGCCCCTTCTACCATGCATACATTTTACACACATTAACATTCAGAGGGTTGACCACCCCAGGCACCCTCAGGGATGTCCAACCCAGGCGCTCCTTCTATAAATAATAAATTTTACATAGAGTAACATTTCAAGGGCTGATCCACCCATGCACCCTTGGGGCTGTCCAACCCAGGAGGGGCGCCTGATGGGGGCCATCACAACATGTTTTTCAGGTTTTAGCAAAATTCTCAGGGACTGTCCAACCAAGGCACCCTCAAAGTGTACAATTAAATCACCCATTATCCATAACAGATACTAAATAGGGGTGAAAGCATATCAAAGGTGCGAGTTGGTAGCGATTATAAGGGGATGGAGGAGATCGCTTGGGCCAACAAGGCCTAAAGTCAATCAGTTGCTCAATCAACCTCAATCACTTATCAGTTTCGTGAATCTATCAAGAATCATTCATAAATTATACTCAGTGTACATTAAATATGTGAGGGTATATTGATCTTGACAACAAGCACATACCCGATTGTGTCTTAAATGGCTCGCCTCAAAGTCTCATAATGAATCAGACTTCGTTATGTATTTACCTGTAAGTGCATGTGTGGTTTCAGATTATGAACAGCCAAGAAAGAGAGCGAATCGTTGATGCCATCTTGAAAGAATGTACTGGAGACAAGCTCGTTCACGTTGCCGTTGACCCTCGTTCGTTTCTTGGTGTTGTATACGCGAGGTAAGACCACATAATGCTAATTAGACTTTATTTGGCTAAATTGATGATATTTTTAGTAAGATTTTAAGGGTTCTTACGCTTAAGATACATAGAAGCAGAAGCTTTGTTTTTCCTCTTGAAATAAATGAAATTTTTCTCATGAAATCACAACTTCTACTCGCATTATACGGTTCAGCACCATGGAATTTGGTTTTCCGTCCCTCTGCCTGTTCACATTTCCTTGCTACTGAGACAACCTCCCCAAATTTTAATCAAACCTTCAGCAGTTATAGCTCAACATGTGTATGTGTTTCATTGGGGTCAAATCTTCTGATGGTTTACATAACCATGTAATTGTTTGGTTAATGACTAGTTATAATTGGCAGACAGTTGGCACAAGACAAATAGAATTAGCTACCAGTTTAATGGGCGTACTCATGGGTCTGAAATTAGTAATTTTTGGTTGGTTATTCCTCGAATCAGGAGCATGGAGACTAATCTAAACCTTGACCAGGCGCATTGAGATTCATTTCTTCAACATGGGGGAAATGGAGGAAGAAGTGGGTGTGGCGGGTCCCGGGCCCATTCCAATCGATTCAGGGTCCAAAAGTTAGTGGAAAATGATACCCCACACGCATAGGTACCAGATATCTCGAAAACAGACATTCGAAAAAGAGTAGATAAGTACCCATTTTGGTTGGTTATTCCTTGAATAATCAACCTATGTTTTCATGCAAATGGTCAACCTCTCCGATTCGGCTCAAAATTTTTTTCTGGACGTTTCATGATGTCCTGATCAAAAAAGGTCAATGTCCGTCCGCCGTACGCCGTCCGCCGTTCACGCCGTTTTTGGTAGTAGAAAATTTTCTAAAAACCTGAAATTTGGGTCAGGGGTCTGTTCCCGGCCTAGGACGGTCCTCCAAGCTTTTCAGCCCGATCGGACCAAATTTGGAGGGGGTAGGGGTTTTTGAAAAATGGATTTTCGAGATTTTTGGTGATTTAGGCGAGTGGGGTGTCATTTTCCACTAAATTTTGGACGCTGAATCCAATAAAAAGGGTCCCAGAACAATTGGCACCCACTTGAAGAAGTAATGGGTCAAATTGAGTATTTATTACCCATTTTGAATATGTGTTTTCGGGATTTCTGCTACCTAGGCGAGTAGGGTGTCATTTTCCACTAAATTTTGGATGCTGAATCCAATAAAATGGGTCCCAGAACAATTGGCACCCACTGGAAGAAGTTATGGGTCAAATTGGGTATTTATTACCTAATTTGATTATGTGTTTTCGGGATTTCTGCTACCTAGGCTTGTGGGGTATCATTTTCTACTAAATTTTGGACGCTGAATTCAATGATGTGTGTCCCAGAACGATTGGCACCCACCGGAAGAAGTTATGGGTCAAAATGGGTATGTATCCACCCATTTTGTATGTGTCAGGATTTCTGGTGCCTAGGCGTGTGGGGTATCATATTCCACTAAATTTTGGACCCTGAATCGATTGGAATGGGTCTGGGACCCACCACACCCACTGTTTCCTTCATTCGAGGAATAACCAACCCGTGTGTAAGAATTTGCAGATTTTTTACCCATAACCTCCAGAGGGCACTAATCATTCCGGGACCCATTTCATTGGGTCACCCACCAAAATATAGTGGAAAATGATACCCCTCACGCCTAGATTTCCAAAATCTCGAAAATCCATTTTTTAATAAAATACATTTTGACCCCTACCCCGGTCATATTCGGTCCGATCGAGCTGAAAAGTTTCGGGGACCAACTAGAGCAGAAAACGGGTCCTGACCCTAATTTTCAGATTTAAAAAAAAAAAAAAAAAAAAAACTATTAGGTCGGCGTGGTTGGCCTACGGACATATGAATTTTTTGATCTGGACACATTGGAAAGCCCAGAATAAAAATTTGGGCCGAATCGGGGAGGTTAACTTCTTGCATAAAAAAAAAATCGGCAAATTCTTACACACGGGTTGGTTATTCCTCGAATGGGGGAAACAGTGGGTGTGGCGAGTCCCATTCCAATCGATTCAGGGTCCAAAATTTAGTGGAAAACTATACCCCACACGCCTAGGTAGCAGAAATCCCGATAACACATATTCAAAATGGGTAATAAATACCCAATTTGACCCATTACTTCTTCCAGTGGGTGCCAATCGTTCTGGGACCCGTTTCATTAGATTCAGCGTCCAAAAATGTAGTGAAAAATGACACCCTACTCGCCTAGATCGCCCAAAATCTCGAAAATCCATTTTTCAAAAAACACATTTTGACCCCCCCCCCCCCCCTCCCCAAATTTGGTTCGATTGGGCTGAAATGTTTTGAGGACCCGTCTCGGCCGGTGACCCAAATTTCAGATTTTTAGAAAATTGTCTACTACCAAAAACGGCGCGGACGATGGACGGCGTACGGCGGACGGACATCGACCTTTTTTGATCAGGACATCATAAAACGTCCAGAAAAAAATTTTGAGCCGAATCGGAGAGGTTGACCATTATCATGAAAACATAGGTTGATTATTCAAGGAATAACCAACCAATAGGGTGATAAAATTAAGAAATAACCTACCAAAGGTCAAACGTCCGTCTACTGTCCACGCCAAATTTGGTAGTAAACATTTTTCTAAAAATCTGATATTTGGGTCAGGACCCGTTTCCGGGTCTAGCTGGTCCTCGAAAATTTTCAGCCCTATCGGACGAAATTCGGGTGGAGTAGGGGTCAAAATGTGTATATAAATAAATTGATTTTCGAGATTTTGGCGATCTAGGCGTGTGGGGTATCATTTTCCATTAAATTTTGGACGGTGTAACTTTTGAATGAAAACATGAAACAACCAAAAACCAAAAATGATCCTTCCATCATTCATGGACATGACTTGACTCAAATCAAGATGGACCTCACTTGGGTTGTCCCAACGGGGGAGGGTAAGGGAAATGTCACTGAATTAACTATTTTTTTTAATAAGCTATTTTGATTTAACGAAAATGATGTAGCAGGTTCATACTCTCCAGAGCACCCATTTTCACAAGCATTTTTTTTTTTTTTTTGTGGGGGAAACAGCACACCTCTTTAATTTACTGATCCTGGAACCGGTTATTTCTAGTTTTCTGAAAGGTTAATGAGACATTAGAGGTCACGAGGAGGCTTGTGTGCTCAACACCTTGTCCTTTATATTCTGTTTTGTAACAGCAATGCTGCAGTGCCATGTGTTGGCAGTTGCGCCATTTGTAAAGCTGCTGTTTGGTTGGTTATTCCTTGAACTGAACCTATGTATGTTTTCACGTCAATCTCTCCGATTTGGCGCAAAATTTCCACCGTCCAGACCGGACGGTAGTAGTAGACAATTTTCTAAAATTCTGAAATTCGGGGCAGGGATTATTTTGTGGCTCCAGTTGGTCCTTGAAACCGATCGGACCAAATGTGTAAGGTAGGGGATCAAAATGTGTTTTTCGAAAGAAGGGTTTTCGAGATTTTCGGCGATCTAGGTGTGTGGGGTATCATTTTCCACTTAATTTGGGACGCTGAATCCAATGAAAAGGATCCCAAAACGATTGGCACCTACTGGAATAGGTTATGGGTCGAAATGGGTATCTATTACCCATTATGAGTATGTGTTTTCGAGATTTCTGGTACCTAGGCGTGTGGGGTATCATTTTCGACTAAATGTTGACGCTGAATCGATTGGAATGAGTCTCCATGCTCCTGGCCCAGGGTATAACCAACCCCTGTGAAAGAAGCACCGTTTTTTTATGCCTCTGTTTTCAGTTATGTCGAATCACTTTATGCTCTATGCACTGCTTAACCAAACCGCTTCTTTTGACGTTTTCTTGAGGTTGATTCTGACTCATTGTTCTGTTTGTTTTTTTCGCAGAGGATTGCACGGTGTTGACGCGGCCAATGTCTTCCGCAAATTCAATGGCTCAATTTTCGAAGGGCGACGCGTCATCGTGAAATTCATCCATCCTACCCGTTATAATGAAAAATTCCCCCGCTCGGCTTCTCTCACTCGCCCTCTTTACTCGTGGACCCGTTCTTATTAAATTCACTTATTCTGAATGCTGCTGAATGTCCCAATTACGTGCCTTTTTTCAACATCACGCAGTTCTAACAATAATTTATCGCATCAATGATAATTATTTCTTAACTTCATTTAATCGTTTTGAATTCTTATTTTAAGTTTCTCTTGTCCATCTTTCCTCCTCGAGAAACAATTTTTGTTTGTACCGGCAATGGTTGTCATGATTTGTGAATTTCATTAGGCCTTTTTCCTGTTATTATTAACTATTATTATTTTGTATAATGCTTGGATCTGTTGTAATCTCAACATTCCCAGTGTCTTCTAACTTCTATAAAACAATACTGAAAGCCCTGAAGGCACTAAAACCAACATTGAGTATTTAATGGCTTCGCGTGTTTTGTTTTTGAGGTAGTGTTACTTGTGTACTGTATTTCATACTTGCGTATCTCTTTTCTGGTACGCAGAAATTGTGAATAATTGTAATAAAAATCGCTTTGTCTCACTCAATTGGTCTTGAAAGTGTGCGACCAAAACGACCATAATCTTTAAAAGCGCCAAAACTGGCTTTTGGTCGCTAATGATTAGTATCGGATATCGAAGGATGAGAACATTTTTCAATGGAGGTAATTTTCTGTATCAACATGTCAATGACACTGTTGGTACTGACATTGATCGACCACCTAGAAGTAACCACTTCAGGACAGTTGATTCGTTGGCCCAGGTAAAATCCTTGGAGCTAATGTGGGTCAGCAAGTGGGAGTTCATAAATAAAATGTATTAGGAGTACGCTCTGCGCATCACCCTTCGTGGGCCCTGAGCCGGCTGTAAGTTTGCTATAAACTCCTTCAAAGCTATGATGGCGGAAAATTGAAGGACATGTCTATAGAAAGCATGTGCCCAAAACCCCACTCATCACTCACCAAGGACCTACTCAAGCTCTAGTGCAGACATGAAAGCAATAGTTGACCTACTAATTGGGTTTGACCCTCTGCGTTTTCACCTGGACAGCATAGGGGTGACTCAATCGACAACCTTATGCAGACTTGAACTGCAACCGACATCATTTTCAAGTGCGGAGCACTCACACCTTGCAGACATACCCTCTTTGGGACACAAACCCCAATGCTGTTGCAAGATTACACCTGCACCAGTGGGCAACCAGCATTACAAGGTCAACAACATGGAGGGCTAAGGGCCACTCTTGAACATTGTTGCATCATATAGATTTGGCTGGAACCTTCCTGTTCGCTCAAGACAACATGTCGAGTTCCCAGAACCAGGAAAGCCTCGAGAAGGTTCTTGGCCAAGGGAGCGAGCATAAAAGGGACTGAGGAATGCTGCAGAGGGCAGTTCAGTTCAGAATCCAAATATAGACATGCTCGCTGTGCCCAGTTATAAATTAGTGCGACAACCATGTATTGCGCCTTGTAATTGTGTAAGTGTGTGAATGAGGACAGTGTATTTGAGTGAACAATTGTAATAAATTATTTACAAAGACCATAAATCGGTACACTACTGTTCCTCCAAGAAGTTAGTTCGCGTACGCTGTACGCGCCGTTTTTGGTAGTAGACAATTTTCTAAAAATCTGAAATTTGGGTCAGGGGTCTGTTCCCGGCCTAGGACGGTCCTCGAAACTTTTCAGCCCGATCGGACCAAATTTGGACAGGGTAGGGGTCAAAATGTGTTTTTTGAAAAATGGATTTTCGAGTTTTTGGGCGATTTAGGCGAGTGGGATATCATTTTCCACTAAATTTTGGACGTTGAATCCAATGAAATGGGTCCCAGAACGATTGAAACCCACTGGAAGAAGTTATGGATCAAATTGGGTATATATTACCCATTTTGAATACGTGTTTTCGAGATTTCTGGTACCTTGGCGTGTGGGGTATCATTTTCCACTAAATTTTGGACCCTGAATCGACTGGAATGGGTCTGGGACCCGCCACACCCACTGTTTCCCCCCTTTCCCCCATGTTGAAGAAATGAGTCTCCTTGCGCCTGGTCCGAGGAATAACGTGTGTAAGAATTTGCAGCGTTTCTAATCCTGGCATCCCTCTTTCGGGAAATGTTAACGTCTTCGTTGCGGCAGTGTGATCAGTGCCATGTTGCCAAACATGGGGGTCGCTGAGAGGGTGCAGTTGTCGTTCATCAAAAGGATGTTCCATCTGGCTGATTGGGCTCCCTCTTACTTCGTTCATCAGGTGACGGAAGTCAACACTGTTTCCTCACACTCATTTTTATTTTATCGTTCAGCCTCATAGCTGCCAAGTGATCGTTTGGTGAATGTTATGTTTAAGATGGTCGTTCCAACATGAGTATTTTGGGCAGGAACCTGGCTCATTTGGGCTGATTATCAGGTAAGTATGACATTCCGAACAACCTGTCCACCTTGGATTGCGGGCTGCTCAAGGCAGATTTACAAAGGATATTATCTGGCTGGATCGATGAGAAAAAGGAGGACTTCAAGAATCGATTCATGGGCTTCTGAAAGGTTCAGCTCTTGTGATATGCCTAAGGTTGAGAAAGACTAAGAGGAGAAAAACAACCTTGTTAATATATTCCAAGTGTAAGTACCTACCCAAAATATCGCCTTATGCTTGAGGCCTACCTAGGTACGAGTTAGTTATTATTACTCGTAGTTCGAGTAGCCCTCAACTAGAGCGCGCCTCCCATCAGTACTGTTCGTGGGGTGCTGATGCGAATCTGTCCAGCGTTTGACATCAAACAGCATAATTAACTAACTCTAGTTATTTGGTTGGTTATAAAAACCATTTTGATTTACCTTCATCATTCTTTCCGTCCAGAACCCTAATGAGATGTGGAAGCGCACAGACAGCTTTTATTCAGCACTCAGCCATAGAAATAGAACGAGATTGAGAAAAGGGCAATTTCAAGCCGTCAATACTGGCTAATTATCAGGTGGTTTACCAAGTAATTATTCGAGAGTCGTAAAGAGTTCTCAAATGATATTCCGATGATAATTCCGTAGTTCGTTTCATTCAAAGATCGTCGGTAGTTTGTAGTCCGCTGAATTTCAGATGCTCAGGACGAAGCAGGAACGTTGTGGGTTGCGTTGGGAGATGTTACTGCGTTGCTAGATGACGTAGATTCTTGCGCCTCTTGTATTCTCATCGGAATGCGAGGAATTTCATGGTTTTATTCCAACAGTGACTTTATTTATGATTGATAAATGCCGGTGGCAGCTTGGGCAACAGTCCTGCCATTTTCCTCTCCATTACATTATTTTCGAACTGTGCTCGGTGCATTTTCTCGATCTTTTGCTCTCACTGGGCGCACAACTGAGGCTGAAGTTGGACCTCTAGTCGGATTGCAAGTCGGAGCGTGAGTGGTGCAAACGCTCCGACTAGTACTTAGTCCCTCCTAGTTGGACGACAAATCGGAACGTGAATGCCCCGCTTAAGCCCCCAGGCTTGCTGCCTCCAGAAGGGAGAGAGCATGCGCCAAATGCGCGCGCAGCTCCTGCCTGGACGTCGCATTTAGAGAGGCCCAGCGCTCACTCGTTCCAAAGGCGTCCAACCAGGCGGTCGTCGTCGAGGCGCCCCTTGGGGCTGAGGCGCCCAACATGTTGGAGTTATATATTTTTGTAACCTGTCGTGCAAGTGCATCTCATTCAGTCCATCCTGGCTTCGTCCTGTGCTTGCTCTGAAGTGAACTCTTCTACCGTGCTGAAGTCGACCGAAGCTGTAATATTGTGTTCCCCATGAGATAAAGGACTCAAGTTAATAAGCCTTGCTGTGTACCTGCGGGACAGCGAGCCCCCTCCTGTTTTTCCTTCAACGTCGACGCCGTTTTTGTCAGCTGGTATCGTTGCACTTGTTCATTAAATTGTATTTCATGTACATCATAATTTCATGTCACTTGTATTAATTGTATTTTATGCTCCACATGTTGTCTAATTTACTTTGTCGAATTACTTTGTCTTGTATCAATTCTAGCCCAGGTTGAGGCATATTTTCCTTTGCAACGAGTCCTTGTCTTTAATTATAATTCATTTTGTTTCAATGTATTTCATGCTCATCCTTGGTATCCCTAATTAACGCTCAGTCGTAAGTCTTGGACTTACATCCCGTATCCTCTCGCTAGGTCCTTTCCAAATTCTCCGAAGAAACCCGAATTAAATCATAGTAAATTCATAACAGATTTTAATTCGAGAGAGGCTTACAAAAATGGTGGCAGCGGTGGGATTACATACTAATTAGTAACCTAGCAGTCTTGTTCTTGTAAATAGCAGTGTTGATGAATTTCAATTATTTTTTAAATTAAATACATGTGTCCAAAAATAGGAAAGTATATCAAACATCGATGTTAACATCGACTTTTCTGGCTTTCAACCATCGACATTGAAAACATCGATGGTTGAATGGGCTATGATTGACAACTACCAATGTCACCATCGATGTATTTTTTTCGATGTCCCATCCCCACTACGAAAGAAACCGTGGGGATTTTGTGATCCTCGATTGTCTCTTTTCTCATTTTCGCGGTCCTCACTTGTCTTAAGACCAACAGTGTTGAATCCGTAGATGTTCCCCGAATGTCCGATGTTTTCGAATCCGTGGCCTCAGAATCCGTAGTCAGACCCGCGATCAATCTTTCCTAAAAGTTCTAAAAATGAACATGAAGAAGACAACATTGGCAACACTGCGTCTCAAGAAAACGATGGCCTTCATTTTTTTCTTCTTGTTTGTGACTATGATCTAAGTTTTGAGAAATCCGTAAAATGGCGACAAGTGGGCTGCTCCAAACGGTTGTCTTGTGATTGATATTTCATTGTATTCGTTTCAATATCTACGCGGATTTATCGGTCTCTGAATGCATTTTACTCATTCAGCAACTGGGTGCCTTCGGCTGCCAGTGGCACCGTCGACAAGTGAAATGTAGTTTCGTGACTTGAAGCACAAGACGAGTTCCTATAAAACAAAAATGAAAAACATGATGTCTTCCTCGGTTATCACCTTCTCCTTCGCCCTTATTTTGGTCGTCAGTCCTTCAACTCACGGTAAATATTTGTTTGAATCTCACGTTTGGAGGCTTCTTTTCGTTGAACCGAACATGTTTCGTACGTGGACCAACAACGCTCGGTTATAGCGCTGGCCGGCCCAGGGTTGACATGTTTTTGGACGGCCTGAATCACGTTCAAGCAACATGACGATTCCTTCTAAATCGGCTGGATCTACGTACAATTGGTCTGCACTATGAGAGTTTCTCCTTCTATTTGCAAAATGCATGTTGCGTGGGACGCCCATAAGCCTCAAGTCCTGTTGATACACGGAAGGACGATGAGTTTTGCCGCCTGGACGGTCGGAATGACAGGAATGCGCGAGCTACGCCTGCTACTTTCCAGCATAGGTTTCATCCTTGCATGTCTATTGACATTCTTGATGCTGATATGAGATTAGAATTTCCCATTTTACGCCCCTCTGTCGTCCGTCACGCTGTATTTTCGTCTTCTTGGAGTTTTGGTCTTACGATTCTGCGTCATCAACTCACAACTCCCGATAAATAGCTGGAACAATGTGAGTGTTTGATTACAATTGGATTTCGTTTGTCTAATATTAGGTAACATCGTCTTTGCTCTTCATTCCGGATGGCGTGATCATCCGAGCTCGTATCACACGATTTGCCTCGAAGTAAAAGCAGATAAAAATGTGTGGTCCAAGCATCGGATGTTCGTCCAGTTTTTGGTTGTATGGCGCGTCCTCGTCTACTGTTGTGTATTGTCCACACACCACTAAATAACAGCACCTTATTCAAACTGAACCGTGCCGTTTCCATTTAGCCATCAAGAATCCAAAAGTCGCCGACTTCTTCAATGTTTCTGATTATTTGAAACGACTTCGTAGGACTTTGGGACATCCAACTTCGCACTCATTGTCCATTCTCGGTCAGGCTCTTGTTTTCTGTGTGAATTCCGATTTTTAATTTCACTTTTATATACCATCAGTTAACTTTGTATACGCCTTGCTTCCCGAATGAATGTAGATTGTTTACATTTTCGCCAATCATACATTCGTCAATACATATGTAAAAACGCTGCCAATTCTCACACACGGGTTGGTTATTCCTCGAACCAGCCGCATGGAGATTCATTTCTTCAGCATGATGAAACGGGGGAAACAGTGGGTGTGGCGGGTCCCGGACCCATTCCAATCGATTCAGGGTCCAAAATTTAGTAGAAAATGATACCCCACTCGCCTAGATCGCCAAAAATCTCGAAAATCCATTTTTCAAAATACACATTTTGACCCCTACCCCGCCCAAAGTTGGACCGATCGGGCTGAAAAGTTTCGGGGACCTTCCTAGGATGGGAACAGACCCCTGACCAAAATTTTTAGAAAGTGTTCTACTACCAAAAACGGTGCGGACGGCGGACGGACATTGACCTTTTGGTTGGTTATTCCTCGAATAATCAACCTATGTTTTCATGCAAATGGTCAACCTCTCTGATTCAACTCAAAATTTTTTTCTGGACGTTTCATGGTGTCTAGATAAAAACGCTGCAAATTCTTACACAGGGGTTGGTTATTCCTCGGACCAGGCGCATGGAGACTCATTTCTTCAACATGGGGGAAATGGGGGAACAGTGGGTGTGGGGGGTCCCAAACCCATTCCAATCGATTCAGGATCCAAAATTTAGTAGAAAATGATACCACACACGCCCAGGTACCGGAAATCTCGAAAACGCATATTCAAAATGGGTAATATGTACCCAATTTGACCCATAACTTCTTCCAGTGGGTCCGATCGTTTAGGGACCCATTTCATTTGATTCAGCGTCCAAAATTTAGTGGAAAATGATACCCCACACGCCTAGGTTCCAGAAATCTCAAAAACACATATTCAAAATGGGTAATATATACCCAATTTGACCCATAACTTCTTCCAGTGGGTGCCGATCGTTCAGGGACCCATTTCATTTGATTCAGCGTCCAAAATTTAGTGGAAAATGATACCCCACTCGCCTAGATCGCCCAAAATCTCGAAAATCCATTTTTCAAAAATCACATTTTGACCCCTACCCTGCCCAAATTTGGTCCGATCGGGCTGAAAAGCTTGGAGGACCGTCCTAGGCCGGGAACAGACCCCTGACCCAAATTTCAGATTTTTAGAAAATTTTCTACTACCAAAAACGGCGTGGACGGCGGACGGCGGACGGCGTACGGCGGACGGCGGACGGACATTGACCTTTTTTGATCTAGACATCATGAAACGTCCAGAAAAAAATTTTGAGCCAAATCGGAGAGGTTGACCATTTGCATGAAAACAGGTTGATTATTCAAGGAATAACCAACCAAAAAGGTCAATGTCCGTCCGCCGTCCGCCGTCCACGCCGTTTTTGGTAGTAGAAAATTTTCTAAAAATCTGAAATTTGGGTCAGGGGTCTGTTCCCGGCCTAGAACGATCCTCCAAGCTTTTCAGCCCGATCGGACCAAATTTGGGCAGGGTAGGGGTCAAAATGTGTTTTTTGAAAAATGAATTTTGAGATTTTGGGCGATCTAGGCGAGTGGGGTATCATTTTCCACTAAATTTTGGACGCTGAATCCAATGAAATGGGTCCCAGAACGATCGGCACCCACTGGAAGAAGTTATGGGTCAAATTGGGTATATATTACCCATTTTGAATATGCGTTTTCGAGATTTCTGGTACCTGGGCGCGTGGGGTATCATTTTCCACTAAATTTTGGATCCTGAATCGATTGGAATGGCTCTGGAACCCGCCGCACCCACTGTTTCCCCATTTCCCCCATGTTTAAGAAATGAGTCTTCATGTGCCTGGTCCGAGGAATAACCAACCCCTGTGTAAGAATTTGCAGCGTTTTTTGATCTAGACACCATGAAACGTCCAGAAAAAATTTTTGAGCCGAATCGGAGATGACCTTTTGCATGAAAACATAGGTAGATTATTCAAGGAATAACCAACAAAAAGTTGTTACACCTGAGTCTTCAAAGATGAGCTGAGCTGTTCCTGACAATGCGTGAACATCTTGAAATCTTCTTGTAATTATTGAAGCGTATAAAAAAATAATTTTAGGGAATAGAGCTACTAATAGCTCCCATTCATGCACACTCATATAGTTCTTATCCCATGATGTTACGCCCTTTCAGCAAATAGGTGGAGTAGAAGCAAAGGTATTCATCATAACACGATTCCAATTTATTGTGAGGAGGAGTAGGATGGATTGAGGGAAAAAGTACACAAAAGTTCCAACTCAGAGCGGAATCCAAGCTGACATCCTTCAGTTACCATCTTCCTTTCTATTTATTTTCTATAATGACAGTTTTCGTATTCATCAGGAATTGAAATTCTGTTGACGAGGCCATTGAGCATTAGGTATTCAGAGGCTTTCCCTGACGATACGAGTGGCTGGTATCAAGTTCAAGGCGGACTAGGCCTTCGTTGAGGACAATCGTTGATAGGTTGATATTTTGTGTTTCCGTCTTGAGAGGCACCTTTTGAGTGAAAAAATTTGAAGATCGCTGCAAATTATTCCTCAACAGTTTATTGCTTTATAGCTGTTGAAAACAGTGAGTGAGGAATATCCAAGATTCAGTCGAATCGATTCAACGTCCCACATTTAGCAGCCACAAATAATTTTTTGTGCAAATTTTCTACTACCAAAAAGGGCAAAAACAGCGGATGGTGGATGGATATCCATGATATCAAAGGAAAAGCCAACCACGGATGGTGGACGGATATCCATGATATTAAAGGAAAAGCCAACCAAAACCAAAATAGTCGTCCGCCGTCCACGCTTTTGGTTGGTTATTCCTCCTATTGCTGGTTATAACCAACCGATGTTTTTTGGTAGTAGACAATTATCTGAAATTTTGCCGAGGGAGTTGGCTCAAGTTGGTCTAGGAAACTTTTCAGTCGAATTGGCTCAAATTTGGGGACGTTATGGGTGAGTATATGTTTTTTACAGGAAAACAAATCAACAAAGTGGAATCGTTTCTGTTTTTGTTTTTTTGCTACAATTTTGGTTGATTATTCCTTGAATAATCAACATGTTTTCATGCAAAAAGTCAATCTCTCCGATTCGGCCCAAACATTTTTCTGGACGTTTTGAGGTGTATAGATCAAAATTAGAAAATGTCCGTCCGCCATCCATGCCGACTTTGATAGTAAAATTTTAACTAAAAATCTGAAATTTTGGTTAGGGGTCCGTTCTAGTTGGTCCTCAAAACTATTCAGCCCGATCGGACAAAATGTGGGCGGGGTAGGGGCCAAAATGTGTTTTTTGAGAAATGGATTTTTGAGATTTTTTGCAATCTAGGCGAGTGGGGTATCCTTTTCCACTAAATTCTGAACGCTGAATCCAATGAAAAGGGTCCCAGAACGATTGGCACCCACTGGATAAGGTTATGTGTCAAAATGGCTATCTATTACCCATTTTGAATATGTGTTTTCGAGATGTCTGGTAGCTAGGCGCATGGGTTACATGGTTTTTCACTAACTTTTGGATGCTGAATTCAATGAAATGGGTCCCGGAACGATTGGCGCCCTCTGGATGAGGTTATGTGTGAAAATTGGTTCTTATCTACCCATTTCGAATGTGTGTTTTCAAGACTTCTAGTACCTAGGCGTGTGGGGTATCATTTTCCACTAAATTTTGGACGCTGAATCGATTGGAATGGGTCCGGGACCCGCCACACCTACTGTTTTCCCCATTTTACCCATGTTAGAGAAATTAGTCTCCATGCGCCCTCCGAGGTTTGATTCTCGTTCGAAACGCGTTGGATTGTGATTGGTTAACGTCTAGGTTGAATGTTGAATGTGTTTAGAGACTTCTCAGTTTGTTGCCTTCACTAAATTAATGTTGGGATCCCCCTCCATTGACCGGTGTTGCCCCCACGAATACACTGTCTTCACTTGTTTCCACAAACTCTCTGTTCAAATCCTGATTTGAGAGAAGTGAGCAATTTCAGCTGAGTTTCCGTGCGTCACGTGTTTATAGGTCAATGGGAACGAGAGCAGCCGTTTGAAATCGTTTCGCAATCTAACTTCATCCCGTTGTATTCCTAACCATTCCGTAATAACAAGGACCTCTTGAAAGAATGTTGATTTTATTTTAATTGTTGTTGTATTTTTTCAATTTTTATTGGAAAGCAAAATTTGCAAAATTAATGAGCGGCCTGGATGACAGGAACTACCCTATTTCAAGGAACAGAGTTCCATGATGAGCGGGGGAGTAAACTCTAAAACGCTGCAAATTCTTTCACACGAGTTGGTTATTCCTCGGACCAGGCGTACTTAGACTAATTTCTTCAACATGGGGGAAACAGTGGGTGCGGGGGGTCCCAGACCCATTCCAATCGATTCAGGATCCATAATTTAGTGGAAAATGATACCCCACACGCCTAGGTGCCAGAAATCTCGAAAACACACATTCGAAATGGGTAGATAGGTACCCAATTTGACCCATAACTTCTTTCAGTGGGTACCAATCGTTTCGGGACCCGTCCCATTGGATTCAGCGTCCAAAATTTAGTGGAAAATGATACCTCACACGCCTAGATCGCCCAAAATTAAAGAATTACTTTAATTTAGAAGAAAGAAGAACTTTAATAATTAAAGAATTCCTTGAATTCTTGCAATTCCTTGAATAATTATTATTCAAGGAATAACCAACCAAAAGTCCGTATTTAGTCTGACTATAACCGGGGACCTTATAACTAGGCTGTTATCTTATTTTCGGATTTGTGACACTGCCATCAAGTCACGTAAGAACCTTCAAACAAATTCCGCAGACCCTTGCGATATCAACTTTGTTAATGCCAATTTATCATATCCGGCTCTAGGATAGTTTTGTAGTGCTGGACATATAATCTGGGTAAATGTGATGCGAAATACCCTTCAGACGGGAATGTGGAACAGAAGCAAAATGAAGATTTGTTCCAAATTTGTTTGGATGCTTATGAACAGATGATGCGAAAAAAAAAACATGGGAGCTGCCTTCGCATACAGTTGGTTAGTTGTAACAACTTTTTTACAGGAAAACAAATCAACAAAAGGGAATCTTTTTTTGCAACAATTTTGGTTGGTTATTCCTTGACTAATCAACATGTTTTCATGCAAAAAGTCAATCTCCCCAATTTGGCCCACATTTTTTTCTGGGCGTTTCAAGGTGGCTGGATCAAAATAAGAAAATGTCCGTCCGCCACCGACGCCGATTTTTGGTGGTGGACAATTTTCTAAAAATCTCAAATTTGGGTCACGGTTCCGTTCCCGGCTCTAGTTGTTCCTCGAACCTTTTAGCCCGATCGGACCAAATTTAGAGGGGGTAGGGGTCAAAATGTGTATGTCGAAAAATAGATTTTCGGCGATCTAGGCGTGCGGGATGTTGTTTTCGACTAAATTTTGAGCGCTGAATCCAATGAGACGTGTCCCGGGACGATTGGTGCCCTCTGGATGAGGCTATGGGTCAAAATGGGTGTCTATTTACCCATTTCGAATGTCTGTTTTTGAGATTTTTGGTACCTAGGCGTGTGGAATATCATTTTCCACTAGATTTAGGATTCTGAGTTAATTGAAATGAGTCTCCATGCGCCTGGTTGGAGGAATAACCAACCCCTGTGAAAAAAAAAATTCATAACAGATTTTAATTCGAGAGAGGCTTACAAAAATGGTGGCAGCGGTGGGATTACATACTAATTAGTAACCTAGCAGTCTTGTTCTTGTAAATAGCAGTGTTGATGAATTTCAATTATTTTTTAAATTAAATACATGTGTCCAAAAATAGGAAAGTATATCAAACATCGATGTTAACATCGACTTTTCTGGCTTTCAACCATCGACATTGAAAACATCGATGGTTGAATGGGCTATGATTGACAACTACCAATGTTGACATCGATGTCACCATCGATGTATTTTTTTCGATGTCCCATCCCCACTACGAAAGAAACCGTGGGGATTTTGTGATCCTCGATTGTCTCTTTTCTCATTTTCGCGGTCCTCACTTGTCTTAAGACCTGGTTGGAGGAATAACCAACCCCTGTGAAAAAAGGTTGTAGCAAATGCGTCAATATTGAAACTAAGTGAGTTAAATGCTTTGATTTAGACCAGATATCGATGATCTACACATACGCTATCAAATTTTGGGGCCATTTGAAGCGGTTGATTATTTGAGGAGTAACCCAGCTTAAAAGATTATACATATGTATCTTACACCAGTTCATAATTACTCGGTAGAACGATCTCCTGAACCATTACAATTGTCAGTACTCTGTCATTTGAATGATATGTGAAGACTTAATTTACGATAAGCTTCACTTATCTAGAAAATGAATCTACTTTGATGAAATCCCAAGATCTGCCTAGACCCCTAACTGCCTAGGCACATGCAAAACTGCCTACCCCTAAGTGCATGGGTGGAAACATATCACGTATTAGCTTTACAAAGCGTGTTATCTCAGGTGAAAATAATTATTGAAAATCCCTCGGCTATTCATAAGATTTTATGTTCATTTCCGTTACCTTCGCAATTCCTATTAAAATAGTGTTGATAACACCGTACGTAACAAGTAAACCGCAGAATGATAAACTCCTATTACATAATGTGGATTGTGATTTCTTACGGTACGTTTTCGTATTCTTTGTTTGCCCTTCAAACGATCAACTTCTGAATCATCCTCGAGTCATACCTATTATCATAATCGATCCAATAATTGAGGTTGTTGTGAATTTTTGTTTACCATGGGAATCTAGATTCTCTACTCTTATGTACTTTGCAACAGTCTCTAAATGTGAAATTATCATTGATTTCTAATTTTTTCTCACCGAACGATTGTATGGCTAACAAGTGCAAGGCTACAATCCAACAATTGAAAAAATTGAGGAAACAGTGGGTGTGGCGGGTCCCGGACCCATTCCAATCGATTCAGGATCCAAAATTTAGTGGAAAATGATACCCCACACGCCTAGGTACCAGAAAACATATTCAAAATGGGTATTAAATTCCCCAATTTGACCCATAACTTCTTCCAGTGGGTGCCAATCGTTCTTGGACCCATTTCATTCCTACTCGCTTAGATCGCCCAAAATCTCGAAAAATCCATTTCTCAAAAAACACATTTTGACCCCTACCCCGCCCAAATTTGGTCCGATCGGGCTGAATAGTTTCGAGGACCGTTCTAGGCCGGGATCAGACCCCTGACCCAAATTTCAGGTTTTTAGAAAATTGTCTACTACCATGAACGGCGCGGACAATGGACGGCGTACGTCGGACGGACCTTTTGGTTGGTTATTCCTCGAATAATCAACCTATGTTTTCATGATAATGGTCAACCTCTCCGATTTGGCTCAAAATTTTTTTCTGGACGTTTCATGATGTCCTGATCAAAAAAGGTCGATGTCCGTACGCCGTACACTGTACGCCATACGCCGTCCATGTTCCGCGCCGTTTTTGGTAGTAGAAAATTTTCTAAAAATCTGAAATTTGGGTCAGGGGTCTGTTCCCTGCCGAGACGGGTCCTCAAAACTTTTCAGCCCGATCGTACCAAAATTAAGGGGGGGAGGGTTCAAAATGTGTTTTTTGAAAAATGGATTTTCGAGATTTTGGGCGATCTAGGCGAGTAGGGTGTCATTTTCCACAAAATTTTGGACGCTGAATCCAATGAAACGGGTCCCAGAACGAATGCACCCACTGGAAGAAATTATGGGTCAAATTGGGTATTTATTACCCATTTTGAATATGTGTTTTCGAGATTTCTGCTACCTAGGCGTGTGGGGTATAGTTTTCCACTAAATTCTGGACGCTGAATTCAATGATGTGTGTCCCAGAACGATTGGCAACCACCGGAAGAAGTTATGGGACAAAATGGGTATGTATCCACCCATTTTGTATGTGTCAGGATTTCTGGTGCCTAGGCGTGTGGGGTATAGTTTTCCACTAAATTTTGGACCCTGAATCGATTGGAATGGGTCTGGGACCCGCCACACCCACTGGTTCCCCCATTCGAGGAATAACCAACCCGTGTGTAAGAATTTGTAGATTTTTTTGATCTAGACACCATGAAACGTCCAGAAAAAAAAATTTTAGCCGAATCGGAGAGGTTGACCATTTGCATGAAAACATAGGTTGATTATTCAAGGAATAACTAACTAAAACGCGGATAAGCATTCCAAAACGGTTTGTATATGGGAGAGCGTACATTTGAGGTCTACAGAATTGGTAATTTGGTGCTTTCCTTGAGTAACTGCCTAACATGATCGTTGCAGAGTCCTTGTATTGCATTGGTGCACCTGGCAGAAAAGTTCATTAATTTCTCTGTTGAATTTCAAAATACTTTCCTTATCATCGGTCCCGGTTGTTTTGTAGCCCACTGTAGTTCTAATCTTATAATATTTTGTGGTTCTAGGTTTATTGTGCCACTGCGACCTTTGCCCAGAATCGAATTACACGTGTGAGACCGATGGTTACTGTTTTACTGCAACGACGCTCGAAAGGAGCACTCAGACAATCAATCGTTCCTATAGGTGAGTATTGATCCTATTTTTTTGTAGGATTGTTTTTTTTTTTTCATGCTTTCATCTAAACATGCGGAACATCAAGAGTTCAACAATAAATTATTTTATTTTCCTAAAGTCTCTATTTTGATCAAACATCACTACTCGCATACCATGCAATTTGAAGATTTTTATTGTAAGTTCCAGTCAAGTTGAGCTCAATAAAAGAAAAAGAAAGAAAAATGTTCCTTCCGCGTTCAAGTTATGTCTGAAATACTTCTTCTTTCATCAATATATTATAACAATATTATATGATAACAAAGGTATTGTCATTCCATTGGGTCATTTATGAACCTGTTCCAATAGTTTCATAACTCATGCTGATCATTATGTGGTGTCCATATTGTGGGTGTCAAGTTGTGTACATTATTGATGATTTTTCGTTTTTTAATTCAATGCAGACATTTTTGAAGTCTACGTATCAATCAAATTACATGAATGTTCAAATGTGTTGAGCTCTTTCATCAGTTGAGTTTTTGGGTCGATGCCTGTGCATTGTTGTTGTCGGCATTCAAGTTCAACGAAAAATTATCATGTTTAGACGGTTTGCGTTTACATTCAATTCATGAGGGTTAAATGGGTTTTGTGTTTGGTTAAGATGCCTGGACCGCAAAAGCTTCTTCCCGCCCGAGTCTGATATCTCTTGTAGACGTCATGATTTTGACTGCTGTGAAATCGACTTATGCAACTCCCCTGAGCGCTCACTGACTGACCCCACCCCTTCAAGTTTTCCCTATGTAAAATCGTCACTAGACCACCCAAAACCCTTCAAGCCTCAAATCCTCAAGATACGCTATCCTCCAAAAACCGATTTGCCACCATTTGACTATCCAGAGCTTCCCGCCCCTCTAAACCGTCCAAAAATGACGAAAATGTACCCTAAAAACCCTCCACGTCCTGGGAGCGCTCGGGAAGATCTTCACTATCCACAGGAAGAAAATATAAGTAAAGGTAAACACTTGGGAACGTACCTCTGTAAAAGTCTGGCGCTTTAACCCGGTCCACCCCTTGCTGATTAGGTTCTTTCTAATCTGGAGAATGTCTGAACTCGTCTGTACTTATTCACAAAACAGGAAAGATACACTTTAAAATACCTCCAGGAGATAATGGTCACGTATTCTAATCATTCCTGTAGCTGTGACGGTTCAGAATTTCTCAGAAAGATGTTTGATTTATGAATTGTTGGCTTTTTCTGGAAAACTTCTAGATAACCATGTAATGATAAATGAGTTCTGTTTTGATCAGGTAATCAATTGTGCTGTTGTGTGTTTTTTGTTGGACGCTAACCATAATGTCGCCTCTAACATTGCGTTGTGTGTCTTTCTTCCTTTTTTGCCACTCCAAACCAAAATCTTCCTCATCCTCCTCCCCGTCATTCTATGAAAAAAATTAAGATGCCTGGATAAGGATCAGATTCAACCTCCAGAAAACCCCATCATGTGTCATCACAACGGTAAACTAAACCACACGTTCGTCATCGCCTGCTGCAAAACCGACCACTGTAACCGTTATCTGTATCCTGAACTGCAAGCCATAGGCAAGCGCCCAGGTAAGTCTCTATGCTGTTGAGTCGAAGTTTGGTTGAGGAGTGCCCCCTTGACTGTGAAGGAGCATTATGTGCATGGTATCACTGGGCTGCGCATGTTTTGTCTCAGTTGCAAGTTGCATGATCAACATCACTGCCTCATCTGGCTTCTCTCTCATCAATTTCTTTTCTAATGAATTTCCTTTTCCACGGTCTTCTGTTCATCTTCCAAAGGAGAAACGTGTAGTTTTCCAATGACTCTTGAAATTTAAAAAAAAAAAAAAAAAAAATTGATTAATTAAAAATTGATTGAGTCTTCAGCTTTTGGGGTTTTTTAATCAAAAATTGAAACAACCGAAATTGTAAAATTGTTCTCGTAGAACTCGTGAAACAAGTAAATTTTATGGCAATTACTTGGAGAAGTGTTTGAAGAAGCTTTGCAGTGAACCAGTAGGAGGCATCGGAGCAGTCCAGTGTTAGCTCGTCCAGGGATCAAAAAAGGAAATATGTACTTATTATTATTAATAAATTAAAAACAACAGGTTTTTTTTTTTTTTTTTTTTTTTTTTTTTTTTTTTTTTTTTCTACATTGAGGAATAAAAAATGTCCTTGTGATGTGAAGTTTTGCTAGCCCAATATACCCCAGACAATTCATTCTTAGATTGAGCTGTCACAGACGCACACAATCTTGCTTGGAAGAGGCTAATACTCCCTCCAAAAACATGTATTGCAGTATGAAGCTGCTGTGCGCATTTGCTTAAGTCGTTCCCCATCTCTCAATCAAGAATTGCCTATAAGAGCAGCTAATTCTTCCCTGGGAAGATGAACAGTAGATTCTCGAGCTTTGTAGACATTTGCATTCCTTTTTTCTCTTTGTTCTACCTTCTAACTCAACTTTTTTTGTACAAACCTGTCCCCTGGGGGATTCCTGCGTTTAGGTGTTTCCCTAAAAAAGGACACTTCCCACCGGATGATCCTGGCTCGTGTAGTCTCCATTCAAATTGCACGGATGATTCCCTAGTATGTGTTCTCGTCACGTGTTGCAAGACAGAGAATTTTTGCGTCCCCTCACCTGAAATACTTGACGGTAAGTGAAAAGGAAAGGAACTCCAGAAATAGAAATTGTGATAGGAATAAATATTGAAAACAACTTGAGTAGTTTCAGTAAAATTATAATTTAAGTTGTGCGTATAAACCAAGAGAGGACGAGGTAGGTGTTTCGCTTATAGTATCTTCTCCTTGAGAGCACCAGTCATTACAATGCCCAAACACCTTTGCGTTTACGATTAATCACCAATATTCTGCTTCGATACTCTTTAGATGCGCTTAACCATCTCTCATACGAGGATCTAGGAGAAGAAACTGTTTCACTTCTAAAATGTACGCACTATTATTATCATTAAGGATAAATTCAAGAAATTCACAACTCAACTTTGGGAATCGGTTCTACTGCCCCCTTTTACCTCATTTCGTATCCCGCAAGAATTTGTTTTTCTTTGTTAAAATGGAACGCACCTCTTTTTCTGATTGCACTGGGTAAATTTAATACTATTTACGTTTTAATGAAAAAAACTTTGATTTTTTTGTTCAACGATTTATTTATTAAGGGATTTACCTAATGCGAAAACACGAGTGGAATTCACCAGAAAAACATTGGACTCGTGCAATTTTAAGTTAACAATGGAAGTTGATTTCATGGGCGGATAAATATGTTGTTAGCCTATAAAAATTCATTCTTTAATTTTTTATATTTTATATAAGTACGCGTGCATGAGTGTTTCGCTGAAGTTATCGACAAATTTATGAACCTTCGTCAAAAGTAAAACCGCCCTGTAAAAACTTGATAAAGATCTTTCAGTTGACATAGACTTTTTTCTTTTAATCAATTCTAAAATTTAACGGGAAACTAATTTTTTTAAAAAGTTCCAGGAGACTTTAATTTTATTTGTTTGTTGAATAAGCATATTATTTTTAAACTTGCGCTCTTTTGGACGTTTTTATAGGGGCGGTACGAGATCTATCCAATTCTACTAAAAGAATGAAAAGTAAGTACTTAATCCGAATTGTGCTGTCAAATTGATATCAGATCGTTCAAAATACTATGCTAGGGCACACAGTCGACGTCAGTACGATTATATTATGTATTGCGTTCAATTCACGTTCTGAGTTTCTCCTCCCTTAAATAAGTCAGTTTCCGAATCGAACAAGTACAATTCCCCCTCCAGCTTACTCCCGATAAATCTGAGCTCCGTCAATACTGAGTAAGTGATGCGTGTACTTAATTTTTCTCACAGTTTTCCTGATTTTTGACACCTTAAATTAATTGCACTTACACTGGAACGTTCATTCTAATCCAGAACGAGGCAAGGCTCTTCGGTGAATGGTCTTCTCGTACGTATCTATAGGTATCTATAAGGTTCAAGCACGTGCATGAGTACGATACTATGCAAATCTTTTCTCCCTACTTTAACGTAACACACACGTATTATTCCGCGCTATGCATTCGTTGTCATTTCTTGAACATTATTGATTAACTTTGTCTTTTGAAGACGCTTTTTTCTGCTGGGGTTAAGTGAACAGGGAGAGAGAGATTGCGTGTTCACAGCTTGACTCACATTATCAATCTCACACATCCCCTGTACCAAATATTTTCTAGTCTGAGGCATCATAATCTGCTGAAAGCTCATAGTTGAGTTGAGTTGGTCTGAAGTATATTACGATATCTTCAGTTTACCAGTATTTTGTTGGCTTCAGTATTGGACTGTTCCACGTTAGACGACTGGGATTTGATTTTGGTTGGGTATTCCTTGAATAATGAACCTATATTTTCATGCAAAAAGTAAATCTCTCTGATTCGACCCAAAAAAAAATTTTCTGGACGTTTCAAAGTGCCTAGATTAAAAAACGCTGCAAATTCTTACACAGGGGTTGGTTATTCCTCGGACCAGGCGCATGGAGACTCATTTCTTCAACATGGGGGAAATGGGGAAACAGTGGGTGCGGCGGGTCCCAGACCTTTTCCAATCGATTCAGGATCCAGAATTTAGTAGAAAATGATACCCCACACGCCCAGGTACCAGAAATCTCGAAAACGCATATTCAAAATGGGTAATATATACCCAATTTGACCCATAACTTCTTCCAGAGGGTGCCAATCGTTCCGGGACCCACTTCATTGAAATTAGCGTCCAAGATTTAGCGGAAAATGATACCCCACACGCCTAGGTTCCAGAAATCTCAAAAACACATATTCAAAATGGGTAATATATACCCAATTTGACCCATAACTTTTTCCAGTGGGTGCCGATCGTTTTGGGACCCATTTCATTGGATTCAGCGTCCAAAATTTAGTGGAAAATGATACCCCACTCGCCTAGATCGCCCAAAATCTCGAAAATCCATTTTTCAAAAAACACATTTTGACCCCTACCCCGCCCAAATTTGGTCCGATCGGGCTGAAAAGCTTGGAGGACCGTCCTAGGCCGGGAACAGACCCCTGACCCAAATTTCAGATTTTTAGAAAATTTTCTACTACCAAAAACGGCGTGGACGGCGTACGGCGGACGGACCTTTTTTGATCAGGACATCATGAAACGTCCAGAAAAAAATTTTGAGCCGAATCGGAGAGGTTGACCATTTGCATGAAAACATAGGTTGGTTATTCAAGGAATAACCAACCAAAAGTCAAATGTCCAACCGCCGTCCACGCCGACTTTGGTTGTAGAAAATTTTCTAGAAATCTGAAATTTGGGTCACGGGTCCGTTCGTGGCTCTAGTTGGTCCTCAGAACTTTTCAGCCCGATCGGACCAGATTTGGGTGGGGTAGGGGTCAAAATGTGTTTTTTGATGTTGTTTTTTGTGGGGTATCTTTTTCCACTAAATTTTGGACGCTGAATCCAATGAAATGGGTCCCGGAACGATTGGCCCCCACCGGGTTAGGTTATGTGTCAAAATAGGTATGGACCTATCTACCCATTTCGAATGTTTTCGAGATTTCTGGTACGTAGGGGTGTGGGGTATCATTTTCAACTAAATTTTGTACCCTGAATCGATTAGAATGGGTCCGATACCCGCCACGCCCACTTTTACCCCCATTTCCCCCATGATCGTCATTTTCGAAGACTTAGGCGTGTGGATTATCGTTTCCCACTAATTTTTGGACGCTGAATCAATTGAAATGGAGTCTCCGAGGTTTTCTCCATGTTTTACTCTTATTTTATGAAGAGACAGTCAAACACCCAAAATTGGCGAAAACGTATTGAACGTAACAGGATTTGATGAAAACAAATGATCGCAGGCTCGAGAGGACTGAGACAAACAACATCATAGACTAAGGTGAGGGTTCTGCAGTCAGCAGCCAGAGTTGCCCCCTATTGGTGGGGGCTGGTTCCATATGATCAACTCCCTTTTCCAAACCAGCATGAAACTGAAGTGCACCGTTCCGTTACTGCCCTTGTTGAAATCATTTATCTAGGGAGTTGATTAAGAAAGTGCGTTTTTGTCCACAATTGACACAAGAATGACCATTATTTCCACTTATAATTTAACTGAATGGGGGACATAATTCTAAAGCCTCTCTGAAACTGAGTAAAAAATGTCCCTTCAGTAACTTTAAACAGTAATGCGTGAATAAAGCATGACACAGCAGGCATGATCCATTGATCACCCAGTCCTCTCTCTACCTCTGGCTTGACCCTTTCTACATAACTATCCTCATTTTCCAAGTAGTTGATGCTGCTCGTAATTTTGCGGTTTGGTACTTATTGTTTGCTAATTGCTCTTGCTCCATAGCCTTATAATAAAATTACTTGTTTGATTAACTTCGCCGCACCTTACGGTTGCACTAGCGTGAACATGATTTTGTATTAACTTGTGACTTATTTTCATTGATTTTGAAAAAACGTTAATTGATTTTTTTATGTACCTCTACTGGATTTGATTCATAGTACATCAACAATTTAATGAAAAGGGTTAGGGTTTTTCGGTAAATTGATTTGGACTTTGAAACTGTCAAATAGTCAATTTAAGAGTTGTAGGTAATAAACTCTCTCGAATTACACTTTCGTATACTCGTTAAAAAACTATGCCAAACTTTTTTTTATCTGTATAATAATTAGCCTCAGGACTTCTTTATGCAAAATAAGACAGATTACACAACAAAACTGAGTCAGTACTAGGCGTTATTTCATCGGTTTTTGACAAATACTTTTGTACGTGTCTGACGGAGATTTTGGGAATGTTCAAAGCGCCGGCGGACGGAAACCTTTCAACATGGGAGTTGGCTGGAGCCATCGCCATTCCCATCGGAATGATCTGCATGGTCATCATGGTCGCTCTGACGTTATGGGGCCAACACAAGAGATCTCGCTCTCGGTATCACTGCCCCGAGTCCATTGACGATCCTCATCAGCACATTCTGGCCAACGTCTCTTTGCGGGATATGATTGATATGACGACGTCTGGCTCCGGCTCTGGTAAATATCTATTTTGAGTAAAAGATGCAGTCGTAAAACCTCATAAAATCGAGTCCTACTTGCGAGGACAAGTGCTGAGGGATCAAAACCGTCGGTAACTTCTCTAGTTGTACCGCATAGGTCAGATCCTTGTATGAGAGGAAATGGCAGTAAATAATAGGTAGGTACTTATCTGTAACGGAAACTAATCAGATCGGAAAAAATAGAATAAGTTCTCTAAACGTGGTCTTTTTGCGTTTCTATTTGAGAGGATTATGAAACTGAAACGTCTCGGAACGTTGCACGCCGAGGGAAAATGACAGAGTCTGCATACATTCAGATTCTTCTGTATTTTCAATGTGGACTTTCAATATTTTATTAAATATGTTTTCTAAATTTATGTTTAGTTCCGAAGATGAAACCATTAATAGTACGGGAATTTGAGAGGAGATGTAAGGATGACAAGTAGGATGTCTGGATGCTCAAGTGGAGAGTATGTCAAAAATGAGAAGGCAGAGCTCGTAATCAAATTCAGAACACTGTACTGGTTGATGTGAAAGAGATCTAAGAGGACGAAGATCCTTCCAGAGTGAACTGGCCTTGCAGGTATGAAGCTGCACTGCTCAAACAAAAATCTGCAACGCCTAAAATAATCTGCCGAAGTTCATCACAATGGCGTCATGGTACTTCCAAAATGACAGGCTTGATGGTGATCTGCTAATGTTTACTGTTGAAACTATCAAGAATGAAGCAACTGCCGATCAACGAAAGGCTGCATGTCAACGAAATGGTCGCCCAACCCTGTTCAGATGACACGAAAAAACTGAATCTCGCCTATGTGTCTCTATGTGAATGCTGCAATAAAAACAAAACTAGTTCTGTGTTATGTTTTGTTAAATACGTTAGCTATTGTACAGACTTTAGATACCAACTATATAAATTTAAAGTTATCGGGCCCGCCTACCTCCTGTGGATATGGGGGAGGTCTCTCTCTGAAGAAATTGAAAGTCGAAACCAAATTGATTTAATGAATTGAACAAATAGAAAAAATGAAAAATTAGGTAATCAAATACTTGATCCCCTCTGAGTAGCCACTCTCACATCATAATCTTAGGGAAAAAACGCTGCTATTTCTTTCTCAGGGATTGGTTATTCCTCGGACCAGGAGCATGAGGACTCACTCCAATCGATTCAGGGTCCAAATTTTAGTGGAATATGGTACCCCATACGCTTAGGTACCATAAATCTCGGAAACCCGCCTTCATAATAGGTTGATAGATTACCCATTTTGACCCGTAACTTCTTCCAGTGGGTGCCAATCGTTCCGGGACCCGTCTCGTTGGATTCAGAGTCCGAAATTTAGTGGAAAATGATACCCCACGCGCCTAGATTCTCGAAAATCTATTTTTCAAAGTACACATTTTGAGCTCGACCAAACTATATTCGTGGATGGGAGGAAGGGGTCAAAATGTGTTTTCAAAAATGGATTTTCGGCGATCTAGACGTGTGGGGCATCATTTTCCGCTGAATTTTGGACGCTGAATCTATTTAAACGGGTCCCGAAACGGTTGGCCCCCAATGGATTAGGTTATGTGTCAAAATGGGTATCTATCCGCCTATTTTGATTGTGCGTTTTTGAGATTTCTGGTACCTAGGCGGGTTATGTATCATTCACTAAACTTTGAATGGAGAATCGATTGGAGGGAGTCTCCTTGCCTCTGCTCCGTAGAATAAACAACCCCTGTGATTTAGTATGACTGGTTTAGGGCTCAATAACGAAGAGTTTGGGTCCTCAGAGGGCCGTACAGTTAGAATTTCCATGGAATTTACTATCCTCCCAAAAAAAGACGGCCAATGTGGTGGTAGAGGAAGACAAAAACGATTTCCTTTCGTGGTTTCACAAAAGCGATTGGGTGCACGTGTACAACCAGGGCGATTCAGTACCAACTGAGCTTTAGGGGAGATTTCCGAAGGGTCTTTGGTGAAGAGATACGACAGAACGCAACATGAAGCTGGAGTCAGTAAGCGAGGGGAAGAGCAGGCGAGCTGATACTCGGCTCTCGGTATTCAGGTCCGAATAATATTGTTGATAAGTTGGTGCAGTCAAATATAAAAGGAGGAGAAAAATTATAATAGATTTCGGGCGACTTCACTTGATATCTTCATGTCTTTCGTAATGTCTTAACCCTCCAACACCAAGAGGGCTCATCCAGTCGTTTTGTCCTACAGGTCTGCCGCTCCTGGTCCAACGAAGCATCGCTCGGCAGATCCAACTCGTCGAGACGATTGGAAAAGGCCGTTTTGGGAGAAGTTTGGCGCGGTCGATGGCGCGGCGAGAACGTCGCAGTCAAAATTTTCTCTTCTCGAGAAGAACGCTCTTGGTTCCGCGAAGCTGAAATTTACCAGACAGTCATGTTGCGTCATGACAACATTTTGGGGTTCATCGCTGCTGACAACAAAGGTTCGTTGTTTTGATCTGACTTGATCAACATTGCTCCAGAAATCATTTTTGCTTCAACTTCAAATCTTGTCTTATATTTTAGATAACGGAACATGGACTCAGCTTTGGTTGATCACCGACTATCACGAACATGGCTCTCTCTTTGACTATTTGAACCGAACTACAGTCGACGTTCCAGGAATGATACGGATGGCTCTATCAATATCTACCGGTCTCGCTCATCTTCACATGGAAATTGTTGGCACGCAAGGTGAGAGACGTCGTTATCTTCACATTTTCTCAGAAGCAGTGATTTTAGTACATTCTATTCTATTAGATCATTACACTATACAATTCATGTCAATCAGTGACGCTCTAGTGGTTCCCAACCTGGGGGCGACCGCCCCCATGTGGGCGATTTGGGTTATCAGGGAGGCATTAATTAAATGGGGGCGATGAGTATTCTCATAGGGGAAAAGATTGAAATAGTACTGAACTGAATAGTACCTGGACAGTAGAGGTTGCAGGGCAGCACCAGTCAATGCACAACCCCTCTCCACAGTCCTCACCTGTTGTTGCCGACGTTGGTCTCATATTTTCTTCTCTTGGAAAATTAATCAAAAACGCTGCTAATTCTTACACAGGGGTTGGTTATACCTCGAACCAGGCACATGGAGACTAATTTAAAAATAGATTCAGCGTTCATAACCTCTTCCTGTGGGCCCCAATCGTTCCGGGACCCGTCTCATTGGATTCAGCGTCCAAAAGTTAGTGGAAAACGATGCCACACGCCTAGATCGCCCAAAATGTCAAACCTGTGGAAAATGGGGGAAACAGTGGATGTGGCGGGTACTGGACACATTCCAATCGATTCAGGGTCCAACATTTAGTGAAAAATGGTACCCCACGCGCCTAGATACCAGAAATCTCGAAAACTCACATTCGAAATGGGTAGATAGGTACCCACTTTGATCCATAACCAAATCCAGAGGCCGCCAATTGTTCCGGGACCTGTCTCATTGGAATCAGCGTCCAAAATGTAATGGGAAATCATACCCTACACGCCTGGGTAGCAGAAATCTCTAGAACACATTCAAACATGTGGAAAATGGGGGAAACAGTGGTTGTGGCGGGTACCGGACACATTCCAATCGATTCAGGGTCCAACATTTAGTGAAAAATGATACCCCACGCGCCTAGATACCAGAAATCTCGAAAACTCACATTCGAAATGGGTAGATAGATACCCATTTCCACCCATTACCTCATCCAGAGGGCGCCAATCGTCCCAGAACCAATTTCATGGGATTCAGCGTCCAAAATTTAGTGGGAAATGATACCCCACACGCATAGATCGCCAAAAATCTCGAAAACACATATTCACAATGGGTAAAAAAACCCAATCTGACCCGTGACTTCTTTCAGTGAGTGCCAATCGTTCTGGGACGATTCCGATCGATTCAGCGCCCAAAATTTAGTGGAAAATGATACCCCCACACGCTTAGATCGCCAAAAATCTCGAAAATCCATTTTTTTTGTCTACCTGTTTTACCTAACTTATTTAAAATAATAAATCTGCTTTGTTATTTACACTTCAAATTAAAGTTAGGCAGGTTATCAACCCCTAGAAAAGGGCGATGGGTTACGAAAGGTTGGGAACCACTGCTTTAGAAGGATTGCTCAGATCTAAATAAAAATTGATTTTATCACCAACGCGATTATGTCACTTTACAGGTAAACCTGCTATAGCTCACAGAGATCTCAAATCGAAAAATATCCTCGTAAAATCCAACGGCACCTGCGCTATCGGCGATTTGGGTTTGGCCGTCCGACACGACGTCGCCACAGACACCGTTGACATCCCTTTGAACAACCGAGTCGGCACCAAACGGTATATGGCGCCTGAGGTAAGCCTATCAAGTTGTTTTTCGGTGATAACGTCCTTGATTATCAGCGAATTCCCAGACTGATCTATCTATTTAATTTTATGTTTTCGTTATTATTATCTTTTTTACAGGTTTTGGACGAGTCGATGAACATGAACCACTTTGACTCCTTCAAACGAGCGGACGTCTACGCTTTCGGTCTCATCCTTTGGGAAATCGGTCGGCGGTGCAATGTCGGCGGGATCTACGACGATTATCAACTTCCCTTTTACGACGTTGTTCCCTCAGATCCGACCATCGAAGAGATGCGTCGAGTCGTCTGCATCGAACGGTCGATGCCTAGCATCCCCAATAGGTGGCAGGCTTGCCCGGTAAGTCACTCGCTGTGGTCAACAATTCATCCGAATTCCACCACCTACGGTTCATACCCGTTTCCTAACGGCTGGAATGTAACGAAAGATATTCTCTACAATTTTCGTCAAAACACCCGTGACTTGAACTGTTGTACAACTAATTTGCGATATAAGAGGATTTGGGTTGGTAACGCTTACAGAAAACCAGGTGCATGGAGACTCATCACTTCAACATAGGGAAAGTGGTGAAAACAGTGAATTTGGCCCGGACCCATTCCAATCGATTCAGGGTCCAAAATTTATAGGAGAATGATACCCCACACCTTCTGGTATCATAAATCTCGAAAACACATTCGAAATGGGTAGATAGATACCTATATTGACCCATAACCTCAACCAGAGGGCACCTATCGTTTCGGGATTAATTTATTTGGATTCAGCGTCCAAATATAGTGGAAAATGATACCCGACACGCCTAAGTATCGGAAATATCGAAAACACATATTCAAAATGGGTAGATTTATATACCCATTTGGGCCCATAACCTCTTCAGGTGAGCGCCAATCGTTCTGGGACGCATTTCATTGGATTCAGCTTCCAGCATTTAGTGGATTGCAAAAAATCTCAAAAATACAAATTTGGTCCAATCAGGTTGAAATGTTTTGAGGATCAACTAGAGCCATGAAAATTTCAGATTTTTCTAATAATTTCTACTACCGAAGACGGCGGACGGTTTGGTTTAGATTTTGATCTAGACACCTTGAAACGTCCAGAAATAAATTTTGGGCCATATCGGAGAGATTGAAAACAGGTAAAAGGAACCCGAAGCAGCAACACAATTGAAAACACTCGTGAAAAATTCGTTTTCGTGTTGCTGTCTAATGAAAGGAACCCAAAACCGCAACACATTCAAGAAAACTCGTTAGAGATTTGTTGTCGTGGTGCTGTCTAATGAGAGGAACCCGAAACAGCAACACAATCAAGAATACTCATGAGGGATTCGTTGTCATGTTGCAGTCTAATAAAAGGAACCCGAAACAGCAACAAAATCAAGAATACTTATGAGAGATTCGTTTTCGTGTTGCTGTCTAATGAAGGGAACCCGAAACAGCAACACAATCAAGAATACTCCTGAGGTAGTAGATTGCCCTTTTGACTCATAAACTCAACCAGGGGGCGCCAATCGTTTCGGGATTAATTTATTTGGATTCAGCGTCCAAATATAGTGGAAAATGATACCCGACACGCCTAAGTATCGGAAATATTGAAAACACATATTCAAAATGGGTATATATACCCATTTGGGCCCATAACCTCTTCAGGTGAGCGCCAATCGTTCTGGGACTCATTTCATTGGATTTAGCGTCCAAAATTTAGTGGAAAATGATACCCCAAACGCCTAGGTACCTATAATCACGGAAACACGTTTGAAATAGGTAGATTGATACCCGTCTCATTGGATTCAGCGTCCAATATTTAGTCGAAAATGATACCCCACACGCCTAGATCGCCGAAAATCAGGAAAATCAATTTTTCAAAACACACATTCCCCTACCCTCCCAAAATTTGCCCAATTGAAGCCGGAAACGGGTCCCTGACCAAAATTTCAGATTTTAAGAAAATTGTCTACTACCGAAATCGGTGTGGAAAGCGACGGACATTTGCTCGTTTTGATCTAGACACCTTGAAAATTCAATTATTTGATTATTCAAGGAATAACCAACCACAACGGTATATTTTAATTGATTAATAAAACGCGGTAAATTCATGCACAATCGTTTATCACTCCATAGTTAAAGCAAGAGCATGAGGAAAACAGTTAGTGTGGCGTGTGCAGATCTCAACCCAATAGGTAGGTAGGTACCCATTTTGACAGTTATCCACCTCCGGAGGATGCCAATTCGTTTGGGCCCTCTCAATGGATTCAGTATTCATAATTTAGTGGGAAGGA
The DNA here is from genome assembly GCA_019603395.1 of Cyrtorhinus lividipennis. Classification (NCBI taxonomy): domain Eukaryota; kingdom Metazoa; phylum Arthropoda; class Insecta; order Hemiptera; family Miridae; genus Cyrtorhinus; species Cyrtorhinus lividipennis. Next base: position 26,804,377 of record CM034001.1, on the reverse strand, counting down.
TACCCCAGATTACGCCTAGTTCCCGAAATTGAGTTTCAAGAGACACATTTTTACCCATTCTGTTCCCAGATTTGGGCCGATCAGGCTTTTGAGGACCGACTAGAGCCGGAGATTAGTATTTTTGCTCCTTACCGTATAACTTCTTATTCTGACCACATTTGTTCAATTTTATGAGTTTTAAAATTTCAATGATTTTTCCTGGCGGAAATATTTTTCCGCATGAGGTTGGAAATTCTATTAAAAAAATGAATTCCCGTTTATGGCAAATTAAGATGTTTTATTATATTTCGTTTATTTATATTTCTTATGTTTTCGTCAGGCCCTGCAAGCCACATCACGCGTCATGAAGGAATGCTGGTACCATAACGCCGCTGCGCGTCTGACAGCCCTTCGGATCAAGAAAACGCTTGCTAACCTCAACGCTTCCGAAGTGCTCAAAATGTGAAGTGAGCCGGCCACCAGAGGCTGAACTTTTTATTCAGAGCAAGATTTTCCGTTCGTTCCACTTCTTTTATTAAAAAAAAAAAAAGAAAGAAAAGTTGTAAATACCGAGGATGATACTTCGTCTTCGTCTTATCCTGGAAAATGCGTCCAGGGTTAATCATACCGCCACTTTTGTTTGTTTATGGCATCGAGTACGTTCTAAGTTCATGACTGTATGTTTTGAAGGCTAGTTGTGATCATCTAGAACTAACCTGAGCCTTGACGGACGTCTTGTTTGAATAGGTCTGACCAGCAGGCCCACAATTTTACCTGAAAGGTGGTGATTGGTCGACGTCTTATTACTCTCGGCCTGTTTTGTTGCATAAGTGACTGAAATTTTGTTCCCATTATTCGTCATCACCTCATTTGTTCTTTAACACAGGATCTATGAGACTCAAAAAACAAACCAAAAACTTAAAATTGATTTATTGACACGAATTTTTGTTTGTAATTATACTGCCTTTTTGTGTGCAATTGTAATTAGGTACTAAAAAATGAAAACAACATTTCAAATTATTTTTATAGTTTTATTCGTTACTTTTCTTGCAATTTTGTTTGATGTGCTTTTGAAACAGTCTCTTCAAAGGCAGGAATTTGTTCAATTGAGAAGAAATTTGCTTGTTGAAACCAAACTGCATGCATTAATTAGCATATAATAATTTGAAATTATTCTACATGTCTCAAACTAAGGTATTGCTGTCTCGTGCTAGGCTCATGAAATCATTATTACTTGATCGTTTCTGGGAGTAAGACCGACGATCGGTATTGGCTTATGTTTCTCGTTGAAAACTAATTGAAACACATTTTTCAAGTCACATCGAATCACCTTCTTTGTTCGAAAACTTATCCTTTGAAGTCCAACAGGTTGTCCTAAGAAAAGTCACTCTTTAGTCACAAAACGGGCCAGAGTTGTCATTAGACTGGAGTTATTGACCAAGTGTTTTTTTTTTATTAGTGTATTTTCAAACTGCCTCGACTTTCATACATTTACCTGATTGTTTACCTATCTCCCTCTAATTCCTGAAGTAGCATCATACGGGTTAGTCCTATCCAACTTCCATAACACAACAATTTTTAATTTTGTACATACACTCAAGAATTGACGTCAAGCTCGGATTTCCCCCTCTTTTTCGACTGTTTCATGTTGTTTTCTTAATTGTATTTCTATTTTGTAACTTTGTGTTGTATATAGCTTTTGTTAACCCCAGTAGATGGCGTTGTTTAAAGAAAATTGTTGGTTTTTATCGTAACGTATTGATATCCACGAGTCCCCTTTTGAAGGTGTTATCTGTACCTCTAAGAGGTGAAATTTTACTATTAAACTGTATAAAAGAAGAAGAAAAAATATTAAGATTACCTACCTACTTCTATAAAATATGTACACTCCTTGAACGAAATACTACCTAACCTGTACCTTCAGTAACCTCAAACCTCGCTCACTTGTTCTTGTTTCAAATTGTATAATTATCATTGTGTCCTCAACGTGTAATGACCTCGTTCTGCAATCATCACTTCAGTTGTGAAATGAGACAATTATTTTCAAACTCTACCCGGAAGGGAAATTGCTACGAGAGTGCACTGCCTGCCTTCGTGTGGATTGTACGTAAGGTTATTTTAGACGATTCCCTTGAGGATTAGTGAGGCTCCGAAATTTTCTAGATAACAACAACGCCCGAGGTGATCGAGAATTTTGTATTTTCGGGGCCTTCGCTAGCCTTTTCAAAGTTTGATTTTCTCATGACAAAACGATACCTCTTTTGTTTATTCAGTCTAGAAATATTCAGGAGAAGTCGAATCGGAGCTTTGTAAATATAACAGGTAGCTTTTTATAAACATAGAAACATTTGACCGTAAACTATTCAACTTGGTCGGCTTAGTGGCGATATACGTACCATTGTTGCCTGTTCACGTAGGTGCTGGACGCAACGTGAGCAAAATGTTAGCACCATGAGTGTGTTACCAACATGAGTCACAGTCCGAACAAAAGTGATCTTTGTAATTTTCTTTCGAAATGCAAAAAACTCTTTCGATATGAAAACGGCCCAAACGCCCATCAGCAAAATTTTACTTGTCGTTTGTCTCTATTTGGTTGAGAATTGACTGAGAAACCCACAGTGCTCACGTTGCTGATGACACCGCGCTTCTTAAGCATGCCAACGTCGACCATAATTTTTACTGTGTCAGAAGCTTAGCTACAAAACGCACCCTAGATGCACACGAACTGTAGCTTGCTTTAGGCTCAGCACCTGCCGTTTTGAACAGTTGTAGCCGCTCTGATGAAAATTCAGGCGAAGCTAGAAGCAATACCTTGTATCATCGCTCAGTTTTAACGTCGTTTTCATAAAACTCAGGCAGGTTTCGGAAATTGTACAAAGGTATATTTTAGTACTAGTGGCTCTACGTTCCAGTTTTTGTACTGGACTCGTGTACAGAAGATGGTTGCTCGTACCAGAACCATAGCGATAAGAATACCTGCTTTAGAACTACATAACCCTCACGCCAATATCATTAATAGTATTAAGTAGAAGACTTCCTTCCATTACTCAATAATACCTCATTATGTTTCCTGAAGGCTAATATATACAGTTCTTGACTCGTACAAAAGTAATAAACTTGTGCCAAATTAAAAACTTCGTACGAGTACACGCGGATTTGAGTAATAGTTCTCTCTGGTTAAATGTAGGATGACGTTCTTCCAAAGGGAAATGCGGCTTGAGATGAGTGTGAGGCTTTAGTCAAGGCCTGACAAACACATTTAGTTTATCTTGGTTGACACCCCAGAAGTGTGTTGGACCAGTGTTGCCAGACAATTCAGTTGTAATACTATATCCGCCAAATTATGTTCAAATCCCCTATAGTACCCAACACTTTCCTCGGTAGCTATTAAGCATTCTCAATTCCAATTCACTGCTATTTGTCACTAAAAATGTGACCACCATAGAAATTTTGGACAAACAAGGTATATGCAATCACCAAATGTTTCATGTACTTAGACAACGAAATACGTAGTATATTTTTGTTAAACTTTCAGTTCTTGCTGGATTGTATGTACTTACAGGTTCCTCTGTGCAACATTTTTTGCAAAATGGCAAGGTCTTAGCGCTGATCAAGCGACAGTCATGAACATTAATTTCTAAATGCGCTGCCCTTGGGGCCAACGAATTTTGACTCAAATGCAAACCCAACGGTGTCTACCTGTGGCTTTTCAAATGTTCTGAGATCTTGCATTAATATTCCCTGAAATTCCCTGCCTGGCAATACTGGCTCCTGATTTTCCACTATTGGAAATATGCCCCTTGATCCTATCGAGTCTAGTCTTCACATGATGGCGCATTCTTCTTTTGTTAGGTATTTCAATGTCACCCTTTTCACAAACTGGCAACAACTGAGCCGTTAAAGTGCTCTAACAATGGAATTTGATATTATTTCACTACAAATAATCTTCCAATAGAATAAACACCTCGTAAAATCAGATAAAGTTGTCCTGCTTCAGTGTCAGATTGCAGCTTGAAGGAGAGATACTTGTAAGTTGCTCCTGAGCTGCCACATCATCCTTAGTTTCCTATCCCCATTTTAAACGGCTAATCCCTCAAGCCTGTTTAAAGGATTTCAATTATAAAAATCGATTTATCGTTGTGCTTGACGAGAGTTAGTTGCGCATTCGATCGTGAAAAGAAAATGTTCAAAGAGGGAAAAATAGTTCATTTATTAAGGTTTAACCTGTTCTATTTTCGCTCTATTGTTAGACTGAAACTTTGAAAAATTTGTAACGTCAAAAATTGGCAGCTTAATGTTTCAATTTCGTTATACTGAATTATATCAAAAACTGACTTTGACGACTTATTTTATTTATACCCTGAAAATATACGCCGTGGTATCATAATCAATGTTTTTTCAAGGACAATGAGTTATTCTCAGATATGGATGATCAGCTCATTTGATGAGAGAATAATTTTAAATCCGAACCCACAAGTTAACATGTGAGAATTATAACTGAACTCGCTTGTCAGAAAGTTCTTTATTCAGTTAAATTACTAATATTAATCGTTAAGGTGATATAAATTTTATATAATAATCAATTGAAGTGAAAAATTAACATTTTCAGTTGTAGAATGGATTGTAGGTGATCCAGTGGGCTCTTTCTTGATTTTTGGCGGTTGAACTCGACGTGAAGAGAGATTTGAGGACGGTAGAAGCGTTTGGGTCTGACGCAATGGAGTAGTCCTTTTTGGTTTTTTTGTACTCTTCTATCTGCATACCGAGCGAACTGCCTGATCTCTTCGTACCGTTGACTGAAACAACGAAATTTGTTGGAATATTTATTAGTATGACCAATAGTAAGAGACTAAGCGAGGGAGGCGATACTAAAAAGATGCTTTGGGCAGTGAACGGAGAAACCACGAAGCAATGATTGCCTAAGAAAGTCAGGGCACGTTATCATTGCAGGAGGGGCCACTCCTGTGACGAACCAATCATAGCCTGTGTTTACGGGCATGACTTGTACAAACATTACTCAACAAGAATGATAATATTCACAAATTGACTATTGTATTAGCCTAGAGACAACCAGAATAGAACAGGGGGAAATCTAGGCAAGTGGGGTATCAATTTCCACTAAATCTTGGACGCTGAATTCAATGAAGTAGGTCCCAGAACGATTGGCACCCACTGGAAGAAGTTATAGGTCAAATTGGGTATATATTACTCATTTAGAATATGTGTCTTCGAGATTTATGGAACCTGGGCGTGTGGGGTGTCATTTTCCACAAAATTCTGGACCCTGGATCGATTGAAATGGGTCCGGGATCCACCACACCCTATTTTCGCCATGTTTGAATATGTGTTTTTGAGATATTCAATAAATAATATTATCAACTTTTATTAGATATTACAGGTCGATAAACAATTTCAATGCAAACACCGAATTTTAAGAAATCCCGGGAATATATATACTAGAAGGTTTCGCAAATCATTTCAACTTCACAGATTTGCTCCAAAATTTGACAGTTGATTTTGACCGAGCAGTCGTGAAAATGCTAATTTTGTGACAACTTTGTGGAAGAGAACGCCTTAATTTTGAATTTGGTCATTCCTTCCAGTGGGCGCCAATCAATTTTTTGCCGAACAAACATTAGACCCCCTCCCTCCCACAGTCACAAAATTTGAGCAGGATTGGATAATAAAAAAAAAAAAAAATAAAAAAAAAACCCTTGCTGCTTCGGGTTCCTTCTATTAGACAGCAACACGAAAACGAATTCATAATAAGTATTCTCGATTGTGTTGGTGTTTTGGGTTCATTTTACTAGACAACAACACAAAAACGAATTCCCAACGAGTATTCTTGATTATGTTGCTGTTTCGAGTTCCTTTCATTAGACAGCAACAGGAAAACGAATCTCTCACGAGTATTCTTGATTGTGTTGCTGTTTCGGGTTCCTCTCATTAGACAGCAAAACGACAACGAATCCCTAACGAGTTTTCTTGATTGTGTTGCGGTTTCGGGTTCCTTTCATTAGACAGCAACACGAAAATGAATCCCTCACGAGTATTTTTAATTGTGTTGTTGCTCCGGGTTCCTTTTGAATTCCTTTTACCTGTTTTCAATCTCTCCGATACGGCCCAAAATTTATTTCTGGACGTTTCAAGGTGTCTAGATCAAAATCTAAATCAAACCGTCCGCCGTCTTCGGTAGTAGAAATTATTAGAAAAATCTGAAATTTTCATGGCTCTAGTTGATCCTCAAAACATTTCAACCTGATTGGACCAAATTTGTATTTTTGAGATTTTTTGCAATCCACTAAATGCTGGAAGCTGAATCCAATGTAATGGGTCCCAGAACGATTGGCACCCATTGGAATAGGTTATGGGTCTATTGCCCATTTTGAATATGTGTTCTTGAGATTTCTGCTACCCAGGCGTGTAGGGTATGATTTTCCATTACATTTTGGACGCTGATTCCAATGAGACAGGCCCCGGAACGATTGGCGACCTCTGGATGAGGTCATGGGTCCAAATGGGCGCCTATCTACCCATTTCGAATGTGTGTTTTAGAGATTTCTGTAACCTAGGCGTGTAGGGTATCATTTTCCACTAAATTGTGGACCCTCAATCGATTGAAATGGGTCCGGGACCTGCCACATCCACTGTTTCCATTTTCCTCATTTTGAAGAAATGAACCTCCATGCGTCTGGTCCGTGTGTAAGAATTTGCAGCGTTTTTTACGAGTAATTTGCGCGGTCCTTGCCAGAATAATTCGTAAAAACATGTTATTTTAATAAAAGTGATTAGACGTTAGATTCATTCTCACTTTTGATATGGGCTCCAATAAGTTTAGATCCAATAGCAGCTGGCTTCTTCACATCCTCAGTTTTCACAACGGCAGTCGGTTTCGTTACAACAGGAACAGTACCAGACGTACCAGGAATGACCTCGGACGGCAAAGGAATGTCGGAGTCGACTGGTTCGTCTTTTACTTCAGTTTTGATCTCTTTCTTGGCTTTCTTCTCGAGTTTCGTTCTGGCCAAGCGAACCTCCATTCGACTTCTGTTGACTTCAAGGTCTCCATCAACGGCGTTCAAAACGACAATGTCTCCGTCTTCTACAGGTTTTTGACACTGTAAAGGGTCAACTTAGAATAAAATTATGGCCAATACCACTACGAATTGTCCTAATGAACCCGTAATGTTAACTTACCTTGTGACAAGTTGAGGGTTTCAGGCTTTTGAGCGCTTTCTCGGAAATGACGCAGCCGCAGGACCAATAAAAGCAAAATTTGAACCGCCCGTTCATCTCTAAACCGAGAATCGGGCAAATATAAGGAGAATTCTGATGGTCTTCGTAGGAATCACCTTTGTTGGCTCCACTAGCGAATGCGGGATTTTTGGTTAACTTCAACTCCTTCACTTCCTGATGAGTTAAAAACAAACGAATTATCAGCTGAACGCCAGTCTCGTGTAAAGAAAAGCAACATCAATAATTTCAGTGTGCCACCTTCATATTTTTGATATGTTTCGCACTCTCAGGCATAGCTGCTTTGTCGAGGATACCCATAATGACCGCATCTTTGTTGTACAATTTACCCAACATACAAGCGACGATTGGCTCTCTCAGAGCAGTCTGAGATATTGCGCAGTGCTGCCAGAGGAAGTTCAATTCAGAAACCTTATCTTTCTGCAAATAACGAAATTCATTATAGTTATATCAGAACAGACTGATACATATGAGCTGAATATGGCTATCTCAACATAATTACAACACCAGGCGAACTGACACTGAGAAGACAAAATCACTAATCAGAAGGTCCCAAGAGCAGTGTATTGTGGAACACATAGCTGACCCCGGCTGAGTATAATATTTACCTTCAAATCAAAAGGAGATCTGATCTATACAAACATACATCAAATTACTCAGTCCATCTTTATCAAAAAATGCAAGATTGGACTCATGGATAAACCTATAATTCACATCTTTGCAGCTTGCCCTATCGATATTGGTAAGCAAGCTAAGCAAGTAAGTTTGGCATTTGGAGGCACTTGAATCTGACTAATTCTAGCGACTAACTCATATAAATTTAGAACGGTATTTTTTGGCCGTAAATTGATCTTATTTCTGAGCAACGAATATAGTTTTTTGGCTAATTTGTCAGCAGGGGCCCCAATATGAGACACAACTGGCCTTATTGGTGCACTCTCTTGGACCCACATGCTCTTAATTAGCCAAAAACTAAATTCGTTGCTCTGAAATAAGATCAATTTTTGGCCAAAAAATACCGTTCTAAATTCATATGATTTAGTCGCTAAAATTAGCCAGACTCAAGTGCCTCCAAATGCCAAACATACTTACTTAGCTTGTTTACCAATATCGATGTGGCTAGCTGCAAAGCTGTGGACAATATACCAAGAGTCCCCTCTAGCTACATTTGAAAAAGATGAACTGAGTAATTTGACGTGTGTGTTGTTGAATTAAATTAAAATTAATTATAAAAAAAAGAAAGAAGTCAACCTAACTCCAAGTTATCGCCAAGAAAATGCTCTCTGAAGAGGTTTGGTGTGAGGTAACGTATGCACGCATCAGAACTTGAAATTGATTTTTCGGTTCTCCCTTAACACGTTCGCTGCGGGTCACGCGCTGAGCGCGTGAGCTCTGTTCCAATCTGTGTGCGTCGCACGCGCCTGGCTCGTGAAGGTAGCCATCACTTCAGATCACTCCTGCAGTACATATACCAAAAAGAGAAAAGGAACATATTTCTACTTCCCGCGCCAGCTTTGAACCTAAGTACTGTAAGCGTCGGAGTCAGCTGGGGTGTTGCTAAGATGCAAAAAATAAGTCCGAGATAGGGGACTGGTTTGGAGTTTTCTTGCCATTTTGCATCGTTTTCAGTGTTCCCGCCTCAAGAAGATTTCTTTCAGTGCTTCGCTTTAGTACACGAAATACTTCGGTGCAAGTAGTTTACTCCAAGCTAAATATCTCATGCTGGAGCCGCACTGGGATAGGAGGTCGCTTCAAATTTCTATCCACATGCGGCGCACGCACCTGGCGCGTTCCTATTACAGATGACTCCCGCACAGCTGCTCAAACGAGCTCAACAATTCCACAGCGAACGTGTTAATGTGATCAAATGCCATATCATCTGCATGCCATAAAACAAAGGCAGTGGACTGACTATAACGAAGAAGAACCTCGCCCGTGTTGTTCTCCAATTTATCGATCTGTGGCGATAAAAAATTGAGCGTTTCCATTCTTGAAAAAAAAAGAAAGAAAATAACAGCGATTAGATTCCTATAACAATATAGCGCGTTCTAAGAGTGTAACAACCTGTTCAGCCTTCTTTTTGGTGCGGACCAATTCGTCCCTCTTGGGAATAGTGCCACCATCACAACCCATTTCCAAAAGGCGTGTGGATCCGCTTAAAAACTTGATAACGTCTTGAATACGGAAATTAAACTACACACAGAACAAATGAATAACGTCGTTGTAAAGAACTTTCACAGCCCGATATCAGTTAGATTTCAATTTACTAACAACTGAAGGACAGAGTTGCGATGTTGAATGTTATCTTCGCCTTCGTGTTCATCTTCGTTGTTTTGTCTCCGACATTCGATGTTTATACTATCGATGTTGAGCTAGTCGATACTATTCGACATTGATGTTTTGGGGTCATCATCAATGTTTTTGTTTGTGGTTAGGGTTTCTCTTTGAAGAGTTTTAATTTATATCCAAGTTTGGTGCTTTCCTGTTAATGTAAATTCACTGGTTATTCCTTGAATAATCAACCTGTTTTTATAAAAAGGACAACCTCTCCGATTCGGCTCAAAAATTTTTTTCTGGGCGTTTCAAGGTGTCTAGATTAAAAAAGCCAAAAATGACCGTTCGCTATCCACCGTACGCGCCGTTTTTGGAAGTAGAAAATTTTCAAAAAATCTGAAATTTTGGTCAGGGACCCGTTTCTGGCTCTAGTTGGTCCTCAAAACTTTCCAACCCGATCGGACCAAATTCAGGTCAAAATGTGGTTTTTGAAAAATGGATTTTCAAGATTTTGGGCGATCTAGGCGAGTTGGGTATCATTTTCCACTAAATTTTGAACGCTGAATCGATTTGAATGAGTCCGGCACACTCCATCCTCACTGTTTTCCTCATTTTCTCCATGATCTTGGTCATAATCTGAAAATTCAATCAAATATTTCAATTTGAATCAATTTTCAGAACACTGCTGCAGAAGAGGGATTAGCTCCCATCGTGCTCCCCGTAGTGCGCTGAGTGCGTAGGCATCCTACAACTTTTTCCGTTGTACCAACCTGCAAAAACAAAAAGCTTGCAGGTTCTACAATCAGTTTCAAATAACGATAACTGTAAAAGCGAGCTTCTATCAGAATAAATATATTAAAATTTCGATGAAATTTTACATGTTTTTGTAATCATATTCTGAATACCCTTGAATTCCGTACGTCTACGGATATGTCATATGTGCTCCCTAATTAGTTGAGCAACCTGATTGCATTCCCTGGCTATCTCGCTGAATTCTTCGCTTGGTTGAGATTTGTGATTATTATTTGAGGACATATCCCACTTTTCTCCTTTGATTTGACTTTCAGTGAATTCAATATCAACATGTTGTAAATTTCTGATTTGTCTTATTTCTTAAATCAATTTGTGTCGTCTTCACGACCATCTCAGAGGAGCTCGCGCTCGATTCTTTTGTCAAGTTTCTCGTTGATAACACGGGTTTCCTATCACAATCTCACCTTCACCTACGGTTGCAATCCAATTTGCTTTTGATGCGTCATTTCTTGTTTCTCGAGTAAATCTTGTTTATTGGCGGATCTTAAGACCTGTGAAGGTGTTTCGAGAAGTGCGTTAGTTGTTTTTCGGTAGCTCTCGGTATTTAAGTTTTGTTCACGTCCCACGTCATTCAGATTTCTTCTGTCAAAATGGATAGCTATTCGTCTTACCAAAACGGGCTGGAGAAGAAGGATTTCAATCAGATGGCTCTGAGCGTGAGCTCCAGCATTCAGAAGATATCGCAAAATGGTGAGTGTTCGACGAGAAAGACTCCCAACGTGACCCTAATATCACCCCTCGTCTCAAACTGACGGAAGTAGTGTTGAATGTCTCGACTTGAATTCCTCCTGCAAGTCACATTAAATTTCGCCAACGATCTACCTTGCAAGTTTTGATCGTCAACCTGTGAAATACGTATTTCACGGCGATTTACGTGACACCTGAGCAATTAGCTTTTAGCCAGATGTTGGTCAATGACAGGCTTGCTCAACAGAAATCGTTGGAAACAGGAAGTTGTGCCATTGCTCCGGCCGGTGATGGAATTCAGAAATCCCGGTGGTATAGTCCTGTGTTTGGTGACATTCGTAATTATTATTTCACTTCTTTCCGGAGGGCTAGGCAAGACTGGCCTAAATGGGGCAGTGTAGAATTAGGTTGAAATGCACTGTCTGGGGCTAATGCTCTGGGGCTGATAACATGCTTGATAAAACGTCTAAATATCGACTTAGATTAGATTAGATTAGAATAATTACACAGGGGTAGAGGGGACGTCCATCATCGTGCTCGCCCCCCGCACCTAGACCTAGTGGCCCATTGTGCTAACCCCTGGAGCTCATCTTGGCCGAAGCTCCGTGTTCCCGACTAGGTCCAGCAGAGCTCCGACCAGGTTCTCCTGTTTGAGGAAGTCCCGAAGGTTCTGAAACGCCTGTGTTCCAGGGCAGGACAATTGAAGACGATGTGAGACGCTGTCTCCTCGTCTTCGCCAAAGAATCTGCAGTCAGGGGTACCATTGCGCACCCCAATCCTGCAGAGATGCCTCCTGAAGTCCCCGTGTCCTGTAAATAAGCCAACGGTGAGTCTCAGGGAAGCTCTGTTAAGGTGAAGGCATCTCGTGGCCCTTCCTTTGTTAGGACCAGCCATCATGATATGACCGTGTTCTTGCCGCGGCGTCCGCTCCCATCGTCTTTGGTGCTGGGAGCGACCCCAGTTTGCCACCCACCCCGATAGTAGGGTGCGGGAGATTCCTAGGCATGGTTCAGGTCCCGTAAAAACAGTCCCCGACCCACGCATAGCCAGAGCGTCAGCTCGGTCATTACCCTCAACCCCTGAGTGCGAGAGTGTATGTGTGTCCTGAATGTGGGAAGAATATGTCACTCAGACCATGTCCTTCAATGCAAGATAGGTTTGAGTGGATCTGCAGGACGAAAGCTGCTCCTTCCCATCGAGTGAAAAGGAGTGTTTGTTCGGGATCTTACTTTAAGCGTCAATTCCTGACATCCTGCTACTGACTCATTTGTTGATTAACCGAGGCAAACACTCTTTTATTATGCGTGATATGTGTGATTGGCATAGTTATATGAGAGAAGTAGGTTTGGAGGAGTGTTTGGGAATGAATGAGCGTCTAGGTGGACCTAGCATGATTGTTGAGATAGATGAGAGCAAGTTTGGGAAGCGTAAATTCAACTTGGGAATTTTGGTGGGAAGAGAGTGACTGGTAAATGGGTGTATGGTGGGGTGGAAAGGGGCAGGGGCTAGCGTTTTTTCAGGGTTGTTGAAAGAATCGATTATATCGCTTGACAGGACATATCGATATATTAGGGCGCCATGACAGAGGTCCCCGGCAGTGCATATTTACCTAGGATTATCCTAAAAACTGAGCCTCGATTCAAGTTAAGGACGACTTGTGTGAACAAATTGGGTTCAACGATACAGCTATCAATGGTCCTGTTGTCTGCATGACAGTTCTAGATATAACTCATGGGGTGGGGGGTAATGTATCCATCATGTATTTTCAAACAGCTTTGCAACTTTATTAACGCGTCTATTGTAATAAATTATTCTTGAATTTCTGTTTAAAAAAGATTTTCACACTCTCCTTCAATTTTCAGTGGTCTCCATGAAGAAAATGGTGAACATGATTGGAAGCCCTCAAGACTCACAAGACATGCGGCAAAGATTGTAAGAATAAATATGTTCTTCCACTTCTCAGAACGCACTGATGTCAATTCCGTCAAAATTGATGTACTGACATGTTTCTTTCTTCTCTAGGCGAAAAATCCAGCACTACACAAACACTTTGGCCAAAGACACTTCAGACAACCTCCTCAAACTGAGCAAATATCCAATACCGCAGTCTCCGTCTGAAAACGTAAAAAAATTTCACTTGTCGCTCACTTTTATTAAAATATTTACTTAGAATGATGAAATTCTATGCATATGTCGTTTTTCTGGTAGAGAGAGTACAAAATGCAGAAAGAGCGGCTCATGGAAGAACTGACGGTGGCTTTGAACGCATTTCAAGAAATTCAGCGTCTTGCTTGTCAAAAAGAAAAAGAAGAAGTTTATCAGATGAAGGCTAGCAGTGGGATAAGCCATGGGATCGCTCCTCCTCCTCAGAACAGGTGGAACAGTAGTGGAGGTGAGACAACTGCTGAGTTACAACGCTTGTACCCTTCAGGCAATTCTTGTTTCACACTGAAAAAAAAAAAAAAAAAAAAAAACGCTGTCCTCAGGTGAACAACTGATTGAGCTGACATCGCCCACCTCGCAAAGAGACGTTCAGCTCCAGTTACAGCAAGAAGAGCAAGACTTGCGGTTGATAGAGCAACAGGAAGAGTCCATCAGGCGACTAGAGGTCTCCTCTATCATGTGTACAACGCAGATATTTCAGTTGAAGCTAACCTGTTGTTGAACTCATCATAAAACAGTTGGTTTTTGTTTGATTTGCAGGAAGACATCAAATCCGTCAATGACATTTTCAAAGAGTTCGGAGCCCTTGTTCACGGTCAAGGGGAAATCGTCGACAGTATAGAAGCCCAAATTGAAGGAGCCAAAGTTTACGTATCCCAAGGAACAGAAAACCTCAGAGACGCCTCTAAATACAAAGTACGTTCACTTTTCAATTTTCCTTTCAGCGCCATGAGGTATTTTGTTCAACTATTTCCTATAAGGTAATCAAAATCTTTTATTTTCAGAACAAGTTGCGGAAATGTAAGTTCATGATGCTGATAGTCCCCGTCGTTTTTCTAATATGCCTCATCATACTCCTATGCTGGCAATCAAATTAAAATGAGAAAAGTATTCTAAATCGCGTTTTATTGTAATTTTTAATTATTCCTCAAAGGATGACTGTGAAATCCGTTTAAAGTGGGGTGAGCATAGTAGGTTTTGTCTTTATGGCAATTAATAGCAGTTTCCCCATATACTTTCCTAAATTGGCTGAAATTTATTTTTGTGTAATTAACAAAATATATTATAATGTACATCAAATAACCAAACTTGTTGGAACATAACAGATGCCATCAAAAATATCTTATTGTACAGTTTAGAGAAAATTATACCTAAAATTGAATGTCCACCGTTCATAACAACCCTTAGCATCACTTCTCAATCTTGAACTTGGCCTAAGGTTCTTTTTTCTTTTCCACTTTTGTGACGATTGTTCTTGCTGGCACATAGAAGTTTATAATGAGGAATTTGTATAAGAAGGTACTCTCTATCATCGATGAGCACCCATCTTTCAGGATCAGTGGGTCAACATTCGATGATAGTTCTCTTCATAATTACGGACAGTAAGTTAGGACGCATTATGAGGTTCAAAGTATGTCATACATTGGAGCAACGCCTCAATTGTAATTTTCATGGAAATTGGACATGAGCCATTTTGAAGAAAAAAATTGCATTTGTAATTATTTGTACTAGAATATACTAATATTATTTTTGTAAAACTAATCTTTGTTCATAATTTCTTTGAATCTTACAATTTCTGTAATCTGATCTTGGCTGGTTTGTTATGGAATATGTTCACTAACTCATCTCATTTGGTTTGCTGCTTTGTTTACTGCAAAAAGCCACTCTTCGGTAGGAACCACTTTTAGATGGGCTGCGTTTGAAATGCTATCTGTAAGGAATTGTTGGCACTCATTATTTATTGCCTCTAGGTTTATTCTGAACGAAAAAATCGTTTAATGGAAGATTTCTAAAATATTTCCTTGTTCTCGATATCAACCTTACCTGTTCAAGTGGTGAAGTGAGCTGCATATGGGTGTGACAGACGATGGAAGTCTCCCTTCATTTTGGAGTCCTTCCTGTCTATAAATTTATATTAACACTCTATTGGCGTTCGGGTTAAACTATTGTTACATTTTTTTCTCTGGTCGGTGTAAATATTGCGTTAATTGATGAAAGGTTGGTTGTCCAGAGAATGAAGATGAATGCTCTGGTTGGTCAACTTATTCATGTAACATGGGCGACGTGCCCTACGTAAGCTTCAGCTATTGGTTGAACTAGCGAAAGCTTTGTCTTATAGGTTTTGTGAAAATCTGTAAATTGTCCACACAGGGCTGTATTTCTGGCTGCAGCAGTTGTCTGACTATTTATCAGTTAAATTGACTGAATTTAACTTCGCTTACTCTACAATCCCTTTTGTTTTGTCCCTAGTGTAAATTCACTCTGAGGTTAGTAGTTTTCATCACTTTTTCAATGAAGCAGGACGTGTTTTAAGTTGTTACAGGCACACTTTCCACCCGTATAGTAACCATGATTGTGCAATAGGTGTCTTTTCCCTCACAATTGAACTATTTATATTTTTTCTACGCTTTCAAATACTCGAATGAGCGACTACGATTATGTTTACGGATGGGCTTTTGATTTAATGGAGGGAAGGAGCTGCATGCTGAAATGTGATGAAATTTATTGTAGGTTTAGAACTATAGCGCTGCAGATGCAAATCAACTTTCACGTACCGTACCACATAGGTTAAGGTGTAAAATGTATCATAACCGTCATAACTCCCATCTCACACTCTTTTAAATAATCATTTGATTTGATTTGCAGTTCTGAGGTGAAGCTAATCTAAGACAGCTTTCACTGTTTTCATGCACTTAGCTCTAACCGCAGTTCCTCCTGAATGGACCCTTATTTCAAGCTGATAATAAAAATATACAACTTGACGGATAATAGGCGGTAATAACCAAAGAACTGAGACAGCGTATTACTGAGCGCCTAAATGGAGAAATAACATTAACCTAAGGCGATCAGCGAATTAATCAAATTAATAGTTTTACGGCACCCTTTCTATAGC
Organism: Cyrtorhinus lividipennis; assembly: GCA_019603395.1. NCBI lineage: Eukaryota > Metazoa > Arthropoda > Insecta > Hemiptera > Miridae > Cyrtorhinus > Cyrtorhinus lividipennis. The sequence goes on along the minus strand of CM034001.1, from coordinate 26,788,314 downwards.
TTTTTCTTTTCCATGATTAAAATCCCGTTATCAGATTTCGGTAATTAGATGGTGCTAATGAACCATGGTATTCGTCCATTCAAGTGTTGGTTCCTGTTTCACCTATGTTATACCCGATTCTTTGATTAATTATTTTATTCATTACGGTTTTATTAAGATTCCCTTGGCTTGAGATTTATTATGCATATCGTGCTTTATTATTATCTATTGTCGAATACAACCGTTGAATAGCGTCTACGTTTCTATTATTGGCTTACCTCATTGCCGTATGTACATTTCGTAAGGGTGACTCTTAAGTCTGGTCGCTACCGGTTTTTAGAGCATGAAGAATGAAAAGAATTTGGTTCGACCGCACAATCTGGAAAACAGAACGTTGCAGCCACATTGAAGGTTTCCTTGCCTGTGCGTTCCCGGCATATGGCCAACCAGCTATGCTATTTCGCTCGTTTGGAACGTGATAAAAGATTGCTGCATCTCCTCCTATATTCGCCTCTGCACTGATTTTGTCAGTTCAGCGCATTGGTCTTGGACAGGCTGGCCCAGCCAGTTTCCTACACCTTTGTAACCCATTGCTGATTGTGGTGCGGCGAAATTACAATTAAACAAAAACCGTTCCAAAGGGTCGTGAATTAATTACTTAAAATAAATCTTTGAACAAATTGTTCAGCAGCAAGGGGGTCGCGAGGAATACTGACGTCCCTAGACCTCGTAGAATTTATAAGGAACAGGAAATGATTAGATAGGTGAGGGGTGGGAGGGAAAAAGAGGGTATTCAATTCTTACGTGAATTTATTATAGAAACCTGATGACCAGTCGGGGTTTTCTCAGTGGATGGTTCTTGAATGGAAATAGTCGCAATGGGGGATTATGTCGAATCAAGCTTCGCAGTTCGGAATAATTGACATAATTAGGGGGAACTATAGCGATTTCAGACACAATTAAAAGAGCGGGTAACGCTTGTGTCCGCCGAACTTATACACTTAAGTCTGGTCAAGGGGGAGGGTGGAGGGCTGGTAGATTATTGAAGCGGACAATCATCTACCTAATGAATTTCGACCATTTGGCGCGACCAGACTGAATCCGGCAGAATCAGCAGTGTGGCGCTGTATCTGTACAAGGAGAAAGAAGGAAAATAAATTGACACATTCTTAATTGAGTTTGATAGTAGCTTGACAGCATGAGGGAGGCACGGTTACCACTCCACCCTGGAAAGTGTGATCTCAAAGGTGTCTGGATGGGTGCACCACACCTCTCTCCTGAAAGAGCTCAGGAAATCTAAGAGGGGCAGCATAATACAAGAGATGTGGTACTGCTGGTAACTCTGGATGTCATGAATGCATTCAATTCAGCCAGATGTCTGGACAAGCATCAATTACTTCAGGAGACGTTTCACGTGCCTCCCTACTGATTATAAGCTGCTGCATGCAGATTCACGACCTACAAGAGCCTTCCCAGGTCCTTGTGCTGGGAAAGGCTCCAACGACGGCCACCTGTTTTTAGGCAGGGGGCGAGAAGGAGGGTCAATAAAGAGCCAACATGATAGCGAAAAACGTTTGTGTTGTGTTGTGAGCTCACGTCCTGCATTCTCAAGAACTGATTGTTGGGTTCCCGAGTTCTTCAGAACGCTTCTCATGCATGCTTGAGACAGAGTCTCACATTGCCCTGTGTTTGGTAGTGGACTACCATTGTTCCCATCAAGCACTTATGCATTTGACCTCGTGCACCAGACGCCATGCACTGAGCACTCGACTTAGTCCACCTGACACTGTACACTCCACACTGTGCAGTCAATCACTTGTGCGCCTGACTTTGAGGAACGCGTTCCTCGATGCATGAGTGCACATGCCGAGCAGTCATGCTCCCAGTGTTCAACACTCAGTACCAGTCCCGTGGAGAAGCAGCCCGCCGACCTCCGGTATCGTATAACCCACCCTGTCCTAGGCAGCCTTCAGCTGCAAGTCAATTGCAAGTCGAATATTGTGAGAACGCATTTACATTATAGAAGTGAACTCGAGAGTCTGAGTCATAGTCATTCCATTCCCATGGTTTATTTTCGAATTCAGTGTAATTTTATTTACGTTTTCTTTTTTGTTTTTGGTTGGTCATTCCTTGAATAATCAACCCATGTTTTCATGCAAAAAGTCAATTTCTCCGATTGGCCCCAAAATTTTTTTCAGGGCGTTTCAAGGTGTCTAGTATCAAAATTAGCAAATGTCCGTCCGCCGTCGCACGCCAACTTTGGTAGTAGAAAATTTCCTAAAAATCTGAAATTTCGCTCAGAGACCCGTTTCTGGCTTTAGTTGGTCCTCGGAAACTTTTCATTTTGATCGGATCCTAATTTGGGTGGGGTAGGGGTCAAAAATGCGTATTTCGAAAATGGATTTTCGAGAACTTTTGCAATCTGGTGTGTGGAGGAGTATCCACTAAATTCTGGACGCTGAATCCAATGAAAGGATCCCAGAACGATTGGCACCTACTGGAAAACGTTATGGGTCAAAATTGATATCTATTACCCATTTTGAATATGACATATTCATACTGTTTTCGAGATTTCTGGTGCCTAGGCGTGTGGGGTATCATTTTCCACTAAATTTTGGACCCTGAATCGATTGGAATGGGTTTGAGACCCGCCACACCCACTATTTTCCCCATTTTGAAGAAATAAGTCTCCATGCGCATGGTCTGAGGAATAACTAACCCGCGTTTAGGAATTTGCAGCGTTTTTTACGTTTCGATTCCGAGCCCTTAGCCAAATTTATATACCACTTTTTCTAACAGCTTATTCGCCATACCGTTTCATACAATAGTATTATCAAGTACGCAAACATCTTTTATCACATGTATAACTAGGGTAATTTATAGATTCTTAGTTATTAAGCATCTATTATTTATTTGAATGTTAATTCTCGTTCATTATCTCCTCTATACACTTTTTGTTGTTCATTACTTGTAAATATAATCCGTATGTTTACTTGCGTTTGACTTTTTCTCGTCCTGCCATTCCCCAGTTCCCCTGCAGTGAGTTATAGTTAAAGTAGAGTGAGTTTATTTAAATCAACCTTAAGATCTTTTATGGAACTTTGTCAAAACTTCATTTTATTGTTCGCTCTTTCCCATGGCGAAGGCCATAGGCCCCTCAAGCACGTCAGACGATACCCCCAAAAATCTAAACATTCTTAAGTTGTCCTCGGTCATTCACCTAAATCTTCCCTCGGTGGAGCTGCTTCCAAGATATTGAGAAGTCACCTAGCTGACAGGTCTCTGGTCTATGGCAATGCTCAAGGGCAATGCATAAAACAAATAACAGCGGGTAGTAACAGCATCCCAAGGGTCAGTACTAAGGTAGTTGGTACCTCCTGAAGTGTTTCCTAAGATGGCAGGGCCGCCGCTACTGGGGGTGCAACCCATGCGACTGCACAGGGCTGCAGAAAAGGGAGGACGGCAAGTTGGTTGGGGTCGCAGAGGTTAAATGTGACTGTGTACCTATATATTTTTTATTTGTAAATAACACCTGTCGACTAATAAGTGCTATGTTTGATGTTTCTAATTGTTATTTTGTTCTATTGTTCTATTTTGTTACTTCCTAGTGCTGTTATGCTGATTTCCGAGCCAGGAGGCGCATGGTATGGTAGGGAGAGAGGGTGCGCCAAACAAATTTTTGCACGTGGCGGCAAAGTTTTTTTAAAATTTTAAAGTATTTTTATTGCGCCAAGTTTACATTTATTAACAATATTTTGTTGACCTTAAATACTACGGGTAAAATTCAAAACGTTGATACATAGCAAGTTCGTTATCTTAGTGACTAACTGTTCAAGTTCACATTCACTTTCTACACAAGCTCACGTGGCTTAGTTTGCTTAAGGCGTCTTGTTAAGTTTTCCTCGTCAAGAAGGAAAGCTGCTTCTTCGTTGACATGGTTTTTGAGTCAAGCTAAATGAGCACTAGCACTTTGCTTGAACGCATGATCGATGACTCCCTGTGGGAGTTCATTGTGGAGGGTATCATGCTCCTTCTGTTGGTTGGTGCCACCGTATGCCCAGGCAGGCTTCAATACCTGGTTGTACAGAAGCAACTTATTTTGACGACCAATAAGCCAGTACATCTTTCTTAGTTTGATTATAAGCTCAGCTTTTTTTTTTATTTGACATGCTCCTTCCACCTAAGTTTGGCTTCAAGCGTCATTCCTAGGTATTGATTCGCTGGCTGATCGATTGGCTTGATTCGAGGAGGGAATTGCCACTTTGTTGAGCATAGCCGGTACATAGTCGATCTTACAGGTGGTGAAGTCAACGTGTACAGACTTGGTCTCATTCAATTTGATCCTTTACTGTTCAGTCCAACGATCGATATTCGAAATCGATTCATTTAGTTTGGTAACAGATTTCACGTTACTGCCACCAGTTGCGAGCACAGCAGTGTCATCAGCAATCAGTTCTGAGTATACATCCTCTTGTTTTATTTGGAAGTATCTGTCTGACAGATATGAATGAAGGAACTCCACGTATCTTATAGAGCATCTCCTTAAGTGTGAAAATCAGTCCTTCATGCCAAATTTTGTCTAAGGCCTGTGAGACATCTGAAAAAAAGCAAAGCAGATTTGTTTCTTCTCAAGGGCCTGCTCAATGATGTGGACAATTCTATGTACTTGATCTATGGTGGAGTGTTTTTGGCGAAACCCAAATTGATGATTTGGGATAAGCTTGCGCTCTGCTATAGTGGTTATAAGTCTCTTACTTATCAACTTTTCGAATAATTTGGAGATTACAGTCAGTAATGAAATGGGCCTATTATGATATGAAGTCATATGTTCAGTTGGTTTTCCAAGTTTTGGGATCACAATAACTTCAGCTATCTTCCACAGCACAGTATGATGGGATATTATGTCAACTGGAGCTGCAAGAAAGTACCGTTCTGGTAGGTTGTGTGGACGTAATGCTAGGAAGTACAACTGAGCAAGCGCAGAAGAAAATGAGCACTATGATGAGATCTGTAGGCACTTGCGGTAAGTGCTGCTGTGGAAAAAAGAGCCTGAAGTTTAGGTCGTCACTCGCTCTACTGTATGCACGCATCTTAAACGTTGAGCTCTCCGGACATTTTTGATTATGTATAAATTAACGTGCATAAGAAGAAAGGGGGAGGTCAGAATACTGTTAGTAGGTACCTGCGGCCTTGCAGCCGGTCTAAAGATCAAAATCGAACCTGTTGATTGAGAGATGTCAGTGGTCCCCGGGAAAAAAGGAAGATGGAAATGGCGAATTTCCTTCGCGTGTTTGAGAGCACATCGATAACGTCAGTCATAAGCTAGAACAGGTGAAGAGGAAAAAATAGGCTTTCATCGATAAGAGGCCTGTTGTAAACGTCCCAGACCTTGGTAAGGGAATAAAAATGAAGCTTGCTAACGATTCGAAGGAGAAATTGATGAGTATATCAAAGCGGTACTTCCCTTCTTCCCCGCATGGCCCTCTAGCTCAACACAAACATACCCCTCGAGGGTCATTTACAGAAGGCATGAATGGTCGACTTCAGCGCTCCCAGTGGCCACCCAGACAAAGTGCTATTGATTGAGGCCGCCCGAAAAGTCGGAGTGCACAGAAAGACGTGCGCCACTAAACATGTCGAGACTCCAAAGCCGCTGAAGTGCCGGAGACAAATTCTCTGTGTTGTCCTCTCTACGCTCACGATCCGGAATTTCGAACGGAAGTTGAATCAGTCTGAGGAATTTTCTCCAGGTCGAGCATGTTCCGTGTTTATGGCTTGCTTCTCCTCGTTTGCGCTGCTCAGCGCTCATTTACAATGCGAGGTGAGCTCAGATCGGATTTAATTGCGTTACAACACCATCTGCTTGCATTATCCAGCTTTTTGGCTTGACATCCCCAAAAAACTTCTTCTCATTTCTTCTTCTTCTTTTTTTTTTTTTTAAATTTAATTTCTTATTTTTAGAGAACACATAAGGTACTGAACAGCATGACAATTTAGCCAGTTTTTTTACTCATAATAATATATGAACTTCGGCTCATCGGATTTCATACTTTTACATGATTGAGCCTTCAATATTGATATCAAGACGTCAGCACGCTCGTGTTAAGAATTATAACGCTTATGCCAATATAAAGTTCACGTGAAGTTATGTATAGCTGTAGTAATCTCATGATTATTTTGTCTGTTTGCCATCTGCTCAGCACTCAAGTGTATTTGAACGAATTCCACGTACTTCTACGATAATTTGGACGATTGCCATACGAAATGGCTGAACCGCGTCGACAGATATTATTTGAAAAAATCATTATCAACAATTTGAAAGCTGTGGTTATTCACCAAGTGTTCAACTAGTTGAGTCATCCCGCACTCTGCTGGAAAGATAGCGTCCGTATAAGAATGCTCAAGTTGATTCATCTGCTCTCCGTGGTCACCTAGATTCCAGTTTCCGAGTGATATTTTGAGAACAGGGAAAAGAAGTGACAGAACTAATTTGAAAAAGGAGGTCAACCTCCTCTTCAATGAGCAATAATCAAGTTCAACGACGAAAAAGAAGACAACAATTTTGTTGCAATTGCTTTTTCTCATAATTTACTTTCCTGCTCCGAGCTATTTTTCTTCTTAAATTAACATATTATAACATTTTTTAAGAAATTTTGTAAAGAGTGGGTGGATCCTGTCACCCACCAACATTAAAATCGTGAAACCCTTCAATGCATTGGTTTATGATTTGGAAGATTATTTTAGCTTCTCCGTGAAGCCAAATAATATTAATATTTATATTCCTTCAAATAAAACTGATAAAATAATTTCTGTTAAATGATGCAACGTTGGAACTACCTGTCCCCCCTGGTTCGCCTTTGGCTGACTGTGGCCCTATCAGTGGCCGGTGAACTTCCTGCGATAGTGTCAGAAAGCGACGTTGATAAAAACGTTCCAGCTCGTTAAACTACTTTTACTTACCAACTACAAGCAGTTCCTTTTCGAATTCTCAGATCAGAGCCGTCTAATTTGTATACTTTACTGGACAATATTTCTGTTCCGAAACTAAATGTCAAATTGGAGTTCGTCACCTCCAGATCCCCCACTTTATAAAATATAAATCAGCGTTCTCTAATTATTAATCTTTATGGGCAGATTTGCTATGGATGGCCCGTGACTTGCAAGTCGGCATGCAGTACTACTGAGAGTTGTGAGAATTGATAAGAATCGGCCATATTGTTTGATGTTCACGGTCTCAAGAAATATACTTTCTAAACGTTTAATTGTTTGAGTTGTAAATCCTTTTTTTTGTGGAAATTATGTCGGCCAGCTCGGTTACCGGTTTCCAACGTCATAGACAAGGCGCTGCAAATTCTTTCACAGGAGTTGGTTATTCCTCGAACCAGGAGCATGGAGAATCATTCCAATCGATTCAGAAATCTCTAAAACACACATTCACACATAAGTAGATAGATACCCATTTTGACCCATAACCTCACCTGGTGGATGCCAATCGTTCCGGGACCCGTCTCATTGCATTTTGCGTCCAAAATTTAGTAAAAAATGATACCCCACACGCCTAGATCGCCAAAAACCTTGAAAATCTATTTTTCAAACACATTTCGACGACTACTCCCCCCCTTTCCATTTGTTTTGATCGACGGACGGCGGACGAACGTTTTCTTATTTTGATCTTGACACCCTGAAACGATCTGACAATTTTTGGGCCGAATCGGAGAGATTGGCTGTTTGCGAAAAAACATTGGTTGATTTATTCTAGGAATTACCAACTAAAAGAGGGATAAGAGGAAAAATTGACGCTTCGACGATACGATGGGATGTCGTCTCCAGATCTAAATAGTGAAGAGGCGACCAATTTTTGCCTCTCTTCAAAAATGGAGGTATTATGCGTTTTTTTAAGCTCAGAGATTTTTTCAAACTAAGATATATGTTGTAGTGAATAGGCAGGAGGAAACAAAAGCATGCTTAACGAGCAGAATCGCAGCTCCATGACGAACACTTTTGGGTGATGCCAGAAACTAAATACACTTCACCACTCCATTTAGGTCTCTACGTTCTATCTATTGAACTCGTTTTAATTATGAGCATTTTCTGGCTTTATTATCTGACCTACGATGAAACTATTTCAGAAGGATTCAATTCTGAACGCTGTAATTGTTTTGTCTTGAAGAGCTCATTCGAGTGAGCCTGTGCAGGAAATGACGTAGGAGGGTACTTACCTTACATTAAATTCCTTTTAGAACCCCCTTTGAGGGCAATGCTTTCTCAGTGAGGAATTTCCTTCGCCTTTCTGAAGGGGCTAAGGAATTAAAGAGCCAAAGTATGATTAAAATTCCCCTTCAACATTTCATGGAAAAATCCCCTGCCTCGGCTTCGAGTGCAGTCGTTATTCCACAAAACTGGGAGACTTACTTTTCAAATGGGAATTACGTCCACCTTCTCGAGATATTCAGCAGAGAGCACTGAAACGTGACAGCCCATCAAATTGAGGGAAATCCTGTCGACGTTATAAGCGTCTTAATTTGGGATGAAGAGGAAAAAGCTCGTGAAAAGCTACCAAGGGGTTGAATTGAGGAGGTGCGGAGGGGCATGCGCAGTGTGCTTACCATTGAGGGTGAAATCACTGACCTTCGCTAGGAGGAATACATTTCGGAAGCCATGGGGGCCTATTCAGCGACCGAACAATAATTTTCCTCTTCGGCAAGCCATTCAATCTTCCGATCGGGAAACGTAAGGGAAAACCAAAATAAACATTATAGAGTCGATTGCAATTCAACGCCAGAGGAGGTGGGTAGACAAACAATGGTAATCGATCCGAACAAACGTGAACACTGTGGTGTTGATAGATGAGTCTCGTGTGCGTAATAATGGTGCTTTTGGAAGTAAAAAGCGAACGCTATATCGTAAGGGACACCTTCCTATTACGAGCAGTTGTCCTCCCATTGTGTACGCGCGGGTACCAATTGATTCAATCTTCAGCTTCTTCAAGATCAAAACTATATTATTAAGAAACCAAGTATGTACATGCGAATAATAGTAAAATTCAGAAAGTTATCTGAAGTCAAGCGTATTGAATTTGGGAGGATAGAGGCAGCGGCCTGTCACAGGAGCGAGATTCCCCGTTTTATGACAACCTGTTCGGCAACAATGTAATTAAGGAGCTCCTCTTGGACATTTCAACTTGCAATGACAGAATCGTCTAATTAGACGGCTTCATTTTAAGACCGCTGAACATGGAGGAGAGCGACCTACTAATGGGCTCGTTGTCATCCACAGTGTCGGTTCCCTTCGAAAGCTTGTACAGTTCAATGCTGGTTTCACGAGCAGGTGGTTGTAACGGTGACGATGAGGGCGGCCTGTCGAGTTCACTACGAAGCGAATCTCCAATAGCTCCAAGTACTTTATTCGATTGAAGGGTCTTGCAGGGGACGAGATCGTGTTGCCGCATTAGGGACGATATGATGGATGTTGTCCCAAAAAATAGATGAAAATGAACAAATGAGCACGAGTCACCAAATAAAATTGAGTCGTTTTGTACTAATATGAATGTTATTGAGTGTTTCCCGAGTCGCCCAGACATTATGGCTCTCATAACTCAAATTGCTTGGAATGTCCACCAAGTCTTTTCATCTCATAACTCAAATTGCTTGGAATGTCCACCAAGTCTTTTCATCGTTTTTCATCGGTCCAAGACCGGGTGTTTCAAAAGAGATTCAAGTCCGTTCGGTGATAGCAAGGATCCCTTTGTGCCAAAGTTTCCCTTTTGGAAATACATTTTCAAATTGATCTCTCCCATTCAACGATCATTGTAAATATCTGGGGGTTACTATTGATAATAATTTGAAATTTGACAAACATATTATTTTTTTGATTCGCTAGACTGCGGAAATTATTTTACGTTTTTAAGGAAACTAGTAGTTTTTGTCCCGGAAACATACAAGAACCATTTATTTTGGCTTAGCATTCTCCTTTATCAAGTATGGCATCATTCTAGTTGGTAGTGCCAATAAATCTCTAATTAAAAGGTCGCAAACGGTTCAAAATCGTATTTTAAAAATAATATTAAATAAAAATATGAGGTACCCGACGTCCCACCTTTATGAGCACTTCGATGTAAAAAACTACACTAAAATATTTTCATTTTGATCATGCATACACTTATTTCGTTCTGGGATCAAATGTGATCATGTTCCTGTTGCTACTAGCAGACGAAATTCTACCATAGTTCGTCTTGTATAATTTTGCCAAGAGCTAACACTGAATTCTACAAGGAATTCATATGTCAAAGTTCATACATGCCTGTTTGAAAAGGGTATTAATATTTTTCTTTTCGACAGTTTGAGTTATTTAAAAAAAAATTGAGCTCTAGCTTATAGCTCACAGGCTTTCCGGATGATTTTTCCTTTCTTTTTCTTAGTTCACCATTTCATGCTTTACATTGTTTCTAATTTTTTTTTGAACAGAACAAGTTTTTTAAACTTATTCTTCGGTGGGCAACGGCCGTTATTTAAGTTACGTTACATTTTTCAAATTGATGTAATTTTATTTTTTTTATTCCCTTTTGATTTGATTTGATTTGAGATGTCAGCAGCTAAGAAACTAACGTTAGTAGCAATCGAGTTACAACACAAGACCTAACATAATCAGCAACACGATAACTTAACTTTCTTTTTGTAGCAGAACATTTTTCTGGCGTGCGGATCTATAATATAATTCAATGGAAAATACCTAGTTCCCAAAAAATCTCGAAAATCGAGTATTAAAGAATACATTTCTACCCCTCGTCTTATATATTTCCAATCGGTCGGAATGTTAGCAAGTGGAAAAATCTTTAGGCCCAAAGAAAACTCGTGGTGGTGTGCCACATGGACGTGTATATGGCCCCGTCCTGTACCTCCTATACACAAGCGACTTGCCTGAATTTGAATGTAACTCAATTGTCACGATTTCTGATGACAGCAACGGCATACATGCCGTGGGAGACGTCAACATGGAATCAATTGCCTAACTAGACCGATCCATCTCCATAATCATCAAATGGAGAGTGATGATAAACGAGGCTAAGTCGGTGCACGTAGATTTCACCAATCGGAAGCTCACCTACATACAGGATTTTCTCAACATTAAAGCCATTCGCTGTACGAACCACGCAAAATACCTGGGCATGACGCTTGAGGCAATGCTCAGATGGAAGGAATACGTCATGAAGAAACAAACTGAGCTAGTCGTCACTCTCAGAAAAATGTATTAGTTAATCTGACCATCAATTACCAATGCAAACAAATTACCTACTCCTATACCACCAGGTACTGAAGCCAGTGTGGGCTTATAGGGCTCAACTGCAGGCTGCACGGCTCCTACTAACAGTCCGATGATGTAGCATTTCCAGAATTGTGTACTCCGCTGCATAACCAATGCACCAAGGTAAATTCAAAAACGCAGCAAATTCTTTGACACGGGTTGATTATTCCTCGGACCAGGCGCATGGAGACTCATTTCTTCAACATGGGGAAAATGGAAACAATGGGTGTGGCGGCTCCCGGACCATTACAATCGATTCAGGTTCCAAAATTTAGTGGAAAATGATACCCCACACGCCTAGGTACCAGAGACCTGGAAAACAGACATTCGAAATGGGTAGATACCCATTTCATTGGATTCAGCGTCCAGAATTTAGTGAAAAATGATACCCCACACACCTAAATTGCAAAAAATCTCAAAAATCCATTTTTCGGAATTCAAATTTTGACCCCTATTCCACCCAAATTTGGTCCGATCGGGTTGAAAAGTTTCGAGGACCAACGAGAGCCATGAAAGGACCCCTGACCGAAATTTTAGATTTTTTGAATAATTTTTACTACCAAAGTCGGCGGGGACGGCGGACGGAAATTTGCTAATTTTGATCTAGACACCTTGAACGTCCAGAAAAAATTTTTGGGCCGAATCGGAGAGATTGACTTTTTGCATGAAAACATAGATTGATTATTCAAGGAATAACCGACCAAAATGAATTTAATAAGATGAGGTCGTGTTTACAAGGAAAACGACGTCGAAATACGAACAAACAACAAAGAAAAACAAGTGGAAGGAGAAAAGGACAACAACGGGTTGTTCTTAATATTATAGGCTTCACCTCACTTCAATGTAAACACAAATCTTTCCGATTTTACCCAACCATCTAGACAGCATCAATGACCATATCAAGCTTGAAGCTGTCTAACTCCTGGACATCGCGAATCAAAGTTTCCGCCTAAATAGGAGAAAAATAATTAAGCGAACTAATAAAGGAAGTGAATGTGTAGGTTGACCAGAGACGTAAAAACTAGCTAGTCCAACGAGATCAACTTTGGATTGGTCATACGTTCCATCCTAAACTGTCGCGGTCTTGTAACAAGCGATTTTAAGGCACCACATTTTACCTAAATCATAATTAGGTACGTCACAATCAATCCTCTTGGTCGGGATGAGCTACGTCGAGAAAATGAATGGCTGTTGCCAACGTTGACGGGGTTCACGTCCATTTTTCACCAAGAGAGAGCGCCCTGTAATTGATGTGACCTCACGAAAATTTGTGGTTGAAAAGGAAAATTGTGGGAAGGCGCTGGAAAGATGATGAACTTCAGTGTGGCGCCACCCATCATGTTACTGTCATTTGATATAAGATTCATACGAGTAATTCATAATTTGGACGTACAGGTGTGGATCACGCGTGCCAACGAACACACAAATGAGAAGGCACGTAACTCAACGTCTCATTTGCTTTTAAATGAGCTTGTCAGACAGTATCTTAGCTGACATTAACAAGAAACACTCGACCGTGAACCACTGAAAAGCTATCTCGATTTTAGGTGTAACCATCGTTTGTCCATTTGGTACCAAACTACCATGTTTGATGTGAAGCCGTTCGCTCCGGGATCTCTTTTGGTGGAGACTCATGAGCCATATAGATTCCCGCAGCACGATCAAACATTCACTTAACTCGTGGGATTCAATTTTACAAACATAACAATATTCATGCCCAGAGTTCATCAAGAGGGTGGAAAGCGGTGAGGTAGGAACAGGAAACTCTGGAGACGGCTCTAATATCGTCGAGCCTTCAGCAACCCATACCGAGGATTAAGGTGAAATGGAGAGGACGAGATGACTGTTGGTACGTGCTCGGACTAGGCGATCAGACTCCCAACTCTGCCCGGGGAATAGCATTGTATTCGATGACGAAACCGGTGCTCGAGTTGGGAAACTCTTCTGTCAATATCGCTCATTTCGAAAGGTCACAGTATGGCAAACTGCGTCCTCACACAACAGTACTTCCAGAGTTCCTAATGAAGAGCGTTGAGTGAAGCTCTGACGAGAATAACAAAGGGTACCCGTAACTCGCATTTCCAGTTACAAAGTGAGAGACAAATTAGATGAACAAGCATGAGAACTGTTTCCACCAAAGGCCTCGAACAAGCCATGCGCCATTTCCCATGGCTTATTAATTGAAATTGACACTTAAAAACTTACGACTCTCAGCTCAAAGGCTAATTCTACTGCCGGGTCCACGTCCACATGTGGACTCATCGAATGTTCACCATGAGCGTTGTGTCCATAGATTGAGTGTTGGACCTTACGCTGTGCACACCAAGCGTTGGGGAACCGATTGTCCGGGTTGGTTATTCCTCCGACCACGGGTATGGAGACGCATTTCAATCGATTCATCGTCCATAACCTCTTCTGGTGGGCGTCAATCATTGATGGGTGCCAATCGTTCCGGGACCCGTCTCATTGGATTCAGCGTCCAATTTTTAGTGGAATATGATACCCCACACGCATAGATCGCCAAAAACCTCGAAAATCCATTATTCGAAAAACACATTTTGACCCCTACCTCCTCAAACCTGGTCCGATCAGGCTGACAACTTTCGAAGACCAACTACAGCCAAAAATGGGGCGCTGACCAACATTTTTTAGAAGATTTTTAGAACAATTTCTACTACCAAAGTTGGCGTGGACGGTGGACAGACATTTGCGAATTTTGATCTAGACACCTTGAAAGGCCCAGAAAAAAATAGTGGGCCGAATTGGAGAGATTTACATTTTACATGAAAACATAGGTTGACTATCCAAGGAATAACCTACCAAAACGCTGCAAGGGTTGGGGTATCATTTTTCACTAAATGATGGACGCTGAATCGATTGGAATGAGTCCCACTCACTCACTGTTTTCCCCATTTTCTCATATTCCTGGACCAAGGATTGGCCAACCCCTGTGAAAGAATTGGTGGCGTTTCTGATCTGGTCATCATGACACGTATATGTAAGACTGGGGATATGTGTTCATTAACCGAAACACGAAATATGACTCGATGCTCAAAATTTATTGAGAATCTAAAACAAAGTCGGTTTCATATAAATTTGACAGACGAACAGGCTGCGTGAATGAGACATGATACCCAATCAATTCAATGCCCATTAAATGGGCATGGCGATTGAAGTCCTTGGAGAACTGACCACAACTAATTCGAGTGATTCGTGAACCCGAGTATCGAAGATATTAATCTTCTTATCACTGATAAGTCCAATAAACACGTTCAAAAGCGAACGACAGATGATTGAGAATACAAATCTACAGGATGGGCGAGAATCTTACACGTCTACGAAAATATTTTCGGCCCAATCGGAGAGATGGTCGATTTCCCATCGAGGCCTTAGGTCTTACCTTGGACCTAGTATCAACCTATTTAGAGAATCACAGAGGTTGGATCCATTCGATTCAGAGTCCAACATTTATTATCGGGACTTTCAGAGAACTAGTCTTACGTGGTGGGTATGTTTCCGTCACATTCAGTGCTGCTCTGCTATGAAATTAGATGTAAAAGCAATGGGAAAACATGGTGCTTTTGAAACTAATTATTGCTTACTCCTGCAGAGAGTTATGTTTTTTCTAGATACTGCTTACCATTTATCAAATCTATTCATCCTTGTCAAGTGGAAGTGGCATAGGCGACCAGCTATTCAAATGCTAATAAGCCGCTGATTATTTACACTTATTTACTGAGTTGCTAAAAGCCGACAGTCCTATAGGTGTCTCCCTCAACAGAACAGCTCAATAACGCTGCACACCTATTAAAAGTTAGACAACAGCTGAGTATCGGCCCACGCTTCTGTTCATGACACCTGTCCCGCTCAGCCACCCTGCTAGGTGGGTACGTACAGCGCTAATGAAGATAACTCCGCTCGCAGTTCTCGTCATTGATTCTCACAGGAAATAGCTCCGTCGTGATTGTAGTTTCTTCTTTATTATGAAGGGAACAAATCATTCCTTGCCTTGTTTTCTGAATCGAGCTGAGGGCGACGACTCAGATCTTCCAATTCGCTGAATCGCCAAAACATATTGTAATTGAAAGTAAAATAAATCCATGTACTAAACCAACCATGTAAATGCTCCGAAGGACTGTATTCGAAGACGACCATTCTAGCTCCCTTCTCTTGGGCAGTTGGAATTGTACTTCTGCATTTTGGTTGGTTATTCCTTGAATAGTCAAACTAAAACGCACCCGTCCTAGATCAAGTCGACAACTCGAAAATCGCCAATTTTGAGTTGGGACCATCATTGGATACCTGGAGCTGTTTACTTTGTCCCACGAACATAAGATCATTACTATTTCAATCCTGCTCCGAATGGAAGCGTTAGTTCTTTTGTTCGAATGACGGGCCCAGTGCAAGGTATCCGTGGAACACAGTGGCAACTCAAAAGCTGTCGGGTGATGACCATAGTGTTGACTTCTTCGACGGACGATCTGGCCTACACGGGTTTCATCGATTTCAAAGGACTGACCCATTTAATTGGAGAAAACTTCCATGTCAATTAAGAGATGAAACATTTCCCTTTAGCTACATTAAGGTACTGAAAGTGTACCGAGATGACCCATTCGTCTTTCAATATAAGACATCCTACCAACAAGAGAAGCGTTGATACCTGCTGGAAGAGGAGAAACACCCGATCCAACACTCAAACCGGGATTATAGTAGGGTTGGTTATTCCTCGAAACAGGCGCATGGAGACTAATTTGAACCTCGGACCAGGCGGATGGAGATTCATTTCTTCAACATGGGGAAAATGGGGGAAACAGTGGGTGTGGCGGGTCCCCGACCCATTCCAATCGATTCAGGGTCCAAAATTTAGTGGAAAATGATCCCCCACTCGCCTAGGTAGGAAATATATACAAAAATGGGTAGATAGGTACCCATTTTGACCCATAACTTCTTCCGGCGGGTGCCAATCGTTCTGGGAACACTTCACTGGATTCAGCGTGTAAAATTTAGTGGAAAATGATACCCCACACGCCTAGATCGCCCAAAATCTCGAAAATCCATTTTTCAAAAAACACATTTTGACCCCTATCCCACACAAATTTGGTCCGATCGGGCTGAAATGTTTCGAGGACCGTCCCAGGGCGGGAACTGACCCCTGACCCAAATTTCAGATTATTAGAAAATTGTCTACTACCGAAAACGTTGCGGACAATGGACGGTGTACGGTATACGGCGGACGGACATTGACCTTTTTGGTTGGTTATTCCTCGAATAATCAACCTATGTTTTCATGATAATGGTCAACCTCTCCGATTTGGCTCAAAATTTTTTTCTGGACGTTTCATGATGTCCTGATCAAAAAAGGTCAATGTCCGTCCGCCGTACGCCGTACGCCGTACGTTGTACGCCGTCCATGTTCCGCGCCGTTTTTGGTAGTAGAAAATTTTCTAAAAATCTGAAATTTGGGTCAGGGGTCTGTTCCCAGTCGAGATGGGTCCTCGAAACTTTTCAGCCCGATCGGACCAAATTTGGGGGGGGTAGGGGTCAAAATGTGTTTTTTGAAAAATGGATTTTCGAGGTTTTGGGCGATCTAGGCGAGTAGGGTGTCATTTTTCACTAAATTTTGGACGCTGAATTCAATGAAACGGGTCCCAGAACGATTGGCACCCACTGGAGAAAGTTGATGGAATATCTTATACATTCCATGTAACATACGAACTACATATTGCTCTCCTTAGACTGTTAGTAGTCATGATGGTTTGCAGCTCTGTTCATTTAAGTCTCAAGTCACTCCTTCTTCTAGAGTTGTAAGAAAGTGAGTACAAAAATATATTGTTCAAATTGTGATCCGCGAGTTATAATTCCCATTTTCTCACCAAGAAAGTTGAAGAGAAGTAATGGGTCAAATTGGGTATTTGTTACCCATTTTGAATATGTTTTTTTCGGGATTTCTGCTACCTAGGCGTGTGGGGTATAGTTTTCCACTAAATTTTGGACGCTGAATTCAATGATGTGTGTCCCAGAACGATTGGCAACCACCGGAAGAAGTTATGGGTCAAAATGGGTATGTATCCACCCATTTTGTATGTGTCAGGATTTCTGGTGCCTAGGCGTGTGGGGTATCATATTCCACTAAATTTTGTACCCTGAATTGATTGGAATGGGTCTGGGACCCGCCACACCCATTGTTTCCCCCATTCGAGGAATAACCAACCCGTGTGTAAGAATTTGCAGATTTTTGATGTAGACACCATGAAACGTCCAGAAAAAAAAATTGAGCCGAATGAAAACATAGGTTGATTATTCAAGGAATAACCAACCAAAACCTCCCCTCCCTGGTCCCAATAGCTCAAAAACTTTAATTCGGGCCATGAAACGTTGGGCAGATAATTCAATCGTCGATTTATGAAGTGGTGGCATCCTAGAGTGTGTATAGTGAGAATTTTCAAACGGGATTTCCCAAAAATTGTGAATTTTGAGTTGTCGACTTGTTCTAGGACGGGTGCTCTATGTTTTCATGCAAACGTTCTCTCCGATTCACCCCAAACATTTTTTCTGGGCTTTCAAGGTGTCTAGATCTAAATAAGCAAATGTCCATCCGCCGTTAAATGAGTAGGAAGTGTTGTGTCAGTGAGCGAACTCTGTCGACTTTTCACCGCACCTCCCCTACCCTCGCGGATCTTTGATGGAAGCAGGCTACTCACTTCGTCGTCAGTTTTCGCCATCGCTAGAGCCTTGGAATAAAAAGGGAATAATAATTGGAATAATAATTTTTTCTCCCATGGCCAGAGCCATCTCTCAGGTCTCAAATTGGGTCATCAGCATCCCGCTAATTAATTCCTTCCTGACCGTACAGCAATTTCGACGTGAGTGTAAGACCAACTCCCAACTAGCTGCTGATCTGACAAATTCTTCGATCGATCGCTTGCTCTCACTTGATCACTCGGAATCCATGAATGCTCTACGTTTGCATTGATTGCTGCATTCGTCAATCGTCTAGCAGCGTCATAATTCGTTTTGCTGTCCTCAGCGCGTGCTCCACTCGTCTTCGTCGATACGGTCAGAAATAAAACTTTAATTCTTTTACCTCGTCTCGTCTGGCGATCGAACTCTAAAATCTTGAACCTTAAAAGCATTCAGGCTAAGTTAAGAAGATTATTTCATTTTATTTTCCAAGGAAATCCTTAAGTTATTAGGTTACCTTACTTTCAATTTATTTTCAAAGTTGCAATTAACAATTCTTTTACATAACACTTTGTTGTCCTATTTTATTTTCAACACCTTTACTCTCTTCTCCCATTGTCTCTCAAATTAAGTATACATTTTTTCACCGACTTAGGTAGTAGACAATTTTCTAAAAATCTGAAATTTGGGTCTCTGCTCTACTAAGTCCTTGAAACTTATCAGCCCAATCGGACAGAATTCGGGCGGGGTAGGGGTCAAAATGTGTATTTCGAAAAATGGATTTTCGAGATTTTTGGCGATCTAGGCGTGTGGGGTATTATTTCCCACTAAATTTTGGACGCTCAATCCAATGGAATGGGGTTAATGCGCCTGGTCCGAGAAATAACCCAGAACCCTGAATGAATTTGCAGCGTTTTTCATCAATGGTCAAGATGATCGTGCAACGTTGCACCACTGCAGCGTAGATGATGATGGACTCCCAGACAGATGACTAGTAGTCTGTGCCCTACAAGCTTTTGCAAAAGTGTTAATCAATATTTGATGTTGTTCAAAAAACATCTTTTCTTTCTATCTGCAATACGAAAATATTTTTCTGAGAGTAGAAACGAATAAGTAGGATTTATCTCAAGCCCAGTGAAAAAGTGATGGCGCTTTTTCTCGTTTCGCAGTGGAATTATTTAGGTAAACTCCGGTCCTTAAAGGTACCTTATCTTTCTGATCAGAATACTTCTCCCGTTCTCTCTTAAAAGCCATTACTTCCGAGTGAAATAAAAAGAAGTAGCGCAAGCTCGCAAAAATGTTGGCTTCTTCCCTGTGCAAAGATGTAAGATAGTATCTACAATCCTTGTGGTGGGGGGAAAAATAATCCTTCTAGGGGTTGGCATTCAGAGGATAGAGGATAGAGGAATGATTGATCTCGTCAGAAATTAATCACTTGAAATATTGATCAGCAGGACAACAAGAATGTTTTCCGAATTTATCCATCTTTCTTCTCCAGCGACTAGTCGTATATTTTCCTATGTTCCATTTCTAAAAATTAGTTTTAGGTAGCAAAGGAAAGGTCATTGTTGTTGTGTGATGGACGGAGAATAGTATGCTTGAACACTAAGCACAGCGGCGTCCTGGAACTTAAGCAGCCCCCCCCCCCCCCTTGGGCTCATGAGAACCTGCTCCTCGTACGAGCTCGCATATTCGTGATCGCATTGTCACCTTGACAATCTGTTCTGAATTCTACACGTTATTAGACATTTCCGCATTTAAATTTATTTGAAGTATGTAAAAACGTCATAAATGCCCAAAGCTGCAATTTGTCACAGCGCTCCTCCAAGTATTGCAATCTGGATTGGCAATTTTCACTGTAGTTATACGTGCGCTAAGTGCCATCTTGTTTACTACTTTTAATGGAGTTGGTGAGTTTCTGAACTCAATTTTCAAACTCTCTTGCTACTTCGCTGAGCGTATTTCCGTTTCCATCCAATCATGTAGGCGCTCCAGGCCGTCCTTGATCCTCATCTTCTCGCCCATGAGCTCTTCTGAAACAAAAACACACAACATGCAGCGGCCACTCGTCGTAAAAGGAAAACCCAGTTTCCTCCCCCAAACTACATTCGATAAAAGGCCTGAGTGAGCTGCACATCGAATTTAAGTCGACAAAAAATACATCGCACTTTCTTTCATCTCCCGCTTTGATTCTTTATCATTTGAATTATTTTTCCTCTTGCTTTAAGCACTGTGGTATGATTATTTGAATTCCTCATGAACGCCTCAATCTGTGGCTCGGGTATAACACGTGAGGGAAGACCGGAAGCAGATTTTCGTCATGCATGATTAATTCCACGAAGTATAAAACAGCGACAGTAAAAACGCTAATATTCTCTTTTTTGGTTGGTTGTTCCTTGAAAAATCGACCAATGTTTTCATGCAAAAAGTCAATCTCTCCGATTCGGTCCAAAATTTTTTTTTGGACGTTTCAAGGTGTCTAGATCAAAATTAGCAAATTTCCGTCAGCCATCCACGCCGACTTTGCTGGTAGAATTTCTAAAATCTGAAATTTTGGTCTTTGAAACTTTTCAACCCGATCGGACCACATTTGAATGCGGTGGGGTAAAAATGTGTATTTTGAAAAATAGATTTTCGAGATTTCGGGCGATCTAGGCATGTGGGGTATCATTTTCCACTAAAATTTGGACGCTAAATTCAATGAAATGGGTTTTAGAGCGATTGGTGCCCATCGGAAGCGGTTATGGGTCAAAATGGGTATCTATCTACCCATTTTGAATATGCGTTTTTGAGATTTGTGGTGCATATGCGTGTGGGGTATCATTTTACGGCTACTGTTCTAGAAAAACTTATGAAGTTACTTTTGGCTCGATACAGTTGAATGTTTCATGATTCTACAACTGCATTGGCATCGAAAATGCCGTGTCAAACCTTATCATGCATTCAAATTTACACTACTAAGCTAGGAAATCGAATCAAGTGGACTCCACGCACAAAGTTGATGCTCTTGGCTGAATTGTTCCATTTGGAAAGTGAGGATTTCGTTCAGTGATGTGAGAATAGATAATCCAGTGGCGTCGGCCTGTGAGGAGCTTAATTAGATAGGCTTTCGAAGCCCCACGACGTCAGAGCGGGGAGTGCAATTTGCAAACTAATTACTTTGCTTTTGCTAGGCAACCAGGATCTCCAGTGTTTTGGATGTCCTCGGAAAACTTAACGAGCATTAAGATTAAATTTTGTCACACAGTGAACTGGTCATGTGGGGTGAGGGAAAATTAGTTGATCATTGCTTAAAACCATCTCTGATGTGTTGCGTGTTTTATATTCTGGTAGGATGCGAAGGAAAACATCAACCTCGAAAGCAGCCTTGTTTGAAGCTATGACGTAAAAACCACCAATGACGTAAGCCAGTCTTTGTCATCTCTCACAATGTCGTTACCATCTACCATGTAAAAGAGGAAAAAACCTCTTCCGTTAAAATACCCTAGTATTACACGGTAAAGAGGAACTGGTGGAAGGGGGAGGGGTAAGGTAGGTCCCGTCCTGCTAGGATCCGATCGATTCTTCCTCCCTCGCTCCCGAGGTTCAAGGCCCTTCTCCAGCCACAGGTGCTGAGCTTCAGGCCTCGGGATTTTGGGCATGATGGATTTATATTCGGGAATAGGGCACCAGGATGGCTATGATCATGTCCCGAGGCGCATACATTTTCATATCGAAATGATTAAATACCAGACAGTCACTTGAAATGGTCGCGGGAGGGTGTTTCCACTTGTACAGACCTTCCTCCTCCGCAGAATTCGCAGAGTTTTAGTTGGGTTTTCCTTGAACAATCAACCTATGTTAACCAATTTTTTTTTTTTTTTTGGGCGTTTCAAGGTGTCGATCAAAGGTGTCAGTCAAATTTCCGTCCACCGTACGCCATTTTTGATAGTAGACCATTTTCTAAAAATCTGAAACTACAGAGGTGTAAGCCTCTCTCGAATTAAAATCTGTTATAATTTGATTCGGGTTTCTTCGGAGGTTGTGAATGGACCTAGCGAGAGGATACGGGATGTAAGTCCAAGACTTACGACTGAGCAACTAGGGATACCAAGGATGAGCATAAAATACATTGATACAAACTGAATTATAATTGAAAACAAGGACACGTTGCAAAGGAGAATATGCCTCAACCTGGGCTAGAATTGATACAAGACAAAGTAATTCGACAAAGTAAATTAGACAACATGTGGAGCATAAAATACAATTAACACATGATACATGAAATTATGATATACATGAAATACAATTTAATGAGCAAATGCAACGATACCAGCTGACAAAAACGGCGTCGTTATTGAAGGAAAAACAGGAGGCACAGTGAGGCTTAATTAGCTTGAGTCCTTTATCTCATGGGGAACACAATGTTACAGCTTCGGTCGACTTCAGCACGGTAGCAGAGTTCACCTCAGAGCGAGCACAGGACAAAGCCAGGATGGACTGAGTGAGTTGCACTTGCACGACAGGTTACAAAATATAAATGACTCCGACATGTTGGGCGCCTTGGCACTGATGGGCGCCTCGACAACAACCCCCCAGTTGGGCGCCTTGGCAACAAGTGCGCGCTGGAGCTCTCTCCAAGTGCAATGTCCAGGCAGGAGCTGCGCGCGCATCCTGGCGCGTGCTCCCTCCCTTCTGGTTTTCAGGAGGCAGTAAGCCTGGGGGCTTACACAGGGACCCATTTCCGGCTCTAGTTGGTCCTCGAAACTTTTCAACCCGATCGGACCAAATTTGAGAAGGTAGAGGGCAAAATGTATTTTTTGAAAAATGTATTTTCGAGATTTTTGACGATCTAGGCGAGTAGGGTATCATTTTCAACTAAATTTGGACGCTAAATCCAATAAAATGGGTCCCGGAACGATTGACGTCCTCTGGATGAAGTTATTGGTCAAAATGGGTACCTATCTACCCATTCCGAATGTGTGTTTTTTAGATTTCTGGTACCTAGGGGGTGTTATATTTCACTAAATGTTGGACCCTGAATCGATTGGAATGGGTCAGGTACCCACCACACCCACTGTTTCCCCCATTTTCCCCATGTTCGACGACTTAGGCGTGTGGAGTATTGTTTTTCACTAAATTTTGGACGCTGAATCCAATGAGACGGGTCCCGGATCGATTGGCGCCCACCGGAAGAGGTTATGGAAGCTGAATCTATTATTAAATGTGTCTCCATGCGCCTGGTCCGAGGAATAACCAACCCCTGTGTAAGAATTTGCAGCGTTTTGATCTGGAGATCATAAAACGTACTACGTAATCGGTAGATTATTCAAGGGATAGCCAACCAATAAAGAAAATGATCTAAACTAGCCCTGAACACATCCACCACCCGGATGACGATTCCATTTGTTTTGAATGAGAATTCATGAAACTTCGATCAGAAGTATCATCAAATGTACAACACTAGATTCGATTTGGTGAACGAAACTGATAAACGTAGTAAAAATGACTTCTTTCCATAAGTTTTGAATGAGGTTTCTTGTTGGTTTGATAAGAATCCTTATCCAATACTTGAGTCAATTTTAGCTGACAAGGCTGAAGGTCAACATCAGCGAGCGAGATTTCCCTAGGGTGTTGGAACCGTGAAGAGAATTGATTATCTTTAGTCTTGTAGCTCGTGCATTACACCCTGTGTACCTCATCCATAATTGGGTATCATCTCATTCTTACTTCTATTTCTAATCGTCTCTAGCTGTCGATTCAGTATGCAGTAAAGATAAATGGAGAGAGATAAATTTGAAAAAATATTTATCATCATATCATGTATTTCACAACATGATCCTAATCATCTCAAATCGTGAGGGATGGGGAACGAAGGAAGGACAGAATCTTAACAAAATCTGTGATTTTTGGAAGCCTGGGATAAACAATGGGGGACTGGCCCGCCGGTCATTTACACTGCATATGAACGGCATATGAAAATAAGAAACATGATCGCCAGCTTTTATATGCTTACTACGTCATTAATCTCCGTTCTGACCCTGAGAAGAATACGTTTGCAGGAGCCATTAACTTCAACTTGAACATAGTTGGTAACTAGTGCGCCTTCCTCCATCGTCTCGCTCCTTCTACATTTCTCCCTCGGTTCCTCACATATCAATGTCGGATGAAAACGACTCGTGAGAACCTTACATGAAATCCTTCGCATACCTAAACTTCCGAGTCTAAAATCGCGGAAACTTAAGATGGTGGAAGCTCACAAGTCAGTAAACCCTCAACAAGAGCACTTGCCGTCTGCCGGTTGTAGTTTCCTGTTTTTCGTGATGCTCACTAAACCTTACAACCATCTCCACGCGAGGACTGAAAGGGTTAGTAAAATCCTTTCAGTGTCAGAGGTCGCCGCCCTTGGTTTCAGGGTTGCCTCGTTTGTCACCGTGAGCGATCCGTGTGGGTTATCCGGCTAAATATTTCGAGCAAAATCCCATTATTCTTTCGGTCCATTTTCTCTCCTTTCCTACTTTCCTTCCCCAAAGAGGTGAGTTTAAATCACACAAATCACTGCCACGAAGGTGAAGATATTCTCTCTGGAACAAAAATAAGAATTGAGTCGGCCAGAAATGGGAAGTAATGGTGTCAATGTGGGAGCGGGGAGAAAAGTGCGAAGTTCAGAAACCACGAACAGAATACGGAGGGTTCAACCAAAGCAGGTGGGTTTAATTTTCATGATATAACCCCCCTCCCCCCGATATTTTTTGCAATCTAGGCGTGTCAGGTATCATTTTCCACTAAATTTTACACGCTGAGTCCAATGAAGAAGGTCCCAGAACGATTGGCACCCACTGGAAGAGCTTAAGGGTCAATATGGGTATCTATCTACCCATTTTGAATATGTGTTTTCGATATTTCCGGTACCTAGGCGTGTCGGGTATCATTTTCCACTATATTTTGGACGCTGAATCCAAATAAATGAATCCCGAAACGATTGGCGCCCTCTGGATGAGGTTATGAGCCAAAATGGCTTTCTATTACCCATTTTGAATATGTGTTTTCGAGATTTCTGGTACCTAGACGTGTGAGTATCATTTTCCTCTAAGTTTTGGACGCTGAATCGATTGGAATTGGTCCGGGACCCGCCATAACCACTGTTTCCCCCGTTTCCTCATGCTAAAGAAATGAGTCTCCATGCGGCTGGTTCGAGGAATGACCAACCTCTGTGTAAAAATTTGCAGCGTTTTGGTTGGTTATTCCTTGAATAATCAACCTATGTTTTCATGCAAATGGTCAACCTCTCCGATTCGGCTCAAAATTTTTTTCTGGACGTTTCATGATGTCTAGATCAAAAACGCTGCAAATTCTTACACAGGGGTTGGGTATTCGTCAGACCAGGCGCATGGAAACTTGTTTAAAACATGGGGGAAATGGGGAAAACGGTGGATGCGGCGGGTCCCAGACCCATTCCAATCGATTCAGGATCCGAAATTTAGTGGAAAATGATACCCCACACGCCCAGGTACCGGAAATCTCGAAAACGCATATTCAAAATGGGTAATATATACCTACCCAATTTGACCCATAACTTCTTCCAGTGGGTGCCAATCGTTCCGGGACCCACTTCATTGGATTCAGCTTCCAAGATTTAGCGGAAAATGATACCCCACACGACTAGGTTCCAGAAATCTCAAAAACACATATTCAAAATGGGTAATATATACCCAATTTGACCCATAACTTCTTCCAGTGGGTGCCGATCGTTCTGAGACCCATTTCATTGGATTCAGCGTCCAAAATTTAGTGGAAAATGATACCCCACTCGCCTTGATCGCCCATAATCTCAAAATTCATTTTTCAAAAAACACATTTTGACCCCTACCCCGCCCAAATTTGGTCCAATCGAGCTGAAAAGCTTGGAGGACCGTCCTAGGCCGGGAACAGACCCCTGACCCAAATTTCAGATTTTTAGAAAATTTTCTACTACCAAAAACGGCGTGGACGGCGGACGGTGGGCGGCGGACGGCGGACGGACATTGACATTTTTTGATCTAGACACCATGAAACGTCCAGAAAAAAATTTTGAGCCGAATCGGAGAGGTTGACCATTTGCATGAAAACATAGGTTGATTATTCAAGGAATAACCAACCAAAAAGGTCAATGTCCGTCCGCCGTACGCCGTACGCCGTCCGCCGTCCACGCCGTTTTTGGTAGTAGAAAATTTTTTAAAAATCTGAAATTTGGGTCAGGGGTCTGTTCCCGGCCTAGGACGGTCCTCCAAGCTTTTCAGCTCGATTGGACCAAATTTGGGCGGGGTAGGGGTCAAAATGTGTTTTTTGAAAAATGAATTTTGAGATTTTGGGCGATCAAGGCGAGTGGGGTATCATTTTCCACTAAATTTTGGACGCTGAATCCAATGAAATGGGTCTCAGAACGATCGGCACCCACTGGAAGAAGTTATGGGTCAAATTGGGTATATATTACCCATTTTGAATATGTGTTTATGAGATTTCTGGTACCTGGGCGTGAGTAGTATCATTTTCCACTAAATCATGGACACTGAATCGATTGGAATGGGTCTGGGACCCGCCGCACTCACCGTTATCCCCATTTCCCCTTTGTTGAAGAAATGAGTCTACTTGCGACTGGTCTGACGAATAACCAACCCCTGTGTAAGAATTTGCAGCGTTTTTCCATGTCTTCTGAGGTCTCCAAGCTCTAGCCTCCTTCACGTCACCTTATTTTCTGGTTTTCCTTTCCTACTCGCCTGGTAGATAGAACCAATAGTCGACGTCAATCCAACGTAAAAAGCTCTGGCCTTATCGAATCCTCTGTGCGATCTAATGCTAATCCCTTATAGTTTTCAATATAACTTTTCATGTCTCTTGTTAAATTTAGGAAACCTTACGACAAAAGTATCCTCTGTGTGGTCTTGTCACGGTTAATACCTTAAAAAACGCTGCAAATTCTTACACAGGGGTTGGTTATTCCTCGGACCAGGCGCATGGACACTCATTTCTTCAACATGGGGGAAATGGGGAAACAGTGGGTGCGGCGGGTCCCAGACCTATTCCAATCGATTCAGGATCCAGAATTTAGTGGAAAATGATACCCCACACGCCCAGGTACCGGAAATCTCGAAAACGCATATTCAAAATGGGTAATATATACCCAATTTGACCCATAACTTCTTCCAGAGGGTGCCGATCGTTTTGGGACCCATTTCATTGGATTCAGCGTCCAAAATTTAGTGGAAAATGATACCCCACTCGCCTAAATCGCCCAAAATCTCGAAAATCCATTTTTCAAAAAACACATTTTGACCCCTACCCCGCCCAAATTTGGTCCGATCGGGCTGAAAAGCTTGGAGGACCGTCCTAGGCCGGGAACAGACCCCTGACCCAAATTTCAGATTTTTAGAAAATTTTCTACTACCAAAAACGGCGTGGACGGCGGACGGCGTACGGCGTACGGCGTACGGCGGACGGCGGACGGCGTACGGCGTACGGCGTACGGCGGACGGACATTGACCTTTTTTGATCAGGACATCATGAAACGTCCAGAAAAAAAATTTGAGCCGAATCGGAGAGGTTGACCATTTGCATGAAAACATAGGTTGATTATTCAAGGAATAACCAACCAAAAGTAAATTTGTGGAGGGTGGCTGGGAAGGGGGTTGTCAAGTGGCAAGAGCGGTAAAATTCCTCGATGGAGGCCCAGAAAAGTTATCCCCGCCCCGTCAACTGCTTCGATAATGATGGTTTCTTCGTGGGAAAATTACTTACGTATTCGTGGAATGAATTGTTGTTGCCCAATTGGTAAGGTGTAAGTGAGTGATCTGAGCTTTCAAGTATACTTCACTTTCTCCCACCTCTTATATTTGAGGGGACTGATGCGTAATACTCGTAGGCAATGATACTCAAGTGAAAGGGTCAATTATTTCAAGAAATGACACCATTGCCGAATAAAGACACCAAATTTTTCTAAGGGTTTTCCTTTGCTCATTGTCGCACTTGGTGAAAACTGTGTTCGAGGATTCAATCCCAGTTTCAAACCCGTGTCTGGGGCGCCTTGAGAACTCCGCAAAAGCAATCCTATTCCATCACGTCCGGTTGATTGACACCTCCATTTACCCGTTCTCAGCATTAGATGAGCCCTTCGAATACACCCTTTGCTCTCTTAGGGTTATATTAAAGTCGTGGGAGAACTAATCGCTTCAGTCTTACTTCGCTGGAGCGCGTGGTTTTTTTTTCTATACACGGTTACTGTAAAAAACGATTCGCTCTATGAAAAAGGTTCCTCAGTAGGCGACTGGGATGGCCAAGAAATGTACGGTTATTGGAGAAAATAAATGAACAAAATAAACGTGTTTGCTCAATTATCGACTTTCCCTGTAAAATATAACCGTTATTTTTTTTTTCTCAGGATTGTAGGACAATGAAGGGAGACGAATCACGACTAGAGACGAATTTTAAGTAATTACCCATGTAATGCAAATGCAGGGTGTTGGATATCATTACACTCCATCCACAGGGAATTCGCCTGAGAAATCTCTTAGAACATCTCACCGTGGTGGCTTTAGTAAGCTGGGGAATTCGGAAGAAACCTTTTTCTGGTGTCCATAAATTAGTGAGCATCCTACGTTTTAAAACCACCATCTTGAATCCAGCATACAATATCAGAGTATGACTAATCGAGCTCAAAATCGTAGTCATTCAAGCAAATCGCAGGCTTAAACAAGTAGCAAAATCTGTTCCAAGGATAATGCAGATGTCCAGAAAAAACGCTGCAAATTCCAACACAGGGGTTGGTTATTCCACGAATCAGGAGCATGGAGACTCATTCCAATCGAATCAGGGTCCAAAATTAGTGGAAAATGATAACCCATAAGACTAGATCGCGTAAAATCTCGAAAATCTTTTTTTTCGAAAAACACATTTTGACCCCTAGCCCCCCTAAATTTGGTCCGATCGGGCTGAAAAGTTTTGAGGACCAGTTAGAGCCGGAAACGAACCCCTGACCAAAATTTCAGATTCATAGAAAATTCTACTACCAAAATCGGCGCGGACGGCTTGCGGCGGACGGACATGTTCTAATTTCGATCTAGACACCTTAAAACGCCCAGAAATAAAATTTTGGGTCGAATCGGAGAGATTCCCCTTTGCATGAAAACATATGTTGATTATTCAAGGAATAACCAACCACAAACCAACTTCAGCTTGGATCAGGAGCCAGCATGGTGAGATTCAAAGCAAATTTGCCTTGATCGTGTTTGGTACCGTGGTTTGGTTGTAGTTGAAGAGAGCTTGATTTTCGATTACTGATGGGATTACTATTTCTGCGATGGCTCTGATAAGTCCCTTCCAACCTGGTAGGTACCTAATCGATCGCACCTCGTGACGAGAAACCCTCCGATCTACGGACAATCTGAAATCTGTGATCCGTCTGCTTGCGGCAAGATATTGCAGGGGAAAAATATGCCTGGACAAAGTGCTTCAAAACATGATTTGCTGGGCTAAATCGGGCTGCCCACTTCAACCTTCAAAAACCTGTTAGTCAAAGGGCTTCCGAACCAATAAAGGTTGCTACTAAAATCTGTAAGCCACCTGTTTTAGAGGAAGGGACACTAATGTAAGCCCCCCAGGCTTGCTGCCTCCAGAAGGCCAGAAGGGAGAGAGCATGCGCCAAATGCGCGCTCAGCTCCTGCCTGGACGTCGCATTTAGAGAGGCCCAGCGCTGACTCGATCCAAAGGCGTCCAACCAGGCGGTCGTCGTCGAGGCGCCCCTCGGGGCCGAGGCGCCCAACATGTTGGAGTTATATATTTTTGTAACCTGTCCTCATTCAGTCCATCCTGGCTTCGTCCTGTGCTTGCTCTGAAGTGAACTCTGCGACTGTGCTGAAGTCGACCGAAGCTGTAATATTGTGTTTCCTCATGAAATAAAGGACTCAAGTTAATAAGCCTCGCTGTGTACCTGCGGGACAGCGAGCCCCCTCCTGTTTTTCCTTCGACGTCGACGCCGTTTTCGTCAGCCGGTATCGGTGCACTTGTTCATTAAATTGTAATTCCTGTATATCATAATTTCATGTCACTTCCATTAATTGTATTTTATGCTCCACATGTTGTCTAATTTACTTTGTCGAATTACTTTGTCTTGTATAATTCTAGCCCAGGTTGAGGCATATTTTCCTTTGCAACGAGTCCTTGTTTTTAATTATAATTCATTTTGTTTCAATGTATTTTATGTTCATCCTTGGTATCCCTAGTTGCTCAGTCGTAAGTCTTGGACTTACATCCTGTATCCTCTCGCTAGGTCGCTTCCAAATTCTCCGAAAAAACCCGAATTAAATCACACTAAATTCAAACACATTTTAATTCGAGAGAGGCTTACACTAATCTAACCGACTGCGTGGTCATCTAATTTTCATGCCTGTTGAACAGTGTACGTACGTTTAGGTTACGAGTCGAATTGGTTACTTTCGCAGATGTAGACCGAATGAACGAGTTCACTTCAAATCGGTTGGATTCATCTAACAAACAAGATCTGCCTCTTTAAATACACATCCCTTTCTACTGGTAATCAACTAAAGGCATTCAGATTAAGATAAGATTGCTAAATTTCAGTCATGTTGTAAAATTTCAGTTCTGATAAAAAGCACCATTTTTCGATCTCGAGGCCTTTTCAAAAGAGGAAAATGTTTTACCAGCCCTCCCAAGTGACGTTTGGCTTGCGGAAAAGTCAACAAGAACGAAATGAATGTTGCTGTTTCAGTATCCTCGCAATGATGAAGAGTTGAATCAAAAGAAATAGCTTGCGATCCCCTTGAGCTCATGGAGGTTCTTACAGACTCGGAGTTTCATATATAAAGGGATGTTAGGTCGAAGGAAAACTGATGATGGAGGTATCCTGCTGAGCTGTTTGACAGAATAAAAGGTTTCCGTCGAGGCTGATTTTTCCTCATGAGAGGACAATATAAAGAAAAGTCAACGTTCTTTTGTTTTATCGGGGCCACGAAGGACCAATATCCTGCGGAACGGTTAATCTTGTTGGCCGGAGACCAGTTTCTAATGAATGAACTCGATCAATGCTGGAGAAAGAATAATTCACCCCTGACTCTAGGTACTTTCTCGTAGGGTTTCTTGGGACTAATATATTACTTTGAAGGAACAACGAACAACGGGTTTTTACTGATTGCAAATAAGTCTGGCTATTTCTTTTTTTTTTTTTTTTTTTTCAAATCGTTGCGAAAATGCATTTGATAGATCTTTGTGTGCTTACTCGATGTAAAGTAACAATTATTTATGATCTACAGAAAAATATGTTGGATTATCGTGAAACAATATTTTTGGTTTCATAAAAAAGGCGCTCCTGTTTCAACACACATTATATTTCAGATCAATTCGAACAGAATCATTGGTGAATACAAACTTTCAGCAGCCGGCAAAAACCCGTGCATACCGCAACTGAAATGATTGTACAATGGCGTGATTATGAAGTTTATTGATCCACCTGTCTCAAGCACTTGAGTTCCCATTATCACGGTCATGTCAGTTGCGGTTGGTGCCGCTGACATCTCTAGCAACCCTCTGTCTACCGCCAAAGATGAAGTGTTGGATTATCGGCTGGTTCTAAATTTAACCTCGAAGAGACAGGAGAGACTGATTGGATTCGTTGACCATGATATTATGTGATTTAATTGCTCAACTTCACGCTTCCTGACTTCAGAGATGCCAGGATCATCACCCAGCTCTTCTTCTAAGGGCATGTTCATTCTAGGGCATGTTCATCCAGCTTTGACGTAAAGATCGACTTGACGAGTGCTCTAGATGAATCACTTATATCCACTATAGGAATTATAGTCGTAGCGTGGTTTCCTGAGACCTGCCAGCTTCTTATATTCATTCTCAATTATTTTATTTTAATGATTTTTTAATTTTAATTAATTATTATTTGAAATATATTCTAAAATTAAATAGGTTTCAGTGGAACCGCGTAATCTATCGTAGCTATTTCTAACTCACTTCTCTGATCTTGTTAAAATCCTTGAACCCGGCGCATGGAGATTCATTTCTTCAACATGGGGAAAATGAGGGAAACAGTGGGTATGGCGGGTCCTGGACCCATTCCAATCGATTCAGGGTCCACAATTTAGTGGAAAATGATACTCCAAAAGCCTAGGAAATCTGGAAAACAAACATTCGAAATAGGTACCCATTTAGACCCATAACCTCATCCAGAGGGCACAAATCATTCCAGCCCCTGTCTCATTGGATTCAGCGTCCTAAAGTTAGTGGAAAACGATACCCCACACGCCTAGGTACCCACCAAAAATCTCTAAAACACATATTCAAAATGGGTATCAGATAGCCATTTTGACCCATAACCTCTTCCAGTTGCCGATCGTTCTGGAACCCTTTTCATTGGATCCAGCATACAAAATTAGATGGAAAATGATACCCCCACACACCTAGATTGTCAAAAATCTCAAAAATCCGCTCTGAGACCCATCTTAACATTGGTATTTTGTCTGCACTTGTTTCAAATTTGGGTCGATCGGACTGAAGAGTTCCGAGGTTCAACTAAAGCAAAAAAGAAGTTTCAGACCAAAATTTCAAATTTTTAAAAAATATTCTATTACAAAAAAAATTCGGTTTTTTTTGTTGGAAATTTCGGTTAATGGATCTATACTTATCATGAAACGCACACTGTCAGATGTTTTTGGGGCCACGAGGAAGAGGAACCTCTGGAATGATTACATAGGATAACATAGGTCCGGTATACCTAATCAACCGAAAAATTACACAGGCGTTTCAATAGTTGACCTTTCCTGAAACGCCTCGTACATTGCTTCACGTTATCTATTTACATCATTAATCATTATCATACTTCATTGTTTCTTTTTTTGGAAGACAATAATTATTGTCTACTATGAAAGTTTACTGAGTATTAACTCTTCAATGGTCTTATGGAATTGAATATGATCGGAAAACGCTCAAGCATTAACTAGCTATCAGAATATCATTATTGATGCGGTCCATTAGCTTAAAGGACTAGGATGTCCAGTGTAAGCCTGGTAAACGGAAATCTCCTTTGATTAAACGTCGCGATGGTCCCAGTGCAGGATAAGGGACGCTCGTTTTGGCGGGGAAAAATGGCTTTCGACCGGCCACATGACAGTTAATTCCGACAGGTTATTTATGGTCGGGCCGTCGGCAACGGTTCCAGGACCTCAGAGCCCTTCGACTTAATAACAACTCGGGCCAAGTGAGAAAAATGGCTTTTCAACCTTGTTCGTTTGAATTGGCCGAATGTACACAACGGAGGGGGACCTTTTGACGATTCTAGAAGAAAATTTTAATGTGAGGGGGGTTGATTGAGCTAAATCCATTCAGGGGAAGGAATGTATAGTCCCCTTTCCACCAAATAAAAGCACGAACGCTGCACATTTTTTCACAGGGGTCGGTTATTCCTCGGAAATGGAGCATAGGGATTCACTCTAATCGATTTAGTGTCCAAAATTTAGTAGAAAATGATACCCCACACGCCTAGGTACCGAAAATCTCGAAATTGCACATTCGAAATGGGTAGAAAGGTACCCATTTTGACCCATAACATCTTCCGGTAGGCGCCAATCGTTCCGGGACACACTTCATTGTATTCAGCGTCCAAAATTTAGTGGGAAACGATACCCTACTCGCCTAGATCGTCAAAAATTCGTCTCGAAAATCCTTTATTCGGAAAACACATTTTGAGCTTCTCAATCTCCGAGGGTTCATTGCTTATAACATATTGAAAGGAACTGACCGAACAGGTGACGTTATCAGAGGCACACAAAGGATTTTTTAACGTATCTTCCTAATCCTGCCCCTCACCCGTTTATCTGAAGGATCGATTTAGACCACGACCCCGTGACCTGGTGACGTTCTACTGAAAAGAGCTTGTGGCCTTCTGCTATCGACACCTGAAGAGGAGAGGAAGTCTGAACATTAATGATCATTCCGACTAGCGTCATGGCTAATCCAGAGTTTGGACTTGATAATGAATTGACTCCTTTTCACCGATTTGACTCTCGTAACTCCCAAGAAAACATTTCGAGGGCGAGGAGGTCGGCAGTTTTATGAAGTTCAATGTTAAAATGAAAGGATCATGGGCTGAGCAGGTTAAAATAAAAAAAACAAATTCAACAGTGCGGTTACAATAGGAATAGTGATTTGAGGGCTCATCGAGCCGATTTACGGTCAGGTAGCAGGTGTTGGTTCCTTCAATGTATTCAATAAGGGTAGAAACGGAGTCAGTCTAATTGATTGGCTGGAAACACTTATTAATCAATTAAACGTTTATTAACCCCTCACCTCACGGCGTGAAATCCGAAGATCGTATTGCCTCGTAACAGTAATAAGACGCTATTCCCACCTTCCCTTCCTTTCGATCATATCATAATTGATGCTCTACGTAGTATTCGATTCGATTATCGTTCCCGGTCTGGTACATTGACGCTTAATCATGTCGATCTCTTACATGCAACCGCCGCTGCACAGGGTATTAGAAGGGGGGGGGGGGGGCAAGGTGAGCAGAGGTTGCAGTGGTTAAATGTGAATGTGTATGTGTGTGGTTATACATTTTTCATTTTGGTTGGTTATTCCTTGAATAATCAACCTATGTTTTCATGCAAATACTTAGTCAATCTATCCGATTCGCCCAACATTTTTTTCTGGACGTTTCAAGGTGTCTAGATCAAAAGACGGAAACGGGTCCCTGACCAAAATTTCAGATTTTTAAAAAATTGTCTACTACCAAAGTCGGCGTGGACGGCGGACAAACTAATTGCTAATTTTGATCTAGATACCTTGAAACGTTCAGAAATAAATTTTAGGCCGAATCGGAGAGGTTGCACGAAAACATAGGTTGATTATTCAAGGAATATCCAACCAAAAGTGAAATGTCCGTCCGCCGTACGCGCCGTTTTTGGTAGTAGAAAAATTTCTAAAATGCTCCCGAAAAAAGAGCTCCGTTCCCGGCTATAGTTGGTTCTCAAAACTTTTCAGGTGGATCGGACCAAATTTAGGCGGGGTAGGTGTCAAAATGTGTATTTCGAAAAATGGATTTTCGAGATTTTTGGCGGTTTACTTGTGGGGTATCATTTCCACTAAATTTTGGACGCTGAATCCAACGAAGTGGGTTCCAGAACGATTGGCACCCACTGGAAGAAATTATGGGTCAAAATGGGTATGTCCGCCATCACGAACGTAAAAAGCAAGAAGAAGAACTTGGCTTGAGTGGGCGTTTCTGGGAAATTTTTGCCTTTGTTCAGAATCGTCCATGTTACACATGTGTCGCTGATTTTTCCCGGTGTTCAATTAAATAGAAGTGTTTCCTTTTGCGTACGGTACGTTATAAATCCAGCAAATCCATCTGAGAGTCCAGTTCGTGGCAGGGTACCTATTTACCCATTTCGAATGTGTGTTTTAGAGATTTCTGGTATGTACCTAGGCGTGTGAGGTATCGTTTTCCAATAAATTTTGGACGCTGAATCGATTGGAATGGGTCTGGGACCCACTGTTTCCCCCATTTGCCCCATGTTGAAGAAATTAGTCTTCATGCGCCTGGTCCGAGCAATAACCAACTCGTGTGAAAGGATTTGCTGAGTTTTCAAATAACACTAATAACTGCTATGTTTGACGTTTCTAATTGGTATCTTATCCTAACTTTGTTACTTACGAGCATTACTATGATGATTCCTGGGCCTTGAGGCTGTTGGGAAAGGGGGGAGGGGGCACCAGACTTATGTTTTGCCCGTGGTTGCAATGTGAGTTGCGCCAGCACTGACATTACTTGTGATTACTTCATTCTTCTCCTGTTGTTGTTCGAAAAACTTTTATGAGGATTCTTCCTGAATTCTCGGTCTTGGAAGTTGCAATAGGCGAACGTACGCAGAAGCTATCGGAAGAACAAGAATTACAATGCCATAATAACCGCTGAAGGTAACACTGTTTGGTACCTTCTGAGGGAAGCATGTGTGTTCAAATCAGCCACGAAACCTAGTGCTCGGTTCCCTCTGATTCATCATGGTTTTTCTACTTTACACCCCGATACTTCCCAGTGGCTTAAAATTTGAGTTCCAATATTTTGCATGGAATAGAATAGCTTAGGGATACTTTTTAGAGCCGTCAATCGCGTGGTTGTGAGAGCACACTCAGCTTAGCTGTGACATGTTTTTCCTTGGCGAATTCCCGCAGGTTCCATGTCGCTCACGAGCGCCTAGGATTTTTGTCAACAGCCATTCCTGAACGAAGGTACGACGTTGGGCACCAATAGAATTGCTGTGCCATGAGTCGTTGCGATTCCTTGATCCTTGGCGTTGAGTTCCTTCGTGTTTCCTTATTTCCATTGTTTCAGTATATCAACAAAGCGACGGAAGTTGAATTTACCGTGACTCGCCTTCAAGTCGGAATTGTGGGGATTTCCTCTCGAGAGAAATAGCTTTGTCAGCCTTGGCCCCAGGGGTAGACGAGTTTCTCTCTGTCTTAACCATTTTTAGTGGGTCACTTCCCTAGGGGAGCTTCACCGTTACCACGCGTCAATGTGACGTGTGGGAAGAAGAAAAATTCTTGTCAAAAGTACATAAATATACCTATCACGACAAGCCTCGAGAGGCGGTTAAGGGATGAAGCAGGTTAGGTGGTTTCTTCTCGGAAAATTACAAGTTCTCACTATTCGTGAGGTCGAAAAATACACCTTTGTGAACAAGCAAGCTGAGCTGATTTTCCCCGGTGGAAATTTCTTCAAGGGGTTTTACTTCCTGATAATTGCTTGAACATTGTCTTTTCGCATTCAGTATCCCAACATTATCTCCTACACTATCAGCTCACACTTCCTTGATTTGTATCTTCTTGCAATACTTTCCTCAACAGAACTATTTTTCCAATAAAGCTGTTTTTAGTTTCAGACGCTGAGCGCGATGAAGCGGATTATACTTGGAAAACACGTGGTGAGTGCACATTGATACACATATATTTCACACTTAACAGATTAATCATTACTCCCTGCGGGTGAATGTGGTTAATGTATCAGCAATACAGGCCCATCTAGTTTTCCAGGATGTTTATTAGGAACCTATTCATTGAGCTGTTTCTTAAAAACCGCCAAATTATCGGTGTTTCTTCACTGAATTTCATATTTATGAAACGAACTTCTTATTTACCTATTGATCTATGATGAATATGGATAATACTGGACTTGATAATTGAACAGTTTCAGTAACTGTAACAAAAACTACTAAACCTTGTTCGAAAGACGACAAAATCAATTCTAAAGAAACAAGAAGAACATACCGTTGTTTATGAGTCAGTAAAGAAACACAGGAAAGGAGAAATAAATACCAGGTTATGTGCTGGAGCTGGGGTGAGCTACACTCTTTAGCAGCTTCCCTGATATTCATTTACTTTTCGTGTGTGTCTATTAGGAGTCTATTAGACTATTACTAACTGCCGACTATTAGATTATTAGACTATTATCAACTAGGTATTATTCCTTGGTATTTATTTCTTTTTCGTGTGTGTCTGTTAGACTATTATTATTATTTTTTTTTTTGTTTTTTTTCTACTACTATTATTATCTACTACTATTTTTCCACTATTATTATTATTATATTACGTTTTTTGGCTGGTTATTCCTTGAGTAATTCGGCCCAAAATTTTTTTCTGGGCGTTTCAAGGTGCCTACATAAAGAAGTCAAATGTCCGTCCGCCGTCCACCGTCCGCGCCGTTTTTGGTAGTAGAAAATTTTCTAAAAATCTGAAATTTCGGTCAGGGACTCGTTTCCGGCTCTGGTTGGTCCTCAAAACTCTTCAACCCGATCGGACCAAATTTGGGCGGGGTGGGGGTCAAAATGTGTTTTTTGAAAAATGGATTTTCGAGATTTTTGGCAATCTAGGCGTGTGGGGTGTCATTTTCCACCAAATTTTGGACCCTGAATCGATTGGAATGGGTCCGGGACCCGCCACACCCACTGTTCTCCCCATTTTCTCCATGTTGAAGAAATGATTCTCCATGCGCCTGGTCCGAGGAATTACCAACCCGTACGAAAGAATTAGTAGTTTTTTTTTTTTTTAATTAGCTGTGATTATGTAATAAATAATATTATGTAATAAAAACAAAACATAAACTAAGCATAGACCATTTTGGCTCTTAGGGATAGATGGAACAAGTTAATACATAACTATACTTTTACATACTATTTATAACAGCATGGATATTGAATAAACCTAATGTAAATATGTACCCTCCTACATTCATCCCCCTATCACATCCAGTACTAAAGTACAGTTTTCCCCTCTTACGGATAGAAACACATTCTTTTGTAAACAAGACATAGCAGGGTTCAGGGAGGTCTGAGGACACCAACCAGGGCTATTCTGAAATAATATTCGGTCGCTGGACCCGTGTCAGTAAGGGAAAAGTGACGACCCGACAGCGGCAAGCAAAAGTCGATCCTCGAGGGAAAATAAGACTTGAATACAAATTACCTTCCATGGTTCGTCCACGAATGAAAACCCTCTGCGGTTACACATATAATACGCTCTTGTTGGTGGCTAACGTTGTTTATACCGCCAACATATACGAGGATTGTGCTTCAAATCCAGTTCCCTATCACCTTCCACTTGCTGAACTATTTGTTCACTCCTATCGTCTTTTGCTCTCTCTGAACGAGGAGTGATTGCTATATGGAAGCAGAAAATCAGTCCCCTCGTTTTACTGTGATATCTTTCTTTCAAAGAAAGAAAACTTTATTAAGAAGGGGCCGGAAGAATAAATTCGACAGCAACTAAACTTTTGAACTGCTTTCGATTACATTGTAATAATAATTATCATAAACCCAAACTCATAAACACTAGAAAAATCAACAACAGTGCGACTTGATTTGTTATTGATAATGCTTTACATTTCTGGTTGGATTTATTTAAAGAACCTCTGAATAAGAACGGAAGAGTTTTAGAGAAAGTAAACAATTTTCCTAATAAGAATATGCCTAGACTCACAAAAACTTGATGTTTCTGGCCCAAATGGTATCACGTTGCTGAAAATTTGATCTGAGCCTGATTGGATTTATGTAAATAATCTCTGAATAAGAACACTTGAATAAGAACAAAATAGTTTCACAGGAAGTACATAATTTTTCTAATAATAATATGACAACTGCGGTGCGATTCGATTTGTCATAATTAATTATGCAGATTCTAAAAATATTCCTGATGAGTAACTCAGAGCCTGGTTGGATTTTGGTATGTATCATGGTTTGGTCCTTCGCTGTAACCTCTCTCACCGGCTTTGATTTGTCTGTTCTTTTCACTCAACATGTCAATAACGCGGCCTATCTCCTTCGCTCTCGTCATACATTCAAACATATCTTGCAGTAGATCTTTACATTTCGTTTGGCCCATCTCTTCACCGTAAGCTTCCAGACAGTTGATGACTCTCATTTCCATATTAGCGCATGGACTCAAGACTTGGTTGTTCGTGACACCACCGAAGATATCGGTCAGAGGACTCCTCAAGTAAATGGATGGCGCAGGCATGCTGACAACTAATGGATGTTCCACAAAATAAAACTAATGAGAATGTATTCTGTGTCTCACAAAGCACCGTTGAACTTTAATGAAAATAGTGGAAATGATACTGGCTATCACCAGCTGATGACAGGTGATAAGCCATGTTGGCCAACATCTGAGCGGATCATTCCTTTCCAAACACGAAATAAATTATTTATATCCGTCAATTTCTGTAACCTGGTATCTACCAAACACCTAAACAGCATTAATTTAACAATCGATAAAACAATCCTCTGAATCAGCTAGGAGAAATCCCTTTCAGCCGTACCTTCTTGTCTAGGAGATCAACTCCCTTACTGCGATATCAAAATAAACTATTCCACCGTTAATTGAAATTAGATGAGCATCCCTTGAAGAACATACTCATCCCATTAGCCGACAGAATTTTATCGATTCAATATTATATCGTTTTGAAAGGTTAAGGGCACGTGTCATGTAAATTAATTAAATCAGAGAGGTGAATTACAATAATTGGAATTCCAAATCTTGAAGAAAAGAATGAGACTCCGAACTGTTCCCGTTAATTTGTCCTTGAATAGCTTGATGTGATTACTCAGCCATTAGGTAGGTAACTGGATAAAATTTCATGCTAGAGAATAAATGAAATTTATTGTGTCTACTCGCACATACACCAGACCCACAAAACAGACAGGAGTGCTCTCTCTAATTTCCTCCCTTTTCGGGATTCCCTGAATTCTCCTAAGGAATTCCTCCAGCCTTAGGGGAGCTTTCTAATTACTAAATATCCACGGACTCGC
The DNA here is from genome assembly GCA_019603395.1 of Cyrtorhinus lividipennis. Lineage (NCBI taxonomy): Eukaryota > Metazoa > Arthropoda > Insecta > Hemiptera > Miridae > Cyrtorhinus > Cyrtorhinus lividipennis. Next base: position 26,748,019 of record CM034001.1, on the reverse strand, counting down.
CACTCCACTAGAACTTTCAAGGCAAAAACCCTTCTACACTCGGACCTCTAAGCTTGATTCAGCTCATAGCATTTCCTCTAACACTCCCGGCATCCGAAAAACGAAATAACTACCTAATTTAGTTTTGCTTCTTAGAGTCGGAATTGTGTTACGTATCAAGGAGATGACGGGGCTCGAATGAGAGCAAATTAATAACTTTTAGTTGGACGCCAGCGGTGCTGACACTTTTTGTACGCATTAATGTTTGTGAAGTTTGTACCTCTGAAGAGGGCTAATGAAAACGTGAAATCATATTGAACTTCTCCGTCGGGGCACTACTTCAAAACAATTTATAATAGTCATCATAATCAAAGGATTACAGATTTGAATTGAGGAAAAACAATTAGATTATATGGATTGATATTATAACAACTGTATTTTCCTCATGCTGATTCTCCAAGGAGAAACCAACCATTGTGGAAGAATTTGCAGCTTTTCATCATTATTCCAACTACATTTCCAGAGGTCGAACCAAGAAATATATATACCAGCATCTCGAGAAAACATCTGGCGAACCCCCCATCGTCTTGTTTATGCCATTCTTTAGGGTTTCCCTCGATATCGCCCCATACAACCTTTTATTGTTCTTGACTGCCCGTCATCCAGTAAATTCAACCCCGCTGGACCTCTTGAGGACAATGCAAAAAAGAAAACGGCTTGTGCGTTCAGGTGACCAGAAAATTGTGTCGCTCCACAAATATTGTTCCTCGAGAGGGGTGAACAGGCGATAAAGAAAAGAAATAAGGCGACTCTATCGTAAAAAAAAAATACAGTGCTGTTCCGCTCTCGGTGACGTCGTCCCTTCTCGCTCCACAAAAATAGAATAGCCGAAGAAGCAATATTTATGACAGGAATAAAGGCTGAGACACTTATTTATTTTCAATTCCATCCGTCTCGATAAAGGCACTCAGACAAGAAGCATACATCGAGGGATGGGATAGACGGACTCTTTCATTCTTTTACTTACGGATCAATACAAGTCATTCTGCAAACGTAATAATGTAGACCTACTATGTTATTGCTCATTCTTCCATTGACCCAATGAATGAATATAAAACCCGACTCAAGTAAGTGCCTCCACTTTTCAGCAACGATACATCAATCATATTCCCGCCTAATGATCCATTCCACGACCGACATGGTATTTTCATTGAACTAATAAAATGTTAGGCTAGTCGAGGGGTGTTTGGTTTATTACCCCTTGAATTATCAACCTATGCAAGAGGTAAACCTCTCCGATATGACCCAAAATTTTACATTTTGCGTTTCTAGATATCAAGGTCAAAACGCTGAAAATTCATTCACCGGGGTTGGTTATTCCTTGGAGCAGCAGCATCGAGACTCATCCAAATCGATTCTGCTTCCAAAATTTAGTGGAAACTGATACCCACCCCACACGCCTAGATCGCCAAAAATCTCGAAGACCTATTTTTCAAAGAATACGTTTTGACCATCCCCCTACCCCCTCCTTCCCCCAATTTAATTCGATCGCTTTGAAAAGATTCGATGACTGACCGGAAACTGGTCTCTGACCATAATTTCAAATTTTTAGAAAATTTCCCGCTACCGAAATCGGCGTGGAGGGCGGACAGTGGACATTTTAAAATTTTGATCTAGACACCTTGAAACGCTCAGAAAAAAAATTGTTGGCCGAATCGGAGAGATTGACTTTTTGCATGAAGACATAGGTTGATTATTCAAGGAATAACGAACCAAAACGTTGCAAATTCTTCCCTAAGCGAGTATGGGGAAGGCAATGAGTGTCCGGGACTCAATCCAATAGATTTACCGTCCACAATTTAGCGGAAAATGATACTAACATGCCCCACACCCAAATTCCATTTCCAAAATACCTATTTTTACCCGCGTCCCGCGCCCATCTTAATCGATTCAGCTCCCCATTCAGTAGAAAATAATACTCCATCTGCTCAGTTCAAAATCCCGAAAATCGGGTGTATCATGGCATATGAGGGTATCATTTTTACCAAATGTTGGAAGCTGAATTTATTGGAATGAGCCCTAGATACTCATTGTTTCCCCTATAATTTTGTTCTAGGGAATGATAAATCATGGTGGAACAGTGCTTTTTTCACCTACTCACTTTCAGAAGTTTGAAACCTTCTGGTTCAAAGACAAAGAAACCGCAAGATTTGTTTTACGATTAAATAACTGGAGTCGCTTCCGCTGGTTCTTGTATGAACCCCCGTCCTCAACGACAACTTTACAACTGAGGAAATGGCTGAAATTCATCGTCGAAAAACTTTCTCCATTCGTGAACTGGGACTAGTTGAGAATACGCTTCCTTCCCCAGTAAATGCTCTTGGCCACGGTAGATGGCCAAGGTAAAAGCTCTTGGCAAATCTGTTAACTAAGTTGGTAGTAGCCGTCGACGTGAGAAGGTAAACCGCGAGAGATACGCCCTCGGCGGCCTTAATCCGGATTTCTGAGCTAAGACCTGGTTCCATTGGAGCTCCCTCACATGCTTATCGGCTGAGTTGATAGTTGCGTGTCAGCGGTACGAATGAGCGGAAGAGCACGACCATTCCATGAGTCCCTCCAACTACCATAAAGCCAGATTTGATACATTTAAACCACTCCAAGAAATGGTATATGAGAATAGAACCTCACCATTTTATACTGGATGGCTCGCACAAACCATATTAACAAACCGAATTACTGTTGGAGGTTGTATCAAAAAGCTTGTAATAAAACCTCCCGATTTGTAAGATTTTTGGTTGGTTATTCCTTGAATAATCAACCTGTTTTCATGCAAAAATTCAATCTATCCGATTCGGCCCAAAAATGTTTTCTGGACGCTTCAGAGTGTCTAGATTAGCAAATGTCCGTCCACCGTTCACGCCGACATTGGTTGTAGAAAATTTTCTAAAAATCTGATATTCGGGTCGGGGGTCCGTTTCCGGTTCTAGTTGGTCCTCGATATTTTTCAGCCCGATCGAACCACATTTGGGCGGGGTAGGGGTCAAAATGTGTATTTTGAAAATTGGATTTTCGAGGTTTTTGGCGATCTAGGCGTGTGGGGTATCATTTTCCACTAAATTTTGGACTCTGATTCGATTGGAATGGGTCCAGGACCCGCCACACCCTTTTCACTGTTTCCCCCATTTTCCCCATGTTGAAGAAATGAGTCTCCATGCACCTGGTCCGAGGAATAACCAACATGTATGAATGAATTTGCAGCGTTTTTAAACGTAGAACTGGGAAAATTATAGTCGAAGCAATATGAAAGAGTCACGACAGGAAGGAGGATATCCAATTATGAATCAAAATTGGCTCAATCTGGTTAAACTAATGAACGTATTCGATACGGTCGATCCCCAGAACAAAGTGGGTGAAACTCGAGTCCGTTTTCCTTCAAAAGTAATCACTCTGACGAAGTGGGTGGCCCACTGGGAATAAGCCCCGCGGGAAATGTATTCCAATAGTTACCTAAACGGCAAAAATAAATATTAATTTTCATTTGTTTGATTCGTCATCCGTGATTTTGTTTGCAGAAGCTCTTCGGGAGTACCTTAATTTCTTGCTCGGAGGCCTTCGCCGGGAAGAGGTGGAGCTAGGGATGACGAACCAAGACGAAGACCCCGTACCACTGTATTCACGACACAGACCATTTCCAAACTTCCGACTGGAAGGATATGGTGGCCCAAGGTAGCAATCCATCAAGAAAACAATATTTTAAAAAATTCGAAATTCCACTAGTATGAAATCCTCACGTGAGACCGCATTTGGGTTGATTTTTTCTCTAATGTGAGAAAAATTGAGGGAAATTAAATTTTGAAGTTTGCATACCGTAATTTAGAGTAATTTTCAACGAAAGTTTATCCCAGTGACCAATTGTCAATGATGGGAGCGATGACGCTGTAAATTTATGGCCCTGTTATGGAACCCCATTTCAGGGTTGCACGATGAAATGAATATGGATTAAATCCTCCTTATAACCTCTACTTATGGTTTTTTTTTTTTTTTTTTTTTTTTTTTTTTTTTTTTTTCAGAGGAAGGGACCCAGAAGCGATTTACCGGAGACTACCGGACCATTTATACGGGTTTCCACCAGGCACAGACGAGCTCGAGAAATCTCACCTCGTGGACAAACAGTCCAATTTCGCCGTGCCCCCAGCTGATCCCAGATTCTTTCAAACGCCACTTCCCATCCAAAATCTTGGCGACGGTAAACACTTTTTACCCAGTCAATGAAATCTCTACGGTGTTCTACTCGATCGAAACCGCAAATGAGCTTTTGCCCGCAGGTGATCCGCAGTATGACGAAACTCTGGTGACCAAGAGAGATCCGGACGTTGTGACGGAAGACGCGGAAACTGCTGTGAAAGATTTGGAAACCATGAAATCGCCTGGATCGGTTAGAGCGTTCCCTTCCGAACTCCAACCAGAAGAACATCAGGACTATGTTACTTCCAAACTAATCGACGTAGAAGCCAACAAACAAAACATAATTTTAATCGGTAAACTGCTTCATTTTCTATAAATCATGAACCATGTGAGAGTATTTATAATTAGAATTTTTTTTTGGCAGTCCCCAGAATGGAGCCAACCTCAAGAACCAGGTTTTGATCAATCATGCCTCAATGTTATAACAAGTTTGCAAATCAGGTAATGGTTTGGTTTTCTTATTCTTCCCAGGTACCGAATGCACTCTACATCATGGCGCTATGATAATTCGAAAAAAAAACTACGGCCATATAACGTTCAACATTCAAATTTATTGTGGTTGGCACCAATTAGAGCATTGAGGAATTGCCGTAGAAAAATCATAGAGATGATCCACCCTTTTTAGCCCCATTCTGAGAAATTCTCAACGGCTAATCTCATTCTACTCATCATCATAACAGAATCAATGAGCGATGCGTGGTTCTCTTTAGCTGAAATCGGTTGAGACACATATCATGCAGCAGGAGAACCGATCCTCTTGGCTCTATCCTGCTGAACGGCAAATCGCCATCATCCTTCCAATAATGTCAGTGGTTCCATTTTGAGAAACAGATAAGGCCTTCCTAGATTTGACCGTAATTTTTCAATTTATAATAGCGTCTAAATGCGAAGTTGTATTCGGTTTCTAAAAAGAAAAAGAAAATCAAACCATCAGCCTGATTTTCAATCTTGAAATAACTTTGAGATTTGATTGCTCGAAACAAGATTTCAGTTGGTTATTCCTTGAATAATTAACCGACGTCTTCATTCAAAAAGTCAATCTCACCGATTCGGCCCAAAAAAAATTTCTGGGCATTTTAAGGTGTCTAGAACAAAATAAGCAAATGTCCGTCCGCCGTCCACGCCGATTTTGGTAGTAGAAAATTTTCTATAAACCTGAAATTCGCGTCAGGGACCCTTTTCCGGGTCTAGTTGGTTCTCTAAACTTTTTTGCCTGATCGGACCAAATTTGGAGGGTGGGGGTCAGGTAGGGGTCAAAATATGTACTTCGAAATATGGATTTTCGAAATTTGAGATGACTTAGAGCCCATCCCATAGCATTTTTATTATTATTATTTTTTTATTTTATTTTTTTTGTTCTCTTTTTAGGTGAATGCCGCCCAATTATAAATAATAATTTATCTCGTTACAGCGCTGGTGGCAGGCTGCAGCACAGGAGTAGTCGCCGGTGTCGCCCTTCTTATCTACGGCTTTATCAAGTGAGTTTACAGAGTTTTCTCTTAGTTTGTGAGAAAATCGTTCGATTCAAAATCATTCATACCTTCTGGGTTTTGCCAGGTTGCAGAGAAACGCCAAAGCAGCGGCCGATGTAGAATATCCCGCTTATGGAGTGACTGGTCCAAATAAGGAGTCCACGCCAACTGGTGACCGGAGATTGGCCCACTCTGCGCAAATGTACCATTACCAACTGACCAAGCAGCAGATTATTGCTATGGAAAGGTAATGATGCAGGATGAGTCCGAAGCAGTTTTGACGGTGCTGAACCCATAACGTGATGGGATATATCCGCAAATTTGTTGCAGTTACTTGATTCCTACTCTCCAAACATAATTGAATTTAGCAACCATGTAGTATTTATGTACTGAAATGTAATATTTGATCTGTGATTCAGCGACTTTAATTGTCAATAATAGCGTCACATGAAGTACCCTGCTTGGAGGGGGACGAACGATTTAAAGACAATTTGACAAAGTAAATTACCTATACCTTCAACAGTTGAGATTGAAAATTGAAAATGAGAAACTGAGTAATTGACACAGACTTAATGATCACGAGAAAACGAGGACAATCAGAAACAAAGGCGCCAACATTGCGATATAAAATAAAAAATAAAATAACAAATCCAATAATACGTAATAGTTTCACCAGAAATGGATGGAGAAAAAGATTATAAAAATGTAGTTTGACAAAATTAAAATCGTTCTCTTGGAGCTAGTGACATTTACTTATTTATGTTTCTGGTGAGATAGGTACCAAAACACTGAAAATTCAGATACTAAATAATAAAAAATATTGCAATGATCAAGATTAGAATCTTTAATTTTTATAAAATGGGATTATCTAAAAATTATCTACTTTGGATACAGCAACCAGCGAGGTCGATCTTGGAGGGAGAAGATAGGTATCGTAGAGCTGTTTTGAATAAAGAAGAGTTGGCCCATTATGTTTCTTCTGATTATAATTATATTTATTGTTGGTTATAAAAGCTACTTTTTTTTAAACTCCCCCTTTTTAAAAAGATATCTGCTGCTTCTAGTGACCTTCAGGACATTCTAAATAGCACCTTATGCCTAAAAACGACTACTGCTTCTATTTACACGGACCGGCTGGTAAATAGAAGCACACTACCAGCTAAAATCTCTTTGGGAATGAAAAAATCCCTTTCAAAGCGGTAAAATTTTGAAACCGTAAGCCCTTAGCTACATTTTTACTCAAAGAGAAATTTCGGGGTTTCTATGAAAATTCGCAACCATGTATAAATTAATAATGACAACGACGGTGAAGAAGATGGTTCTTCGTTTATAGATGAAGACTTGGGCTGAACGGCTCAAATGCGTGGAAAAAGGATCTCATTCCACACTTTTTGCTGTTGTAAGAAAAAAAAAAATTGTTTCCTATGATTATATAGTGTCAGTGAAAAATTGTGATAATGTTAATATGAAAAGGCGTCTTACCATGAGTCATTGATGTTTGCTCTTGCGTGCCAGAACATTTTCAGATTTGGGAGTTTAACCCTTTTTCCCTGTACCTTTCGTGTGTTTTACTTTTCTGAATCATTAAATTACTTACGGCCATGTCACGCAATGTAATTTTCAAACTTTACACCGAGCAACGCGTGATATCTTGTAGAGCTGAAGTTGAAATTTGCGTTCTAGCAATCGAGGAGGAGCCGGCGAAAGACGGGGGTCAATATCCGAAGCGGACAGTGACGATGATAACGAAGAGGGAGATTACACCGTGTACGAGTGTCCTGGACTTGCGCCGGTAAGTGTGGCATAGTGATGGTTTGCCAGTGGAGGATGGGACAAGTAATCACAATTGGTGACCTCTCGATCGCGTTTTGGTTGGTTATTCCTTGAGTAATCAACGTATTTTTTCATGCAAAAAGTCAGTCTCTCCAATTCGACCCAAAAATTTTTTCAGCACGTTTCAAGGAGTCTAGATCAAAATTAGCAAATGTCCGTCCGCCGTCCACGCCGATTTTGGTAGTCGAAACATTTTCTTAAGAATTTCTTTGGACGCTGAATCCAAGGAAATCAGTTGCAGAACAATTGGCACCCTCCGGAAGAAGTTATGGGTCAAATTGGGTGTATATTACCCATTTTGAATATGTGTTTTCGGGATTTCTGGTACCTAGGCGTGTGGGGTATCATTTTCCACTAACTTTGGACGTTGAATTCAATGATGTGTGTCCCAGAACGATTGGCACCCACCGGAAAGAAGTTATGGGTCAAATTGGGTGTTTATTACCATTTGAATATGTGTTTCCGGGATTTCTGCTACCTAGGCGTGTGGGGCTATTTTTCACTTTGGACGCTGATCCTAAATGGTTGTACCCGAACGATGGAATGGGTCTGGGACCCGCCACAGCCAGCTGTTTCCCTTGGCCCATTGAAAGTGTTCGGGATATCTGCTACCTAACCACGTTGTGAAGAATTTTGGGACCCGCAAGTTTTCCCCATTCGAATTGTTGGAATTTGCAACGTTTTGGTTCGGTTATTCCTTGAATAATCAACCTATGTTTTCATGATAATGGTCAACCTCTCCGATTCGGCTCAAAATTTTTTTCTGGACGTTTCATGATGTCCTGATCAAAAAAGGTCAATGTCCGTCCGCCGTACGCCGTCCGCCGTCCATTGTCCACGCCGTTTTTGGTAGTAGAAAATTTTCTAAAAATCTGAAATTTGGGTCAGGGGTCTGTTCCCAGCCGAGATGGGTCCTCGAAACTTTTCAGCCCGATCGGACCAAATTTGGAGGGGGTAGGGTTTTTTTGAAAAATGGATTTTAGAGATTTTGGGTGATTTAGGCGAGTGGGGTGTCATTTTCCACTAAATTTTAAACGCTGAATCCAATAAAATGGGTCCCAGAACAATTGGCACCCACCGGAAGAAAATTTGGTCAAATTGGGTATTTATTACCCAATTTGATTAAGTGTTTTCGGGATTTCTGCTACCTAGGCGTGTGGGGTATCATTTTCCACTAAATTTTGGACGCTGAATTCAATGATGTGTGTCCCAGAACGATTGGCACCCACCGGAAGAAGTTATGGGTCAAAATGGGTATGTATCGACCCATTTTGTATGTGTCAGGATTTCTGGTGCCTAGGCGTGTGGGGTATCATATTCCACTAAATTTTGGACCCTGAATCGATTGGAATGGGTCTGGGACCCGCCACACCCACTGTTTCCCCCATTCGAGGAATAACCAACCCGTGTGTAAGAATTTGCAGATTTTTTTTTTCTTTAAATCCAGACATCTTGCAACGCAATCTATCTCATTTTGGTGCAATCGGAGATATTACCCACTTCATGAAAACATAGGTTGATAATACTCATGAAGTAATAAACCAAAATGGCAGGAGGTTACCTACCCAATCCCTAACAAGGCCTGGTTTCTATTCCAAAGCGTCAGCCTCTTCAGATAAATCCGATTTTTTTTCTGTTTGCCCACCACTAGAATACTTGACAGTTGTGGTTACTGCTCAATTTTTATTAGCGAGGATAAACTAGTTGAGCCTCTCCGGAAACGCCCTAAATGCATATTGACTCATACCAGGCAGCAGTACAATGATACATGAATAATTCAATAAGTGTATGATTTATTCAACTTGTAACGCATGTTATTTCAACAGACTGGAGAAATGGAAGTAAAAAATCCTCTCTTCCAAGATGACCCGACGCCAGCTCCCAACAGCGAGCCGACTAAAACGCCGACAGAAGCAAACGACACCAATACCGACTAAAGACCAACAAATGGAACCCGGCAACCGACTATCTGAAAGCGAATTCCCATAAGAAAATCTTCCATATCATAGTCACCTTTCCTCCTAGGTCGCCAGCCCCGCCTGAACACAGTCAGTCCTCTTCATTGTTGATTGATTCAGTCAAATTGAGGTTACAGGATTAAGTCTTTCGTTTTGGCGGTGTTTCCCTCTCCACACCCCCACCACAGGTTCTTTGGTATTGCTCCTCAGGAAAATTAGAAGAAAAAGGTATTTGAAAACCAGGAAAAATAATTCCTTACGATAGAGTTTTGTTCGCTTATGAACAATAACCGTTTCCTTTTCTACAACATTTTATCCCTCGCCCCTTCCAAATGTATATTATTGAAATTTATTAGTCCAACCAAATTGTCAATTGGGAAGTTTAAAAAGCGAGTGGTAACTACCTATAATCATTGTTTAATTATTTTGGACGCCCCACCAATCAAACAAAATACAATTTTTACAGGGTTTGATTAGTAAATTACATCTTTTAAACAATCTGTAGAATTGTAGTTTATCCCCAAAACACATTTTTTTTCTTCAAAAATTACATTGATCTGGTCGGATTTCCGAAAATGAAAAATTTGTAAGAAGTGAAATAATCCCATAGATGTTTGCCCGAAGGATGCCCAGCTCAGGAATGTACTGATAGGTTTCTGATCTTGGAGACGATTGTCGTAAGCAAATAATTCTCAAGGAGTTCCACGTATCCTTGAATGAAAGCCGATATATTTCGGTGTATTCACGGATTTTTTTTATTGATCTGTAACAGTTGCCAAGTCTTGCGTTCCCGCAGCCTTAATGTGAAAACTGCGGCAAAAATCCTTTGGGTTTCATAATCCGGATTTCGACACTAAAGATCTATATCAACTATCGATTTCACATCAATTACTACCTGATCAGAAATTTAAAAATATATCTTTCCAATATTGTTGACGACTACCAAAGTGTCATAAATATCTGATTATAAACCAACATGGAATGGCCGATATCTCAAATCATAGTAATACATTTTTACGGTAGTAATATTTTACTGCAATGATATTTATTTGTCTATATAAAAAACTCATGAATTCATTAGTGAATATTTGCGTTCGCCCTCATAAATTGTGGGTGAGTTTTCAATTGTTGGCATTGCCGGCAGGTAAACGCATTTGCATAAACACATTTTTAAAAAAACATGAACAAATTTGACAGGTTGCCAATGTTGTTTTCTTTGATAACAAGGTGCCATCTACGAAAAATGGGCTTACGTTGTTTCCCATATGCTGACGTTAAAACGTAAACGAAAGTACAGTTTTTTTTTTTCAATTTATTTGGGTCTGTCAGGATTGGGCTTTTCTGCATTTATAGGTTGGGTCGAAATGCCGCTCCACGAGAAGCATGTGGTGTCTAGTGTTTGCTCCAGAAGACTGAATTTAGGACGTGGTAAGAGTGTGTGAGAAATCGGGTATTTTTTTTTTTTAATTTATGAATCAATTTTGAGGTCTTGGACGACGCATACTTACACCAATTTCATTTCAAAAATATAATAAATTAATGAAGAGCACATACCTCATTTTCCATAAAATGTACTGAAACCGACCTACAACAAATTCAGGTTGATGAATTTTGGGAGCAAGTAGACAGTTGGTTGCATAGAAAACACGCATCAGGAAAGAATTTTGATAATAATACGACTGACAACGAATCTACCTTTCAAAATCAACCTAGAAACACTTTTTCTGTGAAGTTCAAAGGGTAAAATTCCAAAAACTATCGAGGTCGGACTCTTATCAAAAACACCTACGCCTGACGAAAGACTTCGAATGCCTCAAAGGTATTTTACGTGAGGACGTCGTACTCAACGTATTTTCGATCATTCACAGATATGATTTGGTGGTTGGACATTTCGAAGGATCTTCCAAAACGTGTTGTCCGCTATATAGGTTGATTTTCCTTGAAATCGTGACACCTGTAAAGGTACATACATGTTTTATCAATAGTCATTGTGTACCTTATTGTTGTTAAAGTTGAATAGAAGTTGAGCAAAAATGAGACGGGAGAATTTTAGTGCATGATTTCCACTTGATGAATTTGTAAATAAATCTAGTCGCAGCCGACCTCTCCCAAGGAGCCCCCTAGCTCCATTAAATGTTGTGGTATTTCAATCTATAGAGCCAACGTTACCAGAAATTCAAAAAATGCAGTGATGAAATATCAAAAAAATTAAAACGTATCACTTGCAATTGCACTGGTTCCATTTCACTAAGTATAGTTCGTGGTAGCTTAGTACTTTTTCCCCCACTTCGAAAAACTCTTTCAGTCGTAGCACTCAACGTAGAAACGGTGGTGAATTGTTACCTGATTACTAGGTTTTATCGATTTATGGTTTGATTTTTGTCTCAGCAGCGCAGATTTCGATCCGTTGACGATGAAAATTGGATATTTTAGTGGTTGTGGAAAGATTTCGAGGACCAACGTAGTCTTAGAACTGGTAACTGAAGCATAGAGCTTTGAGGAGAAATTTTATTATTGGGAAATGAATCGCTTTGCGATTGGAAGACACTAGGCTATAACTTACTGTGACGATTCAAAGAAGTGCTTCCTTTAGAGATTTTGAAAAACAACATGGCTGATCTTACTCGGAGCTCGTGCTCTCCTGGACGTTGCATGACGCATGACGATTCTAGGGAGGACTGAAATGATCTGGCCGATTCAAAAGCTAACCACCATTGCAGAAAAAGGGCTTTGATTTCTGTATCATTTGCACGACCTAATTTGAATAGGGCCTTACTTAAGCCTAATAAAAACACCGAAACTATGTTCAATTATTTATTAATTTTTTATTTTTGGCACTATGTTGCATCAAGAACTGTTGGAAGAATAATTTCGTACCTGTATTGTGTCGTAACTTATACAGTGATAAAAATATGAAGAAATAAATTAGAATAAGTTACGAACCTACCTAGTCGTACAATGAATAATAATTTATGTGTTATAGCATATTAAGATGATGTAATTGTTGCTTTGCTTCGTTTTCTTCCTGTTGATGCTGTGAACTTATATTGTGTGTTATCATTAACCAACGGTTCTACGAATTTATGTGCTTAGTAAATATTACATCATTGAGTTTTTACAATATTTTAAATGAGAACGAAAAAACTCAAGCACGCGTACGAAAGCCTCTTCTCTACACAATAAAAGCAACTCTTGAGCTCTCAATATATAGCATTTTCAAATCGAATTCCACATTTTACAAAACAAAATCAACATTCATTACATTTTTAACTAAATTTAGTACTAGTGTAAAGGTTGGCCACCTGCTAACTTCTTCGCTAAGAATATTCCTCACCGCGGTCTTAATTTTAGAAAAGCTAAGCTGGATTCAATAAGGTGGACTATGTAATAATAAGGACTTATTCCATCGAGTGCACTTGAATCAACCAGTTGTCGAATTTCGGTAGAGCGGTGAATTTGCGCATTATCCATCACCAGTACGAATTCGTTACCTGAGTATTGCAGTTTTTCTCGGAATTCGTTCAAGAAATCACCAAACAATTGGACATTGGTGGTTCCTGATGGTACAATTTTGTAATGAACGACTATGAGTCGCAATGGCAAGGAACGGGGAGGCATTTTGTACCGTTACCACAGCTCGGATATTTACTTTTGATCGAGCCTGCGTTCGCATCTAATGCAAATTGAGCCCCGACTCGTCGATAAATATTATTTGTTATCGATTACGAGGTCTGACTCATTAAAACAGGGCGAATTCTTTTTTCAATTTTATTGGTCGCTCACAGTTCATTCGATCCAGTTTGATGGAGGCTTTTTTGAGCGTTATCCTCAATTTCCGAAGGCCATTGTCGACTGAGGATGTACTTACCTTGTTCCGAAAGCTTCGCTTTCTTCAGAGTTATGCTTGGTTATTGCTTGTTCCTCAACTATTGCCTCTATAGCTGCAAGAACTTTGGCGCATGTTTGTTATGGTGGGCTCCCCCCCCCCCCCGTCTTCTCGTTTGACTTTGTGGCGTTTCACTGTTTAATTTGCGTACAATACACTTGGCAGTGGAATAATTCATCTTGCCGTTACAAGCACCTTTTTCAATAATAAACCCTTCATCGTACAGTGCTGGGAATAGTTTATTTGTCTCTTGAAGAACGGTCTGTTATTTCCCTCGAGGACCTGATCTATTCCTTCTCATTTCAACATCTGCAACAAAATCATCGGTAAATCCCAAGAATAGGGACCGTTGTCACTGATATGTGCAAGTATCGATAGTACGCTCTGTCAAGCGCACTATCGATACACGCGAAATATTATATCCCTGTCCGCCATATTTGTTTTTATAAAAACGAGAGAAAGTACTAAATTGAAATAAACTTAAGAATAAATAAAAAAAAAAAATTATCGGAACAATGTTACATATGTAATAACAAAATGAAAGGCATCCAAATTGTATCGATAGTCACGGTATGCGCGATATCATTGCTATCAGTTGATAACGTGACAGCGGTCCCTATACTTTGGTTTACCCAAATCATTCTCATCATCTGTACTACTCACCAAAGTTTTATTTCTTGGCCGGTTTCCTCTCCTCCAGACATCATCACTGGAAGAGTCATAGGAGTCACTCATCACTACTTTACTATACCATGCACTACGACACAACTCAGAACTCTGATGTACCTGGACGGATGATGACTACCAGTCGTATCCATTGAGGAGACATTAGGAGAGCGTCGAGACGCATGGAAAAGGAACGAGCGAAGCATCTCTTCTTTATGGCGTTTTCGCTTCAGATTTCGGATAATGCCCAATTCATCCTCTTTTAAATGCTGGTTAATTTAATAAAATGTTTAATTTGTTCTGGAAAAAGTAGAAATTGGTCTGTAAAATGTTGAATTAGATTTGAAATTGCTAAAACAATTAGTTTCAAAGAACCACCTATCGCAGTAAAATGTCATGAGAAAATTAAATTAACTCGGCATTATTTACTAAGTCGAAATTATAACAATAGAGCGTAAAGGCTATCCCTGCGCAGCTGAGACCGTTAAAACAGTTTTTGCACCGTCAATTAATGGTTCGTCTGAATTTCTTGATTCACCACTATTTAGCATTCACCTTGTATACAAAACGAGGTCACTCGTTTCAAGGCAGAACACCATCATAGTGGAAAGAAAAAAAAAGAAAATATCGAGTATTTTTCATTAAAACGCGCCAAATTAGAGTGCGAATTTTACATAGGAAAAATGAATTTAATTAGGTATGGATAAGTATATCAACATCGTGGTTGACATCGGATGGTTGTCTTCACTGTTTATCGTTTGAGATGGTCCGATGTCATGAATAATGGTGCTCTTCGTCTTCAACTGATGTACAAATTAGGTTTTTCTTTCAGTAGGTTCTTTCGATTTTATTTTCTGATAGTTTGAATAATTTTTTAAATATTATCCTGGTTATTTCCGGCCTTTAGAATATATTTTACGGATAAAAAGCTATATTATAAAATACACATATAAAAATATATATTATACTTGGATATGAAAAAAGTTTATCGCTTAGGCTAATACAAATTTATATATTTGTTATATTTTTAGGATACTACGTAAAAGAAAAATTACATTATTAAAATAACGTTAGTCACGAGAATAATTGAAATATGTTGAATGTTGGATGATTGAGATTCTCTTTAAAACAATAAAGTCATAATACAATACTATCTTCTTAAAAAATCCTTCAAAAAATAAAGATTTCCTGTTCCATTTCGGACGGAAGAACCGTACCGCCTTAGTTTTAGCAAATGGACTTACTTACCCGTTGAACCAATTCAGTTTAAAATTCGCTGTTATAGATGTTTCCCCAATTTATACGTTAACTTGAAAGTACTTACTTTTAAATGTTATGTGAATCACGAAATATACGTTAGTTGAAAGTCAATGTTGATCGTTACCACATTTTGTTCCGTAAGCCGTACCACTTAGAACACCAGTTTGAGTAAACTGTCAGGTGAATGCTTTTCTGGTGAAAAAGGGTCTTAATTTGTACACTCTTCAGCTGATACTGCTAGTTGTTTCGATTAGAAAGAGGGGCTCATTTCTTTTCAAATAAAATTTAAATCTCAGTGGTTTCATACTAGACTGGGATGGGAATTGGCGGCTTCGAGCCAACACGGAACGGAAACCTTGTACCTTCACAAGGGCGTTGTGTGAAAACCCATTGAGTGAATGTCGTCCTGTACTTTGACTGAGGAATTCAGCTGCCAGAACAGCAATCATGGGGCAAGGATTTTGTGTGTCCACGAAGACCATTCAATTTAAGCCCCCCTAGAAGAGCTTGCAGGCTGCTGGCAAGAGGCTGAAGCAACTGTCAAGAATATCAGCGATGGCGAGAAGGAACAAAAACGCTGCAAATAACACTACAACTGTAGTGATGTGTGTTCTGGCCCGAATCCAGAGTCGTATTCCACCAAGGCCTATAAAAAGAAGTTCCTTCAGGAAACGGAATAAAAGTACGTCGGTATAGAAGTCAGAAACTAACGAACTTCACGACTTGTTAAAACCTGGTGTGAGGGTAGTGAATGAATAAAAAACAATTCGAGGATTTTAACAAGAGGAAACAGAGAGCAGTTCCGAGGGGACGTAGCTTAATGAGCTCCAGGTTTTGAGTGAATATTAGATCAGGTGCGACTTGCTAAGTTTTATGAGGCAAAGGAGCTGCAAAGTTGGCTATTTACTTGTTGGTTGGCACTTGTAAGCAAAAGACGATCTCTTAAGCGCTGTTGCAGTAGGACTAAATTTTGAGAAGCCCCAGAACGAGCTTCTCCAGGCTACCCCCCTCCTCCATTGTGGCCAGAGGGGAGTGAGTTTTTCTCGCAGAGATAGGTGAGGCAAAATATTTAGGGAGAAGCCCAGTGGACGAGGTGCCAATTTTTGTGAACTGCGAACTCTTTCTTCTAATCAGTATATTTCAAAATGTAACCCATAATTTGTGCTGCACCAATGTGAATGGGTAAGGTCTTCCGAACAAGTACATAATTTCTGAAAGAAGTACTTAGCTAGACAAATTTGACATGAAAACTGTTTCTCTTAAGAAACCTCTTTTATCCTTTCCACTCGAAATATCCTTTCAGACGCACACATTCCTAAATTTGGTGTGCAGAACAGACATCTTGATTCACGAAATCCTCAAAACCCGTTTCCCCCTTTTGCTGAATCCAATGAGACGAATCCCGGAACGATTAGCACCCACCGGAACAGGTTATAAGTCAAAATGGGTATATATCTACCCATTCCGAATGTGTTTTCGAGATTTCTGGGACTTAGGCGTGTGGGGTATCATTTTCGATCAAATTTTGGATGCTGAATCTAATGAGACAAGTTCCGGAAAGATTGGCGCCCCCCGGAAGATGTCATGGGTCAAAATAGGTACCATCTACCCATTTTAATGTGTTTCGAGATTTGGTAACTATGCGTGTAGGGTATCATTTTCCACTGAATCGATTAGAATGAGTCTGGAACACTCCACACTCACTGTTTTCCCCAAAAATCTTGTTCAATCGATTTACGATAAACAATTCAGTTGAAATCCGTCTGTTCACCTTGTTCCGAAAACAGGCACAATAACTAGTGTTGCTGTCATCTCACATAACCAACTAGGTATATTATGAACTTTAGTTCTCCTGCGTCTTCTGTAGGTGCATCGGTCTCATGAAGTCGGACGACCTCTTCGTAGTCATGTTCCTTGTATACTCAATTGATGGGTCGTTATTCTTTTTAAATCCTTTATAGTGTCCACTTGTAGGCCATGATGGAGCCTGTCTATATAAATGAGCCTTGAGTATTTTGGAAGTGGATGAATTTTATATTGCTTTCAGCAGTGCACCCCTGATACTGCAAACTGCAGGCTCAAACTGGTTAGGGAACTATTACTCAGCTTGGAACGACTACTTGGAAGCTTTAGAAAAATTAGAGGTGTGCTAGAAATTACGTTAGAGGTGTAAGCCCCCAGGCTTGCTGCCTCCAGAAGGCCAGAAGGGAGGGAGCATGCGCCAGGATGAGCGCGCAGCTCCTGCCCAGATGTCGCATTTTGGAGAGAGGCCCAGTGACTGGGGGGCCCAAAATGTTGGAGTAATATATTTTTGTAATCCTGTCGTGCAAGTGCGACTCACTCAGTCCATCCTGGCTTTGACCTGTGCTCGCTCTGAAGTGAACTCTGCTGAAGTCGACGGAAGCTGTAATATTGTGTTCCCCATGAGATAAAGGACTCAAGTTAATAAGCCTCGCTGTGTACCTGCGGGACAGCGTGCCCCCTCCTGTTTTTCCTTCGACGTCGACGCCGTTTTCGTCAGCTGGTATCGTTGCACTTGCTCATTAAATTGTATTTCATGTATATCATAATTTCATGTATCTTGTATTAATTGTATTTTATGCTCCACATGTTGTCTATTTTACTTTGTCAAATTACTTTGTCTTCTATCAATTGTAGCCCAGGTTGAGGCATATTCTCCTTTGCAACGAGTCCTTGTTTTCAATTATAATTCAGTTTGTATCAATGTATTTTATGTTCATTCTTGGTATCCCTAGTTGCTCAGTCGTAAGTCTTGGACTTACATCCCGTATCCTCTCGCTAGGTCCCTTCCAAATTCTCCGAAGAAACCCGAATAAAATTATAGTAAATTCAAACACATTTTAATTCGAGAGAGGCTTACAGAGGTTCCGTTTTTCTCAAGATCGAGGTATTTGTAGATATCGTAGGTATTCTTTAATTCATTTATGATCAGCTTCTTCAGCATTTTAGATGGATGAGGTATGTACTTCTTGTCTCCTACTGAACCCTCAACAAGAGGCTCTATCAATCAAAAGACGGCATAATCTATTATAGTTCGAAGGAAGTAGTGTGAATATTCAAAAATGAATGATAGCAAGTTATTCAAGTTTGTATTATCCGTCGAATAAAGCATTTCTTTTATAAACAGCGGCATTTCTCAAATATTTACAAAGTTTGGTACATCGAAGTCGATAAAAATCTCTCATACCTACTTCACTTTGTACACTATACGCTCGAATTACGATGTAAATGCGTGGAATCGGGCTTACATTCATTTGTGTATGTACACTTGAAAGGGAATGCCAAATAATGGGACATAAATTCACGACTAGTAAGAAGGAGGAAATTAGTACGAAATATTGACTGGTTTTTTTCTCCCTAAATTATGCATCTCCAATTCGGCTATGCCACGTCGTTCAAATATTATGCAGAAAAACTAAAACGTCGTGATTTGGACAATATTGGTTATTGACTCATATCATTATGGTAACTCAATTTGACTAGAATTAAATTTGTTGTCTTTGGTCATATTCAAATTAGGTGGTTCTTCTTGCTCAGTGATCGACCCTCACAACGTAGTATTACTGCTCCGTGCTGCTGAAGTAGGAATTTTGCATCAGGTACAGCTTGTCTATCGGATTGATGTGTCCCATCGGATGCTGATGCATGGCGTCGTGGTTCGGCGGGGGACCCAACTCTAGGGACAACGTGTCAGATCCACCCTCGTCCAAGTTCGTTGAGTCGTCGAGGGATATATCCGAACTGCAAAAGCTCTCGCCGGAATGCGCTGGATATGCGTCTGAAAAGTAATGTTGAAAGTTATGAGCCTCGTGGAAATTGTCTGAGTATGGATGGTGAAACAAAAATACCATTTATTCACACGATCTAACGAATTTTGTCGCTCTTTTGACCCGAGAAAGCGTTCGCGCAAAAATGTTGTGCATGACCCCCAACACATTGTTATAACTATTCGATTTTATTTTATTCCGACCAACTTGTTCAGTTTTACGTCAATTTACCTAGGTATCCGAGAGCTCCGTCAAGGTACAGCAGGGTGCTACTTGCTATGGATGCAGCTTAGGGCAGGATCCTTGGCGGCTACACCGGTCCTATTCCTAGTCACCTAGTTCCTGCCTGCAGGTATGCACATCTGCTCGGCGTCGTTATTCTTAACCGCAAATAGTATAGTAAGTAAGCTAGCTTAGTAAGTTGCTTAGGCCTTGGGGTGAGTAATCTCAGTGTGGACTTCAAGCCACTAAATCTAGTCTTCAGTAAACAATCCAACTCCAAGTAATGCCTGACTGCAGGTTTGCAGCTACCCTTGAAGTTAATATCAGATCCATTCAAGGCCTAACCTTTGCTGGAGTGAAATCACTGCTTACGTCGTTGCTTTGCTAAGAAGAAGAATAATACGCAGAAGGAAAACAGTTTTCCCGATTGTGACGCCTTGTTACACATCTAAGCTATGACATCCATTAGAGCAGTGGTCTTCAACCCGCGGCTCGCCGTGTGTATTTCTGTGGCCCACCGAATGATTTTGTTTCCAAACAAATCACAAGAACTGAACCCCAGAGAATTCCAAACCTTCCATAGGGAAATTAATGCTGGAGATTCGTTGGCTCAGTCGAGGAAAGGTTTTAAAAAGGATTTTTGATTTGAAAGGAGAAATCTGCATGTTCATGGAGAGTAAAAAAATCTGCAAATTCTTACACACGGGTTGGTTATTCCTCGAATGGGGGAAACAGTGGGTGTGGCGGGTCCCAGACCCATTCCAATCGATTCAGGGTCCAAAATTTAGTGGAATATGATACCCCACACGCCTAGGCACCAGAAATCCTGACACATAAAAAATGGGTGGATACATACCCATTTTGACCCATAACTTCTTCCGGTGGGTGCCAATCGTTCTGGGACACACATCATTGAATTCAGCGTCCAAAACTTAGTGGAAAATGATACCCCACACGCCTAGGTAGCAGAAATCCCGAAAACACTTAATCAAATTGGGTAATAAATACCCAATTTGACCCATAACTTCTTCAAGTGGGTGCCAATTGTTCTGGGACCCATTTTATTGGATTCAGCGTCCAAAATTTAGTGGAAAATGACACCCCACTCGCCTAAATCACCCAAAATCTCGAAAATCCATTTTTCAAAAAACCCCTACCCCCTCCAAATTTGGTCCGATCGGGCTGAAAAGTTTCGAGGACCCATCTCGGCTGGGAACAGACCCCTAACCCAAATTTCAGATTTTTAGAATATTTTCTACTACCAAAAACGGCGTGGACAATGGACGGCGGACGGACATTGACCTTTTTGGTTGGTTATTCCTTGAATAATCAACCTATGTTTTCATGATAATGGTCAACCTCTCCGATTCGGCTCAAAATTTTTTTCTGGACGTTTCATGATGTCCTGATCAAAAAAGGTCAATGTCCGTCCGCCGTCCGCCGTCCGCCGTCCGCCGTACGCCGTCCATTGTCCACGCCGTTTTTGGTAGTAGAAAATGTTCTAAAAATCTGAAATTTGGGTCAGGGGTCTGTTCCCAGCCGAGATGGGTCCTCGAAACTTTTCAGCCCGATCGGACCAAATTTGGAGGGGGTAGGGGTCAAAATGTGTTTTTTGAAAAATGGATTTTCGAGATTTTGGGTGATTTAGGCGAGTGGGGTGTCATTTTCCACTAAATTTTGGACGCTGAATCCAATAAAATGGGTCCCAGAACAATTGGCACCCACTGGAAGAAGTAATGGGTCAAATTGGGTATTTATTACCCATGTGGGTGACTTCAGCCGAATAGACAAACAAAACACATCGTCATATCCTGCTGTTTATAACCAGCTGTTAAACTTAGCAACCAATTTTGAGCAGTTGCCTACAATTCTTCTTACTGTCCGAGCTTTTTATTCCTACCATTCAATTCAATTTAATACAACTATTATAGCCTTCTAAATTACCTACGTTTTCTCAATATTATATTAGTAAATTAGTGTCGTAGTGCCCCATAGATACACCCATCTTGAATATGTGTTTTCGGGATTTCTGCTACCTAGGCGAGTAGGGTGTCATTTTCCACTAAATTTTGAACGCTGAATCCAATAAAATGGGTCCCAGAACAATTGGCACCCACTGGAAGAAGTAATGGGTCAAATTGGGTATTTATTACCCAATTTGATTATGTGTTTTCGGGATTTCTGCTACCTAGGCGTGTGGGGTATCATTTTCCACTAAATTTTGGACGCTGAATTCAATGATGTGTGTCCCAGAACGATTGGCACCCACCGGAAGAAGTTATGGATCAAAATGGGTATGTATCCACCCATTTGGTATGTGTCAGGATTTCTGGTACCTGGGCGTGTGGGGTATCATATTCCACTAAATTTTGGACCCTGAATCGATTGGAATGGGTCTGAGACCCGCCACACCCACTGTTTCCCCCATTCGAGGAATAACCAACCCGCGTGTAAGAATTTGCAGATTTTTTGATCAGGACATCATGAAACGTCCAGAAAAAAAATTTTGAGCCGAATCGGAGAGGTTGACCATTATCACGAAAACATAGGTTGATTATTCAAGGAATAACCAACCAAAAAATACCACTTCCTCAAAGATCTCAGGTGGATGGCTGATTTTGGGTACCTAACTGATATATCAAAGCATTTCAATGACTTGAATATTAGGCTACAGGCTTGAATGCTATGATACACAACCTCTTTGATCAAGTTGAGGCGTTTGAGAGGAAACTTAGTTTGTGGAAGAATCAAGTACTACAGGGTGACTTCACACATTTTCCATCACTGTCGTTTAATCAATGAGGCCCTCCATGTCCTCCATGAAAAAATTTGGCCCTTACATAATAAAAGGTTGAAGACCACTGCATTAGAGCCTGGTTGAACAACTCCGCCAGCCCAATGTTCTACCGGCGCACTGAAGTGATTTGTATTGCTTTAGTGAAAACCACGCATACGTCCTGGAACATCTCCTTCAAAGCCAGTCGCTTGGTCAGAGCAAAGAAGATCTTTGAATCTCGAGATTATGTTGGCTATGACACTCTAGGTCCATAGTATCTCCTTTGCCAAGGTCTCTTGCCATTTGAAGAAAGCATCCATAACAAAAACAATTTAATAATTTCCTAGATCAGTTTGTGTTGGCCTTCCAACTAAACCTTCGTTGTTTATAGGAGCAGTTTTGTTTCTCTAGCGGAAAGCAGTTCCGTTCAAACACTATTGCCATTATTCTTCTTTTCCTCTAATAGATCATGTAAGTGGAGACTCGTGATGAATAGATTAACTCTTGATGAATTAAGGGATTCCTAGAAGAATAAGTGCACTCACCATCAGGCGAGTAAGGGTGGTTAGGGTTGAGCGGTTGAGTACTTGAAGTTGGATATGCGGAGTCAGATGAATCATGCATAGACAGGCTATTCAAGCCGAGGTAATGACCTGAGAAATGAAGAAATTCACTTATAAGAGAGTGACAATGGGGAAACAAAATATCAAATTGTTTAACCGTCGTTCGCTTCCAGTAAATAAGAATTTAGTAATCAAACTCACTGTGGTCAGAAGACAGCGGTTCTTGTTTGATGCATTTTTCTCGCTTGTCCTCCTTTTCGCTGGGGGATTTGTCTTCCTGTTTTGCTTTCCTTTGTATCTTCTTCATCTTGGCGCGTTGGTTTTGAAACCAAACTTGTACGACTCGCACGCTCAGACCAGTTTCTTTAGCTAGTGCTTCTCTAACCTGCGGCCAACATTGTAAATAATCAAAATCAAAAAGATGTTCGGAGGATAGAAATATGAATCAGAGTCAATTTAGAAAGTCATCTATACATAAAAGGCCACAAATAATCACGGTTCTCACCTTCCTGCAGGGTTTGGGGCTGACTTCGAACGAAGCTTTAAATTGTCTTCGCTGCGCTGAGGTAAGTATTGTCCTGGGCCTTTTCGGTCCTCTTCTCCCATCTCTTGGCCGACTGTTTTCATCCATCATCATTTCATCTGTAGGTATCATGTTGTGATAAAAAAAATATGTTGACTTTTACAAGCTTTCGGGAAAGTTAAACCCACAAAACATGAAGCCACTTGTCCGCTCAAACTGAAAACCAAAGCTCTAATACGGACCGAAAGAATGGAAAGATTCGGTGATGAACTGAATTAGTACAAAGAACCTTCAAATTATGAATACATCTTGTAATTTATCACAATAAAAACTGAATGTTGAAACGAATAACGCTCGGAGCAGGCAAAAACCACCGGCAAATCAAAAGAAAAACAAACAGTAAACTGGTGACCCTGGACAACCTTCCCCATTCTTCTTCCTTTACAAGGTCCAACTAGTTTCAGTAAATTTGAAATATAACATTAGTTTTGCCATTCAGCTTGTTGGCTTCTGACAGACCCTAAAGCAATGAATACATAACTACTTAAACTTCCAAGAGTTAGGAGAGAATAAGAAATTATTCAATTTTGAACAACAGAATGACTTGCTTTATGGACACACCTAGATACATTTAAAATAATGTAAAATATTCATCATTATTGTACGGCATTTATTCTTCTGGGCTCTGATGATGGCGCCATTAATATACTATTGTTGCGAGCTCGCACCGGCGCCGGCCAAATGGCCTGCTGGCGTCGCAAGGTCAACGACCTGTGGAGGATTAAGGGTCTCGAATATTCGGGAACCTCCCCGTTCGCCCCAGACAACACGTCGAGTTCCCAGAACTGGGGAACATTCTGGAAGGTACTCGACCAAGAGGCAGCAGGTATAAAACAGACCCACGAGCGCCGCCCAGTTCAGTTCAATTCGGAGTCCGGATATAGACGCTTCGGGTTATAAATCGTGCCGTGTGCCGCGTTATAAATAGTTCGACAACCGCATTACAACCGTGTATTGTGATTCTGTCATTGTGTAAGTGCGCGAATGTGAACAGTGTATGTATTCAAGTGAACAATTGTTAATAAATTATTTACTAAGAACATAAATCGTTACACTATATAAAATGAGATGAGTAGTATGATGAAGTGGTAGGTATCGAAATTCATGTAGTAAGTCAAAATGGACTCCAATTATACAGAATGGTCAATTGATGTATTACCAAAGTGAGAGGGTCAAACATAGCAGATGATAGATACTTCCGGCATCTCTATACTTTCAATTTTTCAGTGAACAGCAGAAACGACAACTTACCTGAAGGGGACGTAGATTGCTGGAGTAGGAACATTTCTTTTTCAAAATCTTGCCTACAGAAAAGTTGGCCGCTCCTCAACACGAACTGCTCGCCTTTTTGAAGCGGTTGGCAACAAACGACGCAAGTGAAGCAGGGTAGGTGAAATACGTGGGTTTGAGCTCTCATGACCATTTCATGTGGGAGTAGCCGATCCCCACATCTCGAACATTTGACTCCGAATAACCTGTCCAAGACAAGAGAGTGTGTAAGTTACTGTGAGAAGTGATGGATGCGATTCAACTACAGCAGAGCATTGGGCAGAGCATCAAGGTGGTCAGAATAAGTTCACAAACATCATATTCATTTGCCGAACCTAAGCAGGTGAATCTGTTGTCTCTCATCAGCAAAGATCCTTCAATCGATGGCAACTAGTATATGAACCTGGGCGTTACGTTTTGTGCAAACTACGTTCAGTCAGCTCACCTGTCATAGTCGGGCTTGCAGTAAAGCTTTCCATTCCGGCAGTAACACGAATGTGACAAGAGGGTCCCACAGATTGAGCACTGAAGACATTGTTCGTGCCAACTGGCGTCTATGACCCGCATCAGGAACCGGTCGTGAATTTTCTGCCCGCAACCCTCGCATACTTCGTACGTTTTTTCGTGCTTCCCCTGTACGTTTGTTACATCTGGAACAGAAAAAATACAATCTTAGTCGTACTCTACTATTCTCATTTTGTGAACGGTGTGAGACCAAGCAATATTTGATATTAAAGTTCATGATTCTAAATCGACTTGTAGTTCGACGTAGAAGCCGTTGTCAGAGGAGCCACATTTTTTGTTATTTTTTTCATCATCTTAAATGAGAACAGAGAGGGAATGAAACCTCCCAGTAATCCTGATTCTTCATTCTTCTCTCGGGAGGAGAATCAACTTTGCATTCGAAATGGGGAGAAGCCTGTACTACCTTGGAGAACTTAACATTATGAGTTATTCATGGGAAGAGCTTTTTGAGCAGATGCAAATGGTACGCATCTCTAAGGGGGAATCGTTTTCCACGTCATTAAGTGGGGAAAAAACGTCGGTAAAGGAATGAATCCCACCGACGCTCATGTATATCGTGGGGATTTGGAGGATTGTCAATGGCAGGTCTCCACAGTTTCAATGGCGGAAAAGTGGTCAGATTAAGCTTATGCCTAACATTTGAAAATATTATTTGAAAACGCCTACTGCAAAAAGTGTTGTCCCAAAAATTGAATGAGATTTATTCTTGGATTGGAACGAATACAAATCCAAGAAAATAAATTGAAAAGCTGCCAATGAGATTCTATAGGCTCATGACGAGTCGAGTCAATTGGGTGAATTTAGTTACTATAGTGCATGGAATGCGGGAAAATGTAAAGCGGGGAAATTCTTTTTTAAAGGATTAATTAAAATGTGGATTTGTTATTAAAAACACCGCGAATTCTTTCACAGGAGTTGGTTATTCCTCGGACCAGGCCATGGGAACACACTCCAATCGACGCAGCGTCCAAAATTTAGTAGAAAATGCCCCTTAAAACTTGAAAACACTCATTCGAAATGGGTAAATAGATTCCCATTTTGACCCATAACCTCTTCTGGTGGCCTCTTATCCTCTCGAGACCCATTTCATTGGATTCAGCGTCTAAAATTTAGTCGAAAATAATACCCCACACGCCTCAAAAATCCATTTTCCAGCACATTTAGACCTCCCCTTCTCTCCAAATTTGGTCCGATCGTGCTGAAAGGTTTCGAGGACCAACTAGAGCCGGAAACGGGTCATTGACCGAAATTTCAGATATTTAGAAAATTTTCTACTACCAAAAACGGCGCGGTCGGTCGACGGACATTTGCTTATTTTGATCTAGACACCTGTAAGCCTCTCTCGAATTAAAATGTGTTTGAATTAACTATAATTTAATTCGGGTTTCTTCGGAGGTGTTGAACGGACCTAGCGAGAGGTTACACAATGTAAGTCCAAGACTTACAACTGAGCAACTAGGGATACCAAGGATGAGCATAAAATACATTGATACAAACTGAATTCTGGCGCATGCTCCCTCCCTTCTGGCCTTCTGGAGGCAGCAAGCCTGGGGGCTTACACACCCAGAAACAAACGAACGTCCAGAACATATTTTTGGCCCGAATGGGAGAGATTGACCTTTTGCATGAAAACATAGGTTGATCATTCAAGGATTAATCAACCAAAACGGCAAGTTGGCGTGCATATTTGCAAATAAGCAGGACGTGCGGGTACGAAATATAATTCTTTTTAACTAATAACTACTAGAGTAAATCTCCAGCTTGGTTCATGATAGGTAGTTGGGAGACCCTGAAGACGTGGAGCAGACACTTTTTTTTGGAGTACGTTCAGCTTGTTCCGATACTATTTTTGTTAATCAAGGAATGGATGAACAAACAATTACGGCAATCGAAAACGAGAAGAAAGCTTAATAACGACCAGCACTCGTACACCACCTGTGTTCGAAAACGGAGCATATGTTTCGACTATTTGCTCGGGGTATCTGAGGGAAAGAGAACGACAAGTGAACGTCAGGGGTTTTGAGTGACAGGGGTTTCAATAAGTCGAAGGCTGTGAGCGAGTTCACGAGTGGAGATGGCAAAAGGCAGAAGGACGGTATCGAGCGTTTTCGAGATAAGAGTCACATTGGTATCGGGGGCTTTAGATTAAGTTTCCCACATCGTTTCCCCCTCTTTTCAAATACCTCTTCTGTCAATAGGTGGATTAGCGCTGGATTTAGGCGACAGCTCGGGCTCATAGGCGCCTTTGGAGGAACAGACCCGGATATTGGCAGGACGAAGAGCGAAGAGAAATCGCCGATTGAATACAGTATGACTACTCAAAGGAAGAACAACCTAATCCTGAAGCTCACAACGACAATGAAGTATATAATGATTACATAGTTTCTCCAAAATATTGGTTACGTAATACAGAATCGGTACCTAAGAATGATTTTGATGACATAATTATTATGATTTTTTTTCCACAATCAGGCACGTTTTCGTGTCACTTCCATCAAAGAAATTTTTGAGTAAAAACATGAAAGTTGATTGAGTTAAATAGAAATGAGGGACAAGCTGGCATCAATAACGCAAGAGTAGCTAAATTAGCTGAAACAGTCGATAGCTGACTTCATTTCATTACATCGACTTACAAGATTTGGAGTGTACCGAGTGTACCGATCGGAGATTATGAGATAATATAGATGTGAACCTCTCCAATTTAACACACACGTATTAAGTTTGGTGACTCCATGATGTCCCTCGACCACTATTACCCCTAAAGATTTGTATGACCCTGCTCTTGGTACAATTTTTCTTACAAGTATTAGCTTCAGCTACGTTTAACGTTACAACAGTGTACGACTAAATCATGAGATTAGGTTTCTCCTCGGGAATCACTGCCAATTTTCAAACATTCAGTTTTTAAAAATATAAATTATTGACAAATCAAGCAAAGAAAAAAAAAAGTTGCAAACTGTTTTGCACGCATCTAACAAGGTTTCCTCCATAATTACGACGATACTCGTGTCGTCAGCAAATAAGAACGCAGCAAATTCTTTCACAGAGGTTGGTTATTCGCTTATTCTAATCGATTTAGCGCCCAAAAGTTAGTGAGACTCAATGAGTGGGATGCGAGTTACGATTACTTAATTACGTATCCATAATAATATACAATAATTAATTGTATCCATTGAAATGATACTACCTACGTAATATGAGGATTGTGATGAAATCATCATACAACATCGCAAAAAGGCCAGAGCATTTTTTTTTTTTTTTTTTTTTTTTTTTTTTTTTTTTTTTTTTTTAACGCGAAGACGCGAACAGATGAAAAAATATTTCTCACGAGAAACTCACGGATTAGGACCGACGATTCCACATACAAAGGACGATAATATTATTGCGGTTATGGGGTCAACATTGACTTTTTATTTTTTAATTGGGTTTCCTCATCAAAATTAGTGTTGAGAAGAAAATGCGATGAGCGAGAATGAGGTGGGGCGCTTCATAATTACCATAGGATGCCTAATCGATTGTGATGGACCAGTGCACAGTAACTGATGTGAGCTCGGAACATCGAGAAAGACTGGGTTCTGCTTTTGACTAGGAAACTAGGAAAATAACAATGTACTAGGCAAAAATAATAAACAAATCTCGAACAATGCTGCAGTTTTAGCTTAGTGCGGCTGCGTCTTGTACGAGTGCACAACCCGGGGAACTAAAATCCAACAATTATTAATTTCTGCGGCCTTGAATCCCCCGATGTAAAAATGCTGCAAATTCCTTCACAGGGGTTGGTCATTCCTCGGACCAGGCGTATGGAGACTCATCCCAATCGATTCAGCGTCCAAAAATTAGGGGAAAATGATACCCTATACGCCTGTTGTCGAAAATATAAAACATGGAAAGAATGGGGAAAATGGTGGGTGTCGCGGGTCCCGGACCCATTAAAATCGGTTCAGGGTCCAAAATTGATTGGAAAATGATATCCCAAACGCCTCGATACCAGAAATCTCGAAAATAAACATTAAAAATGGGTAGATATGCACAAATTTTAACCCATAACCTCATCCAGAGGGCGTCAACCGATCCCGGACCCATTTCATTGGACTCAGCGTCCGAAATTTAGTGGAAAATAATACCCAAAACGTAAAATCCATTATTTTAAAGTACATATTTTGACCCCTCTCCCTCCTAAATTTGATCCGATCGGGTGGAAAAGTTTCGTGGACCAACTAGAGCCGGAAATGGGTCCCTGACCCGTATTTCAGATTTTCAGAAAATTTGCTACTACTAAAATCGGCGTGGACAGCGGACGGACATTTGATTTTTTTAAATCTAGACACCTTGAAACACCCAGAAAAAATTGTTGGGCCAAATCGGAAATATTGACCTTTTGCATGAAAACATACCTAGGTTGATTATTCAAGGAATAACCAACTAAAAGGCAAGAAAAATCAGATGTGAAAATGAGATTATTGATATAAATGAGGGAAAATGACGGCCCAAGGGCACATGATCACATTTGTGCATTGAAACGAGAGCGATTTGGGAAGTTAGAATTTGGCAGTGCGAACAGTACTTTTCATCGCAAATGTGAAGGAAATTCGACCTCATCGTCTGCCTTTCCCCAGCTGATCATTTCATTCCTGTCGGCTACGGAAAAAGGAAAATGGGGGAATGATAACGTTATTGTCGACGCATCAAAACGCCATCCACGGGCCGAATGCAAAGTTCATGAAGGAGGCGGGTTGTGCGCAGTATATGGAACTCCTTGAGATGTCACTTCTCTTCCTTGTGGCACCAAGTCGGTGGCAACTATTGATCCTGCGTACGGGAGAGACGTGCGGCGAAGCTCGGTAGGAGGAAGAGCCAGGTCTGCGGTTCCGGATCAAATGCAAACTTCCACTTGCTCCGAGCTCGAGGTGTTGAATAGCTTCCAAAGATCTCTGGAATATTTTCGGTCGAGTGGGCTTACATTACATTCAACGTATTACGTTTCTGAATTCTTCGAATGGCCCAGAAACGAGGTGGAAGGAGAAACCGCTAAGAACGACATCCGCCTCTGTCATTGCCGGAGTCCTGTTCGAGTAACTCCCTTCAAAACTTGAGAAACATTCTGCCATTGCGCTGCAGCAATGGGTGTCAGCGTGAAACGGGAAATAATTTTATATACGGGTTTGTAATAAATATATATAATATTATTCTCAGCATAAAAAAAGGTTTGGTTTTGTCTCAGAGATTAAGAAATCAAGAATCAATCATCAAGAACTGATTTGATAATCTCAAAATCACACATTTGAAATGGGTAGATACCCATTTTGACCCTTAACCTCTTCCAGGGGACGCCAACCGTTCTGGGACCCATTTCATTGGATTCAAAAATTTAGTGGAAAATGGTACTCCACATGCCTAGATCGCAAAAATCTCGAAAATCCACTTTGACCCCCTCCCCTCCTAAATTTGATTCCGATCGGGCTGAAAATTTTCGTAGACCAACTAGAGCCAGAAATGGGTCCCTGACCAAAATTTCAGATTTTTAGAAAATTTCTACTTCAGAAATCGGCGACGACAACGGACATAGAAACTCACTGAAAACAAATTTGGGTCGAATCGGAGAGATTGACTTTTTGCATGAAAACATACGACTATACATGCTCGTAAATTAGTTATTCTAGGAATAACCAGCCAAAAAAGTGATGCTTCACTTTTTTATGAGCAAATTAAACATGAGAAAAAAAGATTTTTAGTTGAAACAGGCGAGAAAAATGAATTTCAGTAGTGAATAAAAATGAAATAACTGACAATCAGAAACTGTCGGCTCACAGGATTCAAACAAAAAGAGCTCGTGGTTCCTCTAGCGTAGAATACATAACTGGTATATTATGTTCCAATATTGTTCTGTTTGCCATCAATTTTCGTTCGTTCATTATCCCTAGAATTATAAACATATTTTTTCATGCCAGAAGGCTCTAGCCCCGAAATCGGTCAGTTTGCGTTTCCTCAGATATCTAGATCCAAAAACCGAAATATTTGTTCACTGTCCACGCCGTTTTGGCTGGTAGAATGTTTCCTAAACGCTTTAAACTTTGGTCAGGTACCTTTTCCCCCTTTCCTAGGGTCGTTCTTTGAAATCTTTCAGCCCGATCTCCCCCATTGAGGGGGTATGGGTGAAGATGTGTTTTTTGAAACACGATTTTAGGGAACTATGCATGTAAGATATTATTAATTTTCCAACTTTTGGACACTGAATTGATTGAGTTGTGGGGACCTAGGCGTGTGGGGTATCATTTTCCATTTTGAAACACTGAATCGATTGGATTGATTCCTGGACACTCACAGTTTCCCCCCTGTTTCGGCTCTAAGGGATAATAAACCATTGTTGAAGATTTAGTTGCGTTTTTACCACCAGAATTCCCAACAGCAACAGAATTGTGTAAACCGACCGAGTGGCTGAAGGAATTCTATTGTTCCCAGGGCTTTCCCGGTCACATCATTCTGTTGTTTCATTATTGACGGATGATTGACGGGAGTTCGATACATTGAACGAAGTGCGAGTTCATTCGGCAGGTGAACACAAAAGTGGATTCCGAATTGACATAATTTGCCACTTTTGGACGGTCGAATTCAAACATATTGCTCCACATCGCGGCCTCTAATCACATGAAGTCTCGATGATCTTAAATTAGGTCGTTAGAACGTGAAGACGTCCAAACTTAATGAAAATAGTAAATCATTTCGAATAACCGAAGCATATTGAGGAGCAATTGATTTTCGTCTAAGGAATTAGACGGCGGTATAGTATTTTGCATGTTCACCGTGTGAAATCACTGTGCATTTTTCTGTCTGTATGAATCTGTAATTTAGATGCATGTGAAATCATGGACGAAATCTACAAAAGTTAATGCCAACAAAGCTATAACCTTATTTTGATTCATGACTGTATTCATGACCATGATTACAAAATTATCAGCTACGATTTGATTAAAATTTATGATCATGAATAATCCCTCCTTCCCCGTGTACGAGAGGGAGTGTTCGAACGGAACAATTCGATTTGGTGGGAATCAGGGTCCAGACTGGGTGGTACTTAGGTGGGGAAACACGAGAAAGCCGCGAATGATTATTTAACCAACGAGGTCGGAAGTTGTGCTTGTTAATGAGAGAAGGGAGGGGCCTCGAGTTGGCAGCGGTGATGAAGAGCAACAATTAGGCGGTTCATTAACACGCTCATCAACGCATCATGCTCTCCAGCCCCTACCTATGGACTGACCTCCCCTCGAGGGATTCCCACCCGTTTAAAATGGACGTAAAGTCCGAGGACGGTCTCGACAGTAAAATTTGCATTCAGATCGATGAGCGGTCATCCTAACTGGTCGTCACAAGGGGGTGAGTTCTGAAAAATAAGAATAAAATCGAAATACGAGCCGTGATGTGGAAACGAAATGAAAATAATGTTTATTATCAAAACGCTGCAAATTCTCTCACGCGGGTTGGTTATTCCTCGTACCAGGCGCATGGAGACTCATTTCTTCAACATGGGGAAAAAAGTGGAAACAGTGGGTGTGGCGGGTCCTGGACCAATTCCAATCGATTCAGCGTCCAAAACTTAGAAGAAAATGATACTCACACGTCTAGGTACCAGAAATCTCGAAAACACACATCCGAAATGGGTAATAGGTACCCACTTTGATCCATACCCTCACCCAGAGGGCGCCAATTGTACCGGAACCCATTTCGTTGGATTCAACGTCCAAAATCTAAAGGAAAATGATACCCCACTCGCCTTGATCGCCCAAAATCTCGGATATCCATTTTTCAAAAAACACATTTTGACCAAGACCGCCACATTTGGTCCGATCGGGCGCTGAAAATTTTCGAGACGACCTAGGCCGGGAACAGACCCTGCCACATTTCAGATTTTAGAAAATGTCTTCTACCGAAAACGATTGGGACGGTGGGCGGCGCGGACGGACATTGACATTTTTGGTTGGTTATTCCTTGAATAATCAATGGGTCAACCTCTCCGATTCGGCTCAAAAGTTTTTTCTGTACGTTTTCTGGACTGTCCGTCCGCCGTCCGCCGTCCACGCCGTTTTTGGTAGTAGAAAATTTGATAAAAATCTGAATTTGGTCAGGGTCTGTAACCGCCTGGACGGTCCGCCAGCTTTTCAGCCCGATCGGACAAATTTGGGCGGGTAGGGTCAAATTGTTTTGGTTGGTATTCCTTGAATAATCAACCTATGTTTTCATGCAAATAGTCAACCTCTCCGATTCGGCTCAAATTTTTTTTCTGGACGTTTCATGGTGTCTAGATCAAAAATCCCGAAAACACATATTCAAGATGGGTGTATCTATGGGGCACTACGACACTAATTTACTAATATAATATTGAGAAAATGTAGGTAATTTAGAAGGCTATAATAATTGTATTAAATTGAATTGAATGGTACGAATAAAAAGCTCGGACAGTAAAAAGAATTGTAGGCAACTGCTCAAAATTGGTTGCTAAGTTTAACAGCTGGTTATAAACAACAGGATATGACGATGTGTTTTGTTTGTCTATTCGGCTGAAGTCACCCACATGGGTAATAAATACCCAATTTGACCCATTACTTCTTCCAGTGGGTGCCAATTGTTCTGGGACCCATTTTATTGGATTCAGCGTCCAAAATTTAGTGGAAAATGACACCCCACTCGCCTAAATCACCCAAAATCTCGAAAATCCATTTTTCAAAAAACACATTTTGACCCCTACCCCCTCCAAATTTGGTCCGATCGGGCTGAAAAGTTTCGAGGACCCATCTCGGCTGGGAACAGACCCCTGACCCAAATTTCAGATTTTTAGAACATTTTCTACTACCAAAAACGGCGTGGACAATGGACGGCGTACGGCGGACGGCGGACGGCGTACGGCGGACGGCGGACGGACATTGACCTTTTTTGATCAGGACATCATGAAACGTCCAGAAAAAAATTTTGAGCCGAATCGGAGAGGTTGACCATTATCATGAAAACATAGGTTGATTATTCAAGGAATAACCAACCAAAAGGTCAATGTCCGTCCGCCGTACGCCGTCCGCTGTCCGCCGTCCACGCCGTTTTTGGTAGTAGACAATTTTCTAAAAATCTGAAATTTGGGTCAGGCGTCTGTTCCCGGCCTAGGACGGTCCTCCAAACTTTTCAGCCCAATCGGACCAAATTTGGGCGGGGTAGGGGTCAAATTGTGTTTTTTGAAAAATGGATTTTCGAGATTTTGGGCGATCTAGGCGAGTGGGGTATCATTTTCCACTAAATTTTGGACGCTGAATTAATGAAATGGGTCCGAGAACGATCGACGCCCACTGGAAGAAGTTATGGGTCAAATTGAGTATATATTACCCATTTTGAATATGTGTTTTTGAGATTTCTGGAACCTAGGCGTGTGGGGTATCATTTTCCGCTAAATCTTGGAAGCTGAATCCAATGGAGTGGGTCTCAGGACGATTGGCACCCACTGGAAGAAGTAATGGGTCAAATTGTGTATATATTATTCATTTTAAATATGTGTTTTCGAGATTTCTTGAACCTGGGCGTGTGGGGTATCATTTTCCACTAAATTTTGGATCCTGAATCGATTGGAATGGGTCTGGGACCCACAGCACCCACTTTTTTCCCCATTTTCCCCATGTTGAAGAAATGAGTCTCCATGCGCCTGGTCTAAGGAATAACCAACCCCTGTGTAAGAATTTGCAGTGTTTTGCCTTTTACTCCACCATGTCTCGTCCTGGTTTCCGCCTTGACTCGCCCTGGTCTCAATTTCGCCTCCGCCTTGATTCATCCTGGTCTCCGCCTTGTGTCATCCTGGTCTCCACCTTGTCTCATGGTTTTGGTTGGTTATTCCTTTAATAATCAACCTTTTTTGCCTTTTACTCCACCTTGTCTCCACCTCGCCCCACCTTGTCTACGATTTGTATCCACCATGCCTCCACCTTATTTCATCCTGGTCTCCGCCTTGTCTCATCCTGTTCTCCGCCTTTCATTCCACCTTGTCTCGTTCTGGTTTCCGCCCTGTCTCGTTCTGGTCTCCATCTCGCCTCTGCCTTGTGTCATCCTGGTCTCCGCCTTGTCTCTTCCTGTTCTCCGCCTTTCATTCCACCTTGTCTCGTTCTGGTCTCCATCTCGCCTCCGCCTTGTGTCATTCTGGTCGCCGCCTTGTCTCGGCCTGGTCTCCACCTCGCCCCACCTTGTCTACGATTTTTATCCACCATGCATCCACCTTGATTCATCCTGGTCTCCGCCTTGTCTCATCCTGGTTTTTGCCTTTTACTCCATCTTGTCTCGTTCTGGTCTCCTCGCCTCCGCCTTGTGTCATCCTGGTCTCCACGTTGTCTCGGCCTGGTCTCCACCTCGCCCCACCTAGTCTACGATTTGCATCCACCATGCCTCCACCTTGATTCATCCTGGTCTCCACCTCGCCCCACCTGGTTCTACGATTTGTATCCACCATGACTCCACCTTTGATTCATCCTTGGTCCCGCCTTGTGTCACCTGGTCTCCGCCTTGTCTATCCTAGTTTTTGCCTTTTACTCCAACCTTGTCTCGTCTGGTCTGCATCTCGCCTCCGCCTTGTGTCATCGTGGTTTCCGCCTTGTGTCATCCTGGTCTCCGCCTTGATCGGCCTGGTCTCCACCTCGCCCCACCTTGTCTACGATTTGTATCCACCTATTCCACTAAATTTTGGACGCTGAATCGATTGGAATAGGTCTGGGACCCGCCACACCTACTGTTTCCCCCATTCGAGGAATAACCAACCCGGGTGTAATAATTTGCAGGGTTTTGATCTAGACACCATGAAACGTCCAGAAATAAATTTTGAGTCGAATCGGAGAGGTTGACCTTTTGCATGAAAAAATAGGTTGATTATTCAAGGAATTACTAACCAAAACCAGCGGAGCGCATTATGAACGGGCATAGAAAAAGCCATTGCAGAGGGCACAGGGGAGTTCTTCCAGGAATGGTACCCTTATAAAATACTTTCAAGTTTCGTGATGCTTAGGGCATGGTGATTCAGTGCCGCCAACTATTTTAAGCACATTCATTGCACTAGCGGAGCAAAAAAACGAGGGGCCTCCACGAAGTCCATTCCAAGCTGCCTTTAGCAGGCGAACGCCCGGAAGAGGGCATGGTACTGATATTACGGGGAAGCCACAGAGCCATGGAGCAAGAATCCAACATGACCGAGCGCACCAATGTCCCGGAGAGACACTAATGGCCCCTTCGGCCTCAGGAACAGTCTTGCGAAGGCACAACAAGCTGGGATCCTGAGAGGACCCTGATCCAGGTCGAGGAGTGATGACGGCGATTATTCGAGGAATCGTGACAAGTAGAGATCCTGGATTTGTGTGCAGAGCCAGAAGGGCAGACGAGTACTTTGAGTACTTGTTGATGAGTACTTGTTCAATGTCCGGAACGATCGAGACATGACCAATCCAACTGATTGATGCTGAGCGTTCAATAAGTTTTCTTTTATGAGTTTCTCTTGCCGCGCCATGTCGGATGAGGGAAGCACGCTTGTGACGGCTAATCCTGCAAGACCGATCGAGAATTGAAGGAGGGGTAGACCCGCTTGAGCCGTGAACAACGAAAGTAGCTGCGAACAACTACATAAACTGGTTTTTATTAGGAATTTCCGTATCTCCCAAAATTTTCTTTGTACAAATATTCGAAGGATCATATCCAAACCGAACTTGAACTCGCGCAAGTTACTGCGAAGTTAGCTAGTGAAGGGAAGAATGAAATGTAACACGTTGTATCGTATTTCCCAAACATTCTTATGAATAATGTAAACTCGGAAAGTTGCGCCTTGCCAAAAGTTTCTTGAAGCAAATGCGGCGGCAAAGCCTTTACAAGATGCACCCTCCGTTTATTTGTTTCGGCGTCAGCATTGAGGGGGCGCCACAGTTCAACGCCAAAGTAGAAACGCTGGATTAACATTCTACGTAGTTGACTGAACAATTTCGGACTTGATTGTTTCACTTCAATCATTCATTTCAGATGTTTCCGCCGTGGACATGTCTTAGCATAGGAGAGGTGAACCGAAAATTGATGACCAGCAAAAATTGATGTTACGAGTGTTCACTCGTACAATTTTCTCTCAAAACCATTGATTTGGAACCCAATGAAATCACCCATGGACCAGTTATTTAAATTGTTATTAAAGTAATGTTCATCCCCTCAACAACAGTCAACCGTTAACAACAACGTAGCTTGAAAGAAGTATTATTAAATTTTGAAAACCTACCAACTCAAGGTCTTGATATACCAGTACGATTCACGATCCATTTCCTTCAATAAAATATTAATGTCTGGAGAAAAACCTAGTAGTTAGCTATGAGTGTACTATGTCACCATCATCATACATTATAATAGTAAGTGAATAAATACAAAGACCAGGGGCCTATTCCTAGAAACTCTTCACTCCTCACTCTCCACTCTGAATGTGCAAACTCCCCACTCTACGAAAACTTTTCGTTCCTAGAAAGTGCAGAGCATGATGAAGATGTAGAGTGAAATGAAGAGTCAAGGTTCGCAGAGTTTTTGGTGTTCTACTCGGGTTATCTTCCAAGAAATTCTTCAGTCGTATGAAGAGCAAATACTGTGGGTTTCAAATGAAGATTCGTCCATTTTTTTGTAGAATATCCAATGACTTTGCCAAATAGTTGAGTGCTCTCCAAATATCATTTCGGAGATAATTTATACCTAAAATATATATGTGGTAGAAGTCTTGAGTTTTTCTCGTTTAGGTGTCCTAAGCGTGAGGAAGGTTACAACAAAATAGATACACAACAACAATTCACTCTACATTTCGAGTAGAACAAGAAAGTTGGAGTGAAAAGTTTCTAGGAACAGGAAGTTCTCCAACTCTTCGTAATTTCAATGTGGAGTGTATGAGATCGCAAAGCGTGGAGTGAAGAGTTTCTAGGAATAGGCCCCAGGACAATGTATTGCAGACAGCTGCTTAATGAATGTAAGAAACACTAGAGCAAACATTTCAATATGAGATTACACCAATGCAAAATGTCCGTTCGCCGGATAAAAATCACAGGGGTTGGTTATTCCAAAAAAGTCAAATGTCCGTCCGCCGTACGCCATGCGCCGTCTACGCCTACTTTGGTGGTAGACAATTTTCTAAAAATCTGAAATTTTGGGTCAGGGGTCCGTTCCCAGCTTTAGTTGGTCCTTGAATCTTTTCAGCCCGATCGGACCAAATTTTGGGAGAGTAGGGGTCAAAATGTGTTTTTCGAAAAATGGATTTTCGAGATTTTCGGCGATCTGGGCGTTTGGGGTGTCGTTTTCGACTAAATTTTGGACGCTGAATCCAATGAGACGGGTCCCGGAACGATTGGTACTCACCGGAAGAGGTCATGGGTCAAAATAGGTATCTATCTACCCATTTCTAATGTGTGTTTTTGAGATTTGTGGTATCTAGGCGTGTGAGGTTGTACTTTCCACTACATTTTGGACGTTGAATCGATTGCAGTGAATCCCCATGCTCCTGGTCTGAGGAATAACCAACTCCTGTGAAGGAATTTGCAGCGTTTTTCCTTTGAATTTAGGATCATGGGCCTGATTTTTCAGGGTTTTCAACGAAGGAAGTACGTCTCTTAATTAATTACTCTGGGTGAA
This sequence comes from Cyrtorhinus lividipennis, assembly GCA_019603395.1. Lineage (NCBI taxonomy): Eukaryota > Metazoa > Arthropoda > Insecta > Hemiptera > Miridae > Cyrtorhinus > Cyrtorhinus lividipennis. The sequence goes on along the minus strand of CM034001.1, from coordinate 26,709,344 downwards.
TTACTTCAAGAATACTCAGCAATTATGTACATCAAATATCATGAAAATAAAGCTTTTTTGGTCATCGGATGTAAAGAGTTTGAAATGTTACGATTTTGTAGGCAGATTAACCACTCAGGATCGGGACTCCATGAAGTGAACTTACCAGGGCGGCTCACAGAAATGTGCGATTTGATATTTTAGGAAAAATCGTATGTTGCTGACAATTTTTACGGAGGTATTCTGTTAGTTTTCACAATCTAACGGGGGAAAGAGGATTCTTATTCTTTCCAGCACGAGGCTGGGGGATCCTTAAGAAAGAGACAGCTGGGCAAAAGAAGCTCGAGGCTCGAAGCCTGTTTTTCATTCTTACATCACGCATGGTTTCCCCCTCTGCATGAGATCACGATTTAGGTGACTGTGCTGGAGAGGTGGAGTATTTTCCACTCAGCAGCTCTTCAACACTGCTCAGCTCGATCAGACGTAAACTGCGTTTTCGCGCCGATGCCTCTCCCGACTAGGCTCAACCCCGGGAAAAAGTGGCTTTTTATTATATAGGAGGCAGTGAAGAAGAAAGCTAAGGAGCGAGGAGCTGGATGGGCACAAAGATGGTTATACCGCCTCAATGGCAACGTCACAATCGCTTTCCCCTTCGTTTTTGATGGCCTCTTTTTCGTTTTATGAAATACTCCTTCTGCCGTAAATATTACCCAGCGCCCAAGCACTCCTCCTCAAGCCAAAGCAGCTCCTCCATTTTCGAAAGAAGACTATTCTTCCGTTGCCAACATCCTCCGCATTTCCCTCGACAGCTGATTGGCTCCAGACCGGCGTCAGAATGTAGTGTACGGCAGAAGTGTCCGGTAGCAAGGAAGGGACATTCAAGAGAAAGAGCACTCGAAGATAGCACGACGAAGCTCCGAATTTACATGTGACGGGTCTGAATATGGATGACGTGGTCTGGTTTAACCGACCGGAAGGTGGGGTTTTAGTGCATTCCCTTGTTGGATCATTCAACCTGCTGGTGGTGAGTTGACCACCTCGACAAAACGTATCAGTTCTGAAAATGTGCAGACTGGTAGAACTCGCGTTTTGTGCGGACCTTCAAGCCTCTCTGATTTTGAGGACTCGGGACAACCATATACCTGGCCATAGGGTTGTGACATCAAGAGCGAAAAATCGATCTGATGCTCAACATCGATATGGAATAACATCGATTACACATGATCCTCAATGATTATCAACTGAATTTCAGAAAAGTTTTTGGTTAATTCTCTTTATTCATTTGAATAGATTTGCCGAAATTGTTAGTGTGTTCTTGTTTGGTTATTCCTTGAATAATCAACCTATGTTTTCATGCAATAAGTCAAACTTTCCAATTCGTCCCAAATTTTTTTCTGGGCGTTTCAAGGTGACTAGATCAAAATACGCAAATGCCCGTTTACAGCCGACCTTGGTAATAGAACACTTTCTAAAACTCTTGCAAATTTTGGTCAGGGGTCCATTCCCGGCCCTAGTTGGTCCTTGAAACTTTTCAGCCCGATCGGACCAAATTTAGGGGGTTAGGGGTCAAAATGTGTACTTGGAAAAATGGATTTTCGAGATTTTTGGCGATCTAGGCGTGTGGGGTATTGTTTTCGACTAAATTTTGGAGACTGAATCCAATGAAACGGGTCCCGGAACGATTGGAGCTCACTGGAAGAGATTATGGGTCAAAATGGCCTACCTATCTACCTATTTCGAAAGTGGATTTTTGAGATCTCTGGTACCTAGGCGTATGGGGTGTCATTTTCCACTAAATTTCGGACGCTAAATCGATTGGAATGAGTCCGGGACATGCTACACCCACTACTTTCCCCATGTTCGATATTTTCGACGATTTAGGCGTATGGGGTGTTGTTTTCCACTAATTTTTGGACGTTGGAACGAGTCTCCATGCGCGTGGTCCGAGGAATAACCAACCTCTGTGAAAGAATTTGCGGCGTTTTTCACGTCTGTAGAAATTGGTCATTATTGGGTTTCAATTCCCCGGGTTTGATCCTGTGTACTCGTGCAAAACGCAGCCGCACTAAGCTAAAACTGCAGCATTGTTCGATATTTTACAATTATTTTCGCCTAGTACAACGTTATTTCCATAGTCAAGAACGGAACCCGGAATAGGCTCCTGTTATGGTTTGAGATGGCAAAATAGTCATTAGAAAGAAACATAGTGCCTTTGAGGATTTTTTAGAAAGAATGCAGCATACTGCAGCGTAGATTCCATGATGAAAACTCACAGTTCGAAATCAAACAGGTGTCGAAATGAGAAGAGTTGTAATTTATGAGAATGGTTTTTTGCAGTATAGTAATGACTGAATAGTTATGACAACAAATCTTAGGAGGTTGTTTAGTGCCATAGTTAAAATAGTAGAACGGTTTAAAAACGATCACCCACAAACGGCAGAGAACACACGATTGAATGGATATTGCCCGACAGGGACAATCAGTCATCCACAATCACAGTCGTCATACTTTTGATGTAAATCAATAGCTTACCCTCGCATCTCCCTGATTTAAACACAATCTTGTTTGGGGATGGCACGTCTGTATTGGTGGTAGATGAGTCTTGAGAGGAGGCAGGTAGCGTTGAATCTACTTCAGGAATGGTTTGCTTTTAGCCTCCTTATTCTGAATGTTGAGAAAACCTAATTTATGAAGATTGGTATAGAGATTGGGTTCTCATAGATACATAAGTTTCAAAATTGATGACCAGAGGAGTTGGTGCGAACACATCAAATTCTTGCAATGAAAACTCAGTAGATGTCTCCACGTCTTTTATTATATTAAAAAATATCACCCGACTGATAAACTACGCTTAATCTACACCACCCTGGTTCAGTAGGTCATCCAATACGACTTTGTTGAATGGGGAGGTGCCTTCTCATAAACTTGGAAAGGATTAATGTTGTACAACACATGCTCATGAAAATTATTTTGAAAAACCTGTAAGGGCGAACCTCGCGGCTTTCGAGTGCTGTCATCGCGCCAACTCCCTATTGAAATGCTACTCCTGACGTACCAACAAGACCCCTCATTAATCAATGATGACGTCAACTCTCAGGATCATTCCACAAGATATCGAGTACATGGAAATATGGTTAGCCCAAGGACGAACATGACTCTAACTACGAGGAGTCCTCACTATATTAATTATATCCTCCATGATGCAGTGGCTTCTGACCTCAAGTCCCCAAAATTGGTGTCTCTTAGTACCCATATACTCGTACGAGAGAGCGCAGTTGGTAAACTAGGTAGCGAAGGTAATGAAACGGTCATGCCTTGTGACAACTATTATTCCCAGGACCTAAGTGTTGTTTATTTTGCTATAGTTGATAATGTAATCTTGTATGAGGAAATGGTTTATCAACATTTTGTGAGGTGCAGCACCGTCAGTGATTCTTGCTGAGCGTAAGCCCACGCCTAGCAATAGGTAGTAAGGGTGTTGAACACAATGTGACTAATTGTGTTTACAAAATATTGCCTGTACTGTTCAACTACTAAATAGATAAATCACTTCTGCATGTACAGGAACAACAAGTAGTAAAATATTTAAACAATTACAAAAAAGAGTAGAGTATTAATCAGACATTTTGACATCATCAGGATTGGAGAGTATCACAAGGAGTCACTCCAAGGTTTATTTCTAGCTTCAAAAGAAACTTTAAACAGTTATGAATGCAATCATCAAGCATCAATTGCTTCTCGTGCATTAGCAGTAGAAATCAATAGTCCTCTCAGTTAACTCTCAGATATAAAGGCTCAGAAATACTGAATGTACGTCAATTGTTTATATAAAAATCAGTGTAAAAAATAAAATCACAGTAAACTCGACAAAAACTATGCCAGAAATTCCGTTCCGGAAATTTATACGTATACGCCCTTACATACTCATATCTCATCGCCTCAGAGCTATTATCATTCTATTGATATTGCAAAAGTTCATGTAGTGTAATATAAAGTTAAAACGAGAGTTATTATACTATAGAATAGGCAACAATTGTCCTCAGTTTTAATTAGTGGTCCAAAATGCATTTAAAAATGTGAGCAACCCTTCTCTTTCCGATTTCATCCCACAATGCAACACGTTCGCACGTCAGTGGTGGAATGCAAACCGAAAGCTTTCCGGCATCCGCGGACGTATGGATCGGGAATGAGATTAATCACCCTCAATAATGAACTGGAGGACGGTAAAATAATTTTTAATTAACATTCAAGGCATTCCCTCCGCTGTAGTGAGCGAAAAACCGCACCAAATGTACATTTTGAAACATTCGAAATCTCTCGCGTGGCCTTTTTGGGGTTCGGGTCGAGCAAGGTATCCGAGCAATGCATTATGGGCGGAAAGATGATGGAATATTGGAGTCGGTCTCTTTCATACGACCCACAATCACCTGTAGATCGAATACCACCTATCACAACCGCAATTCACTGGTATTTCCACGGGCTGAATTGCCCAAGGAAATTTGCTAAGTAACTTTCATTACTTCCTATTCATCTACAGACTTTGTCTTTCTACATGTATCTACTTGTCGGGGAATCGACTTAAAAGAACCAACTGATTACTGTAAAATGTTAGTTATCTCATGTTTGTGTTATAGTTTGTATTTTATTGTATTTTCAATGTCGCCCAAATAGAGTCACGCAGGAAGCTAACTGTCATAAACGGGCACATGACATTTTCGAGACGCTTTTTGATTACTCCGCTCTAATAACATGGGATAGAGTGGGAAATCAATGATTATACTGATTGTTGATGAAACTTGTTCCTGCGGATAGCAACACGCCAACAGACAACATGATTTTCGTTGATTTTTAGTTGTAATTTGTAAAATTTATTATTATAATAACTTGCGTGATGAATCATTTCTATATTTTTCTTTAAAAAAATACCCCTTTCTCTTAATTTCTTAATAAATTACAGTTTTGTTTGATCAAATGCAGGAACTTATTGGTGATTCAAGACATAATTTAGTAGGCGACTCTTGACAAAATCATTGACATAATATATACTTTTGGTGAGCTGCTGGTTGATATTTTAACGTATTGTAAGGCTGATGACTCTCAGTTACATCTTCTTAGATTTTGTATCTAAAGCGAAAAGTACTCGAAACGATACAGAGGTGTTATCTCAATGTAATTCCTGCTTTATCATGTTGCAAAGACGCCATCGTATTGAGCTTGAGAGGAATTTACCACCGAGGACTATTGCCAATTTATGCCGTTGGCACAGACGATTCGAACGGTTTGACAGCGTTGGGAAGGGAGACAATCGAATATCTTGTGAATTCGGCCGAGAGGTATGAAGGGTCTTACAAAGAAGTCTAGAGCATACACAGCTTCCCGATCGCCTTCCAATTCTACATGGATGTTCACGAAGTTTTTACTACTGGCTGTTTAGTAGTGACAATGATAATTCCAATGGCAATGGGATGATTTGGGCATCTGATGGAACAGGCATAATGTGATGATCAGGTCAAGGTGTGCAGGAAGATTCGAGGTACTTAAATGTTGAGGCACTTACCAGAGGATTGGTTGCAAGGCCTGATTGCCTCCATGCTCTGTACCATGGCGCAGGGCATTAACTCTAACATGGCACACTGCGTAAGTCACACTGACATGACGGTCACTGTCGCCTCGCAACGCGAAGAACGGTTGACGCTAAAAAAAAAAAGTTGTGGTGGGGAGAAGGAAAATGTCCCTCCAGCGCGAACGGCGCATGCGCAGGTGCGGCTTTGGAGGTCTTTAGACAGACTCCACCTTCCCCAGCCCTGATTGGTCATCCGCCGCGACACCGCCCAACTGTTTACATTCCACCCCTCGATTGATCAGGGTAGTGTGGGGGCGGCGGCAGAGGAAGGGAATTTCTGTCAATAGCCGCATCTCTTGGTCGTATACTGACCCATATCTTCCTTCTGATGACTCCGGGGGTGAGGATTTCGTACAACTCCCCTGAGGGTCCTGCAATTGCATTGCTCTCCGTTTGCACCCTTTTCTCACAACTGCAGCGTTGACCTCTGTTAGACCGACCCTGGAGAAGGAGCAGGTGGAGGGGGTATCCAATTTTTGCTCACACTGCGGTTGGTTTTCGCAGTTCTGTTTCAATCATTTATGGTTTCTCATAAGGTCACTTATGGATATATGCCGGTTATATGCTACTAAGGAGGAAGCTTCAAGGATAAGGAGGTGGAGGTGCGCTCAGAATTCTGCAAAAACTATGTTGTATATTCACCCAGAAATCTGCGTGGTACGAAACTCGTTGCGGGAATTGGATGAAACGATTTCATCAGTCCTACAGACTGAGAGCTTCACTGATAGAACGACTCAGAATTCAAATTCTAGTCCATGAATGATACTAGCTAGAGTAAATGATAGGACGGCGAGTCAGCCGGTCCTTGGTCGTTGCTAAAGTATGTATAAATCCATTATAACTTTTCCCAAAAAAAAAAAAAAAAAAAAATCAGAAGGTGGTGAGAAGTTATAGAGTACCGCCTGGTCAAAGATAAGACATCCGCCAACTCCCTGCCATTTTTACAGGGTGTCCCAGGAGCCCCCCCCCCCCCCCCCCAAGCTCGTCCAAGTGGGAACTTCATTCTTAATCATTACTATATGTATTTGTTTGTTGTTGTTGCAAGTATCTCAAATAGGTATCACAATATTTGTGCAAGCAGCGCAGCTGCGCAAACTTGCGCATGTAACAATAACTTCCTATTTCAAACGGAAACCCCCATTTTGGTTATTTATCCCTCCAATAATCAGCCGTTATGAAAAAAGTCAACGTCTCCAATTTGCACCAAAATTTTTTTCTGGGCGTTTCAATGTGTCTAGATTTAAATGAGCAAATATCCCTCCGAAACTTATCTTAGAACTTACCCTTCTCTGACCACTTTTCATCTCCCGGGGTATCTCCTGAGGGTCTTAGACAACTACCTCAGAGACAGAACACTGATATACACCACAACACTTGGACGCCGGGAAGTACCAATTACATCAGGGGCAGCCCAGGGGTCAATACTTGGACCTACCCTCTGGAACATATCCTACGACAGCATATTCCAAGTGGCCCTCCCAGAGGAAACTTTCCTGGTTGGATATGCTGATGATGTGGCAGCTGTAATCTTGGCCAATACAATGGAGCAAGCGAAAGAGAAGTTGAATGAGACCATGTCCAGAGTGGGAGCATGGATGGATGGACACAGTCTCTCACTAGCCACTGCCAAGACAGAGGTGGTACTATTCACACGAAAACGCATCCCAAATATCATGCAAATCAGAGCGGGGGAAGTTGAGGTGGAAACAAAACCAGTAGTCAGGTACTTGGGAATAATGCTGGATACCAAGATAACTTTTGGGGAGCACATAAGGATGGCAGCAGCCAAGGCAGCAAAGACAACAGCAGCCCTGAGTCGACTAATGTCAAACATTCAAGGACCTAGACCGTGTAAGAGACAACTATTAATGTCAGTTGTACACTCCATCCTGCTATATGGGGCAGAAGTGTGGGCGGACGCTCTGAATGTCAAATGCCACCAAAAACGGATGCTCACGGTGCAAAGAAGAGGGGCGCTTCGCATAGTGAGCGCCTATAAGACAGTGTCGGAACCAGCCGTGCTCCTCCTAGCGGGAGTGATACCAATACATCTGCTTGCAAGGGAGAGGAAAAGGATGTACGAGCGAAGGGAAGAGGAGCCACGGCCTCAATTAGCCAAACAAGAGCGGGAACACACACTCGACTCCTGGCAGGAAATCTGGGAGACAGAAACAAGAGGAAGATGGACGGCTCGACTGGTGCCCAATATACGTCCCTGGCTAGAGAGGAAACACGGTGAAGTTAACTATCATATAACGCAGTTCCTCTCGGGTCACGGGATGTTCTATCAGTATCTCCATAGGATGCGCATTGTGGAATCTCCAGGATGCCTACATTGCACCAATGAAGAGGACAGCGCTCAACACACATTCTTCGAATGCGAGAGGTGGGAGAGAGAGCGATGGCAAATTGCAAGGGAGCTAGAAATGACCAGCCCTCCCACCCCCGAGGACATGATGACCAGGATGCTCGAAAGCCAGTCAAAGTGGAATGCCGTGGCAGGGTACATCCGGAACATCCTGGAAGGCAAGCTCGTCGAGGAAAGGGCCCGGCAACGGGAACTGCAGGCAAACGGGACCAGCTAGCAGGCAGAAATCGGATGTCGACGGACGAGGAGGAAGAAGAAGAGACCTCCGAATCTTAGGAAGAAATGAATACTTACACATAATTTTAGTATAATTGGAGTACTGTAATTCGAGGTTGTTATTATTATAACCATATAGATGTATATATATGTACCTATAGGATGTCGATTGGCATAGGCTTATAAATTACTTGTCAATGAGTATAAATAAAGAACGAGACTTGAGGATGAAAAGTCAAGAGAGAAGAGGCAAATTGCCGAAGAGGGAGAATGGCCCACCTGAAGTAATGTGTTAAACAGTCCCGGGTGGGCCATTGCCCTAGAAGTATCACAGGGACCACTTGGAGTCGTCCTCCTCTTACGCCCTTGAAAAAAAAAAAAAAAAAAAAAAAAAAAAAAAAAAAAAAAATCTTAGAACTTACCCTTAGAAACTTGTCTAAAAATCTGAAATTTTGGTCAGGGACCCGTTTCCGGCTTCAGTGGGTCCTATCGGGCCAATATAGAAGGGGATAGGGGTCAAAATGTGTTTTCATGATAATGGTCAACCTCTCCGATTCGGCTCAAAATTTTTTTTCTGGACGTTTCATGATGTCCTGATCAAAAAAGGTCAATGTCCGTCCGCCGTCCACCGTACGCCGTACGCCGTCCATCGTCCGCGCCGTATTTGGTAGTAGAAAATTTTCTAAAAATCTGAAATTTGGGTCAGGGGTCTGTTCCCGGCCGAGACGGGTCCTCAAAACTTTTCAGCCCGATCGGACCAAATTTTGGGGGTTGGGGGGTGGGGGGGGGGGGGGGTCAAAATGTGTTTTTTAAAAAATGGATTTTCGAGATTTTGGGCGATTTAGGCTAGTAGGGTGTCATTTTCCACTAAATTTTGGACGCTGAATCGATTTGAATGGGTCCGGTATCGGCCACCCCCACTGTTTCCCCCATTTCCCCCATGTTGAAGAAATGGGTCTCCATGTGCCTGGTCCGAGGAATAACCAACCCATGTGAAAGTATTTGCAGCGTTTTTTTATTGCATTTTTTAAAAATTTGGTTTCGATTCTAACCAAAAATTTCATGAAAATTTGATTTGATTTGAGTGGCACATGAATTTTCATTAGTTGAATTGTTTGTTGGGAATAGGTTCTAGTTTACTAAAATACAGGGTGTCCCACGAGTTGTTTCCCACCCTCATAAAATTGTCCAAATGGGAGTAAATGTCTAAAAAATTAGACAAAGTAAACTATCAGACTAATATAATATGTATGATACTTTGAACCGACATCTCAACTCTGGTATCAGTAGTTCGTTAGGTTTAACAAGATTTAGTTATAAAACCAGTACGGACGATGCTAAAGGGTGTCGGTAGTAACCAGATCGCCGATCGAACTCCGATCGAGAACGTTTGATTCGGAATAGTGACTTTCGTTATAAATTCAGGTGAGCATTTCCACTCGCTGTACTTACACTAACAGATAAAAAGGCTTTTTTTTTTATTTCTTGAGGTTTTACAGATTTACAAGACACAAGACCAAGCCACTCCTAGTCGTGTGTCCATCTACAAAAGTTCTTTTCTTCGTTCAAGTTCGCACTCAGATTGAAATTAAGCAAACTCGTCCAATCACTCAATCCTCCCCTAGAAATAAACTTTTTAATTGGTAGAACCACTAAAGAAAAAACTCATTTGAATGTTATAAACTCTCCGCTCTTCTTGAAAATGTGCTGGGCGGAAAGTCAATATGAGGCAGAAGAGGCTTTAAAAAAAGTTACCCTCGCCGTATTGAAAATTCCAATAAAAATATCCGACTGGATGGCTCGAGATCCAATAAGAACAAGGGGACGGAAAGTTGAGTTTCATAAATATTTAAGGAATTAGATTTTTCCGGAATCGCATAGGAAGGATGGATGGCCGCTCAAGGTGATGCCTGGGTCGTAAGCAAAAGGATAGCCTCAATAAAAAGCCGAGGGGAGAAAAAATTGTTGCAGGCAACAGCAGGGGTTGTGAGAACAAGGATTTCGGCCGATGGTATAATTTTCATTTCGAGACATGTCAATTATTTCCGATAGCTAATAACGGTCATCGGGCAGTAAGACACTAAAGTTTTCATTGCGTTAGGTCCAACTAATAGTTACTTAATCAGCGTCCCTTCTTCCTCAGAATTTGCTCTTATAAATGTTTGATATTTCATATCTATGAGGTATTCGGATTCGTGTAGATTGCATTTCCGCCATATTTTTTGGGCCCAACGATCGCCTCCTGCTTATGAGGACGTCAGCAGAGGACCTGCAACCCCCCGATCAGCTGCTACTCATCTTTTGCATGACAATACGGTTAAAGGGAGCGGCGAGAAGGCATGTGCACGTGCGAGGGCCACGTGCACAATGTGGAGGAGCTGCGCAATCACACCCCTCGTTTAGCGCGGCGTATAACATTCACGAACATACGGTGGCTCAAGGGATGGTGACGAGGGGGTGACCTCATTTCGTTGAGGGAAGCACATTTAAATATCTTGCCTTTCATTATTTTCATTCCTATTGAAGCAAGTGTGTTTGTTCTGTTTTGCAGACGTAGATCAAGAAACAGGGCGTGCGTCGCCTAAATAAAAAAGTCATGTTGTGAGCGCGCGCATATACATCATTCCAGAACACCTCAAGTATCCCTGGATGAAGTTAACACTGCCCAAATGAAGTCCATGAGAAAAATGTCAACGTTTTCGGATTCTAATAAGAGCAATGGGGTTGCGCTACAGCGAAATCTCCCTATTGCAAGGCTGAAAAGATCGAAATGTGAATATGAATGACTAACCTCTGCAGTTGCATCTTCACTGAACACATTGCCCAGGCACCTTCTCGTGCTGTGTGCCCTTGGGTTTGTAAGGCGGAACACCAGGGTGTTTACCAGCACCACTGCCCTCGTTGCCCTCTACCAGGCTGTTGTCCAGCCTCACCTGGAATATGCTTCCGTTGTCTGATGCCCCTCATACGGATGCCGTGCGAATCAGCTCAACAGGGTGTACCGCGCATTCCTTCCTTACCTGGCCTTCAAGCATTGGGTCTGTCGAGTGGACGTGGACTACAATGGCCTGGGTCTCCAGTTTCACCTGCTCAGCCCCTCTGCCCGCCAGTCTCTTGCGGACATGTCCTTCATGCACGATATCTTCTCTGGACGCATTGATGCCCAATCCTTGCTTGCCCAGTTTGGCCTGCGGGTACCCCGAGTTGGCGCTCCTGCGATTTGTTTACTGTGCCATTTTCGCCCACCAACTACGTGCGTTCTCGACCTCTAGGCCGACTTCTTAGAATGGCTAACCTGCTGTTGACCGGGCATGACACAGACCTGAACTCGATCTCCCTGCTTTGGTCTCGTGATCTCACTAATGTCTTATCACTCCCCTGACTTGTCTTTGGTATTTCCCTTTGTAATGTTGAAAAATTACCACATTACCTTCTCTTATCTCGTGGCCTGCATGCGAATGTATTTTTTTTTTCCTTTTCTGTGATTGGGCTCGTCCCGTTCATATGTAATAAATAAATAAGTCGCTTCTGTATATGCCTAAATTCATTCCTTTATTCTAACCTCGAATTCTTCTGACTTGGAAGGCACGAAACTTCAAGCGTCAACATTTTTAACCATGCCTACAGTTTCCAAGCCATTAAGAAAAGTTTAGTCCTAAGCCTGAATGAATTGGACAGGAAAATTATGTTAAGTGGTAACCGATACGCCCCCCTAGGAGTTTTGTAAGGACCGATGCGGACGTTCGGGAGCAGATACGGATACTTCCGAAAACTGCTGCCGAGCGACGGGCACCTGTGGCGAAGCCACATCTGCTGACCGAGTGCTGAAAGGGGTTGCCGAACCCCTTCATCATATCCAAGACATTAAACTTCTTGCTCAAAAGGTCGAACACACTACCGAGGGGCGACGATTGTTTGCGCGGGTCATTTGCGGCTCACCGAGTTTTCGGTATTACCCATCGGCCGCTGTGATTGATGATATCGCTGGATTGTTGTGGAGCAATGTCCCACTTGTCATCGTGCTCTTCTTGGTTCCTCGGTTTATTGTTGGCTAACCCTTCCACCCCAAGCCTCGCGCTCTAGTACCTATTAAAACAATCTTTTCATTACAAGTCGCTCGCAAATGTTGATGGAACCTCAAGAACCTGCTACACACTGCAGTGGAACAATAAAACCACTACTCAACCTTATTTATTTATTTATTTATTTATAGCACGGACCCAAGGTTCAATTAACAAGAATATAAATATAATTATATGAAAACAAAGGTAAAATGGCTGGGTACAACACCTAACAGGATAGCAAACATAAAACCATTAACAATCATTTAGCAGAGAGGACTTCAACAGTTCGCGCTCTGAAAGAGTGCAGAGAGTCCGAGAAGAGATCGCAGGCAGCCTCTTGTAAAATCAAATTTGCCTGACGAGGAAGACGGAGAAGCGGACGGTCCCTGAGGTAATTTGTCTGTGCAAATGGAACGAAGAAAACGTTGTGCGAACGAGAGGAAAATTGAGGCACATTGAGGGAGATCATTTGCAGAAGAGGAGGACAATCAATGACTCCATTCATCAACTTATGGAAGAAGCATTGATCGGCCACAGCACGACGATTGACCAACGGGGTAAGACGGCAGACACGTAGGATTGAGCCATAGTTGAGATCATGCCATGGGATACCCATCTTGAAAGCAACGTATCGAAGGAAGATGTGCTGTACAGTCTCAATGTGGTGGGCGTAGGTGGCGTAGTATGGCGACCACACGACGGACGAATACTCCAGGAGAGGACGGACAAGCGAGCAATACAGCGTCGTAATGGCCTTGACATCACTGAATTCGCGGGTGTTACGCTTTATGAAACCCAGTACCCTCCGAGCACGGCCAGTAACTGCGTCAATGTGTTCGCCAAAATTTAACTATTGATCCAACAAGACCCCCAGATCACGCGTAACCTGCAAGCGATGGAGAGAAGTGCCAAAAATGGAATAGTTGAAAATGAAAGGGTCTTGCAGGCGAGAAAACGCCTCTTCGTGATTGTTGAAGTATGACATCATAATTTAGAATCTGCAGAACTTACAGCTTCGCTTCATCTCCAATACTTGCTAGCGATTCTGCCATGGCCGCCCTACCCGGTGCTGAATTGATATATTCTCAATGTATTCTTGTCGTATGATCTGATGACAGAGGAACGCTTTCAAGTTTACTGATTATCTTTTTAGTTTGAACACAACTGTGGGAAATTTCTCCGAGTGGAACGCCATCAGATCTCGAAAGCGTACGCAACGTTATCTCAATTTATAGGAGCCATAGTAAAATATTTTCCTTTTCACTCTGCTCAGTGCCCGTTAGTCCATATGCATATAATATTATTTTTAAAAGCGATATTATTTCCCCAATTTTAATCAGATCTTGTTCGAATTCCTCTAAAACCCTCAAACTTTGAAGTATGGCACACGAATGTTTGGGGACAACTGCACCATTAGTTGGCCATGTCCTGCTAGACCTCATCACAGTCATGATAAGGCCCCCTTACCACTGTTATCACATGCCTACGTGGGGATGATGTAGTGCTTTTGATCTTGGCAGCAAATTGTGTAATGTTATTGATCAACCTGATGGTGCTGACTCTCCTCCGTTCATGTGATCAATAACGTGCACGGTTTTTATTACAATAGCTGATATGATAAATTGTCCATTTTGAATTCGTGAATAATAGTAATCCTTAATCTAACCTTAATTATAAAAACACAATTATTAGTCCTCTAAATAATTAATCAATATTCATAATGAATAACTTCAATTTAGGAATGAGTTGTTTTTGGTTTCATTTATGGAGTACTTATTGTAATGAGAAATTAATGAGGAAGTCACTCAGAGATGGCTTTTTTATCGAATACGTTTTGCCTTGTTTGGTACATCACTGACTAAAGCTAATTCTCGGCTGGTAGGATTCATCAGAGTTTCTATCAGTGTATGCCAATTAATTGGGTTTGTACTGTGTTTTTCTTGCGTTAAGAATAAGTATTTCTTGGGAGCCTCTTCCAAAAATCTTCTTGAGCAGCTGATGACACAAGTTAAGATTCATTGTAATAAATTGAAAGCCCTAATTAGACAAATGATAGGCGTTTCCAATCAACCACGTACCAATGTCATTCCTGCCAGAAGGCTCAGCCTTGATAGACAACCTGCTCCCTAGAATGCCAATCGGCAGTGACAGTTCGTCACGGTCTTTACTCAGCAGCTCAGCACGCCTCCATCGCAGCTCGCATCTGCACCGCCCGCAGGTGCTCACCAGTCCCCAGTCGGTCCAGTTTTCGAACTTATTTGGGGTTCGTCATTGTTGATCAACATCGAAGTTACGCCGATTGGATCCGGAAGCTCGCTAAATGGTTGTCACGGATCCTACGTCGTGTTTGGGCTGAGGGTCGTCGCGGTTTTACTGCCCTGGAGGGGGAAACCGATCATTTTCGCTCGTTAGGGCACCCCACCGTGACTCGTGATGAATCTCATGTGTCAGAAATTATCCCCAAAAGCTGACGCAAAAGCACATGACGCACATAGTTTCCTTCGTTTCAAAGAAGCACACTTGGTGGGAGGGGGAGTCAACCGTTCAACTATGTGTAAAACCTTGTGTCAAAACAAATAAATCAACTCGTATATAAAATTTTCACCCAGGGAAGGTAATCGCAAATAATGATACTCGCAAATTGTATTTTCAATTTTGGTTGGTTATTTCTGGTGGTTTTCATGCTGAAAGTCAATCTCTCCGATTTGGCCCAAAATTTTCTCAAAACGTTTCTGGTTCTATTGTTGCTCAAAACTTTTCAGCCCGATTGGATAAATTGGGGAGGGAGGTAGGGGTTAAAATAGGTATTTTGAAAAATCAGGTTTTTTGGCTATAATTTTTGGCTTTGGCTTTGGGTTATAATTCTATTCCTAATTTTGAACTGAATCCAATGAGACGGGTCCCGGAACGATTGACGCCTACCGAAAGTGGTTATTGGCCAAAATGGGTATCTATCTACCCATTACGAAGGTAGGGTCGAGATTTCTGATACCCTGGCGCGTGAGGTATCATTTTCCACTAAATTTTGAATGCTGAATCGATCGGAATGGGTCTGGGACACGCCACACACCCTGTTTTGCCCATTTCCCCCATGTTCGACATTTTCGACGACTTAGGCTTGCGGGGTATTGTTTTCCACTAATTTTTAGACGCTGAATCGATTGGAATGAGTCTCCATGCACCAGGTCCGAGGAATAATCAACCCCTTTGAAAGAATTTGCAGCGTTTATCTTCAATAGATACTATGGTAATGTACTATTATAGTAGTATAAATATGTACAAATACACAACCTACTGTTAACTGCGGCTTCCCATCATGTTTAGCTTTTGAAAATTCGGTTCGTCTGAGTTAGGCTTTAAATTATTCGGTTCGCATCAGTTGGATTTAAATCCCCTGGGCAGAGCTTCCGGAGCAGTCTTGGGACAATAACGATAGTCACACGCTGAGACGACTGAACAAAATGTCCCTTTCATACGATTCAACTCGACTGACTCTATTTTTACTCAATTGCCCAGAGACCCCTCGAATCAAAGAGCGTTTTGTCCCTTCGATTCCACAGGTGACGTATCAGTTACGAGGAGAACAGGTTAAGTCATCTACAATCAGCACATCACTCCGGTCACGTGCCGCAGTTTAATAATTCCCCTTGATGCCTCGTGTTCTTCCCCGTGATAATCTGCTCGCCCTTCGTTGATCTAAATACCCGTGGAAACTTTCGTCGCCCTTTCGCTTCATCAAACGTGGGAACGCAGGTAATCTCCTAACACGTGGCCTGACGGCCGTTGAGTCGTTTTAACTTGAAAACTCAATTTTAATCGTTATCTCCACTTCCCCTCACCCGAACAATAAAACGTGGTGGATACTGCATTTCAAGTTGTGCTTAAATAAGACGCAGAGTATAACCGTACCCAACTTAGACCACAACAATGTACGATCGTAATACTCCAACAAGGATTGAAACGCCTGCACCTTTATGGGTAGAGTATGATATAATACCCGAGTGTGTAATATTAACGACTGTAATTGTAAACAATGAGGCTTGTCAAGGAAGTTCTCTGATGCCAAGTCTGTTGAAGCAGGGAAAGTTGACTTGAACAAAGTCGAGCTGCGCAGGGGAATCGAAAACCAAAACGAAATGAAAAATGTTGCCGGCTGATTATTAGGCAACAGAAGCTTCGGAGGGCTCGCTTTCCTCACTTATACAATTACAAATGGTCGGGATTTGTCTTGGCAGGAAGTACCACCGTCGTCTTTTTGAGCTTTTCCCGTTCTAATTCTACTTTTAATTAAGTTTGATTCATTAATCAGCCGCCGTGGGTCGACCAGCTGTTTCCGATACGGAATCGTCACGTATTCAGCGCTGTAAGCAGGCCTGGGGCTCTTTATAAATCTGTCGGCTGCACCGTGGTACGAGTATTTTCCCCCCGATTCCCTTCGAGCGAGAAAAACTCGTGGCTTGATTGATGATTTTCCTTAGTATTTCCTTCTGAGCGGCCTGTTTGAGGAGAGGAGACTACCCTAGGAAGTGTTGTCCTTTCTTTCTGGCACGTGAGAATGTAGTGTGATCAGACGTGACGGCTGTGAAACTCTATAGACGCTATGCTTATTATACAGCTGATTACCGTAAATTTAATACATCAATGACGTGTATTTCGGCGCTGTATTAGTTTGAAACACTGCAAAGTCTTACACACGGGTTGATTATTCCTCGAACCAGGCGTATGGCGACTCATATCTTCAACATGGGGAAAATGGGGGAAACAATGGGTGTGGTGGCTCCCGGAACCATTCCAATCGATTCAGAGTCCAAAACTTACTTGAAAATGATACCTCACATGCCTAGGTACCGGAAATCTCGAAAACACATTCGAAATGGGTAGATAGATACCCATTTTGACTCATGACCTCTTCCGATGGTCGCCAATCGTCCCGAGACCCGTCTCATTGGAACCAGTGTCCAAAATTTAGTGGAAAAATTACCCCACACGCCTTGATGCTCAGCATCAACACAATGATTTACATGTGGTTGATCGGTAGTTCCTCTGCTCCAAGGGCAACATGAGGGCCCCCGAGAATGTAGAAATTTTCTTGCAACTTGCCCAATTATTGCAGCGTATATTGCGCACTACTTCCTCAGGATCAAGTTGAGGATAATTGAATAATTCCTATTATAAGCCGATATTAGATAAATGTGATTGTGATGTTGCCAAAATTCAAGGCTACACAGAATAAATTGATTGATTATTAATACCTGAGTTAGATGAATACATTATATCATTTTAGATTCCTCTGGCGGGCTAATTCATGTGAATAAAAATACATAAACTCGCTAGAAATTGGGCGGAAAGTTCCAGGAAAAGCATACTCATGAAACTGTGCAGAATCCCTACGAGAGAGAAATGCGTGCTGTGCAACCTGTCAAAGCCGGAGACCTTAACCCATGTACTGGGAGAATGCCCACAACTATCAGGATGTAGGCTGAAATTCCTTGGAAATAGGCGTTTGAGTGAGAACAGAATAATTGATTCATTGATAAGGTGTGAAGGGGAATCTGAGACAAGGATGATGAGTGAGTTCTTGACAATATACTTGAGGATAAGAAAATTCTTGGTGGAGGTTATTGATGATGCTGGTCTGTGATTAAGGTGATTAGGATACTTGAGTAACGTTGTAATTATAAACGAGCATAACTGTGTAAGCTTATTCACACTTTTATATCCATACTTAACCCACCTGTGATTCTCATAATAAATATTGTTACTATTGTTATTATTGAAAGTTTTGCTTGCTAAATATTAATAATACATACATCATAGTTTTCGATCTGCAATTTTATGGATGTGGAATTTGTAATTATTGAAACAAATGCCAACTCTGTTGTTATAGGCCTAACAGCCTGAATCATTAAACGTTTTGATTGATTGAAACTGTGCAGGTTCGCGTGTCCACTCCCAGAACACGAGGAATAACGAAATCAGGTGAATGAATATCAGGTAGACAGTCAGAATATTATTTAATTGGAGTTTGGAGGTAAATACTACTATTTACCAAATGGGTGTACGGAAGAGGGGCTGGAAGGGAGTGGGGATGGTGCTGAAAGGTGGAGGGGGGGGGGGGGTTCCCAGCAATAACCTTTGACGCTGAGGCGAGGGAGAGGAGTTTCGCCCTTTGCCGAGCGGTGTGTGATGAAGGAATCAGTTCCGAGCGAGTTGGTTCCAGCGCTGCCAGTTTGCCGGTTACCTTTGCCTGGCCAACCGTGAGCAGAAGCTTTGGGATATGGTTTTGCCTTTGGGCTTTTCGGGTTGAGCGAGGGCGAAGGGCGAGGCGGCCGTTAACCCGCCGTTCCGCGTCAAGTCATCCAAAGCTTTTGGTCTCCCCCCCCATCATCACCTCCTAACATTACGGCAGCAAACTGAATGACTCGGGTTTGTACTTCAGAACTTGCCTGCGTTCAAGCACCTAAACTCGATAATTACGGCCTTCAGTAGTCGTTGATAGGATAGGGGTGAGGAGGGGAGGATTTCACAGGCGAGATCAAGCGTAATCTATGCTGTAATATCACCCCAACGCTTGATTCCCTCGGAAATGCCTCCATATATTGCTTTGCATATCCGAAATGCGCCACCACTCATTTTACGGTGTTCTCCTTTGTGGCAGAGCATGGAATATTCCATGAACGCGCTTTTAACGTGACGGATCACACTGTACAACGTATTATACTCAAAACTAAGAACTACTTACAACACAATGTCTTCGTCTCCTTCATATTAGCTATGAGCGGGTCCATATTGTATCGAGCAGGAAATACTACAGTAGAAAACGTGTTGCCTGTTTCATAAAGAAGCCTATGGTATTAGTTGAAAAGTACAAGAGTACCAAGAACAATGTACAAGCCCAAATAATTTCGGTCCCATAGTGTTGGGTGCTTCACTGATAGTATTACCTACTGTTTTAAAACTACAAGGTACGAGCCAGCTGATCAAATTAGACGAGTTTTACCTGTGAAGGTTAAATAGTTCACTCCGGGAACTGTTACAGCTCCATTTTCACGGCCCAAAATTTAGTGGAAAATGATACCCCACACGCCTAGGCACCAGAAATCTTGAAAACACATTCGAAATGGGTAGATTGGTACCCATTTTGACCCATAATTTCGTCCAGAGGGCACCAATCGTTCTGGGGCCCAATTCATTAGATTCAGCACCCAAAATCTAGTGGAAAATGATACCCCACTTGCCTGGATCGCCAAAAATCTCGACAATCCATTTGTCATAAAACACATTTTGACCCTTACCTCCCCTTGACCGAAATTTCAGATTTTTAGAAAATTTTCTACTACCAAAAATGGCGCGGACGGCGAACGGACATTTGACTTTTTTTACCTAGACACCTTGAAACGCCCAGATAAAAGTTTTGGTCCAAACCGGAGATGTTTACCTTTTGCCAAAATATCATTATGAGGATGAGGGTGGACAGCAAAAAAACAAGTTTGTGAATCCACGTCTTTTTGCTCCGTATAAAAGTATTTTTCTTCGGTTTCTTCAACGGAAACACAGAATCTCCCAGGATAACGGCATTAGGAAAAATGTTGTGAAATTCCAACTTACGGAATAACTTACAGTTTTGAAGGACTCGTGAGTCATGGGCACTCCCTGGCCACGAACGAACGTCCAGTTTACTGAATGGCTCCCATGTCGATCCACGAATAGCTCTTCATTTTTAACAGGAGCGTTAATTTGAATCAGAGAACCATCAATCACTCCAATCATAAGAGGAAGGTTTGCCTTAGCATAGAATGCCATAATTACAGCTGAAATGTTCTCTGGTCATGTAATTACAGAATAGAATAGGCGACGATTCACTGCGTGCACCACTCTTTTCATGCATCTGCAAGCAGAGGCCTTGCTGACGCCATGCATGTCTCAAATCGTATGGAATCGTATGCTGTTGGTTTGCTTCCTAGCCAAAACAGGGCAATTCATTGTTATTGTTTTGGTGATAATGCGACTCCTCGAGTGCTTTGGCTTCTAAGAAGAGGCTCAATCACCCACAGCTGCTCCAGTTTGACCAACGTCATGCGAAATCGTTCCATAAACTCGAAATCACTTTGAAAAGCACAATTATTCCTCAGTATACATTTTCCTTCTTTGATGAACTAACACCTTCATTTTCATCGTCACTATCGAACAATAAATCGTACACATCAAGCGCAGTTTCATTTTACGCTCACAGAATACACAGAATTACAAGCGAATTGGGATCTGTACAAATTATACAAGTAACCACTTGTACTATGGTAGTAGTATTAGGTACAGTAGTATATAAATACTTATATAATAGTATTAAGTAGTATAATTAGTGATTGAAATAACCAACCGAAATCAATAAATACAAAGTTGGAAATACATAAAAATTGAATAAAGTAATACAATTTCGCATATTATTGAGCTCAATATGGTTAGGGATGGGAAGAGTTCATGATGGTTTTCTACAAAGCCAGAATATGCTCAATAATTGCTATCGACCGGCGATCATTCCTGCTGTAAAATCGGAGAAAATTGACTTTTTGCATGAAAACATAGGAATATCTAACAAAAAGCGTTTTAAAATGATATTTACACGAAGTCTATCAGCACGTGATAAGCTCCTAGAATTGAATGAAATGCTCAGGAGACGCTCAAGTAGAGCTAATGAGCGCTAGGGTGGGAACGATATCGAGAACAGATAATCTGAACGATCAACAGAGGCGGCTTTCAAAGTCAACATCCCCCCCCCCCCCCCCTCAACTAAGCACATCGTGGGAAGTGGAAGGTACCAAACTCTAACCCTCGGGGGCCTCGACAGATATGATCGTTGGAAGAGGGTGATTTGTTTAGAACGTCAGTTTGCTTTTACAAAGTGCTCAACAAACTCGGGCGTTTTAATACAGCGATAACGGGGGAACGGGCGAGTGGACGAGAGGTGACGGGGGCGCTGGTCTTATCTTCCTAGGATCGATAAAGTAGCTTCATCAAGCAGGCTCGTTATCGGATGATCCTCCTAGTACATAGAATAGAAGCTATTACAGTCAAAGCGGAATCAAATAAGCGTCCACACACCACTAAATGTCAGCACATTATTCAAACTGAACCGTGCCGTTTCCATTTAGCCATCAAGAATGGAAAAGTCGCCGACTTCTTCAATGTTTCTGATTATTTGAAACGACTTCGTAGGACTTTGGGACATCCAACTTCGCACTCATTGTCCATTCTCGGTCAGGCTCTTGTTTTCTGTGTGAATAGCTCTCCTCGCCCCGATTTTTAATTTCTCTTTAATATACCATCAGTTAACTTTGTATACGCCTTGCTTCCCGAATGAATGTAGACTCGTTTACATTTTTGTCAATCTTACATTCGTCAATACACATGTAAAAACGCTGCAAATCCTCACATAGGGGTTGGTTATTCCTCGAACCAGGTGCATGGAGACTAATTTAAACCTCGGACCAGGCGCATGGAGATTAATTTCTTCAACATGGAGAAATGGGGGAAACAGTGAGTGTGGCGGGTCCCAAACCCATTCCAATCGATTCAGGGTCGAAAATTTAGAGGGGAAATTATACCCCACACGCCTAGGTACCAGAAATCTCGATAAAAACATTCAAAATGGGTAATAGATACCAATTTTGACCCATTAATTGACCCAGTGAATCCTAAATTCTGCATGTCAGTTCTCTGACGGTTTCATAAGGGATTTATTCATAAGGGTGATCCTACTTGGGCTTATTTTGATGACGACAAGACCATGGAAAAATGAATTTTCGAGATTTTCGGCGATCTAAGCGTGTGTGATATCATTTTCAACAAAATGTTGGACGGTGAATCGATTGGAATGAGTCTCCATGCCCTGCAAGAATTTGCAGCGTTTGCAACGATGTTTTCACGCAAAAATTCAATCTCCCCGATTCGGGCCAAAAATGTTATTCTGGACGTTTCAAAGTGTCTAGATCAAAATTAGCAAATGTCCGTCCACCGTCCACTCCGACTTTGGTAGTAGACAATTTTCTAAAAAACTGAAATGCCTGGGGGACGATGTGACTGGTAGGAACTGAAGGCTCAAATCCGATATTTAGACAATTTTTGAGCAAAATTGGGTGGTTCAACAGAATCGCAGATTGATCCATATACGGGGAATCCATCATCTCATTTGAACAATGAGATAATATTCACTCAATACAAGGCATGATCTGGCAGGCAGCAACCATCAAAAAGGTCACTGATTTGCATCAGTGATCTGATGCTTTTCTCTGGAAATGACTCGAGTTCCATGTTGGAATATTGGTTTTGTTGAACGCTTCGTGGGAAAGTGTCTGTCGTCGAATCACCGTCCGACTGAGTCCACAACAGGACAAAGGGCTCGACAAAGGACTTCGGGGCGCGTCGTCGCTATTAAATAGTTGTTATTCTTCCACGAGGTCGCCTTCCCACAGTGAAAATCCCGGTCCGCGAGCAACGGCGGAGCCCCGTTGAGCAAACAGGGTCACCAGTCGCCAGGACTCGTCAATATGTCTCTTGAACGGGGTCGGCAAATATTTACCTTCGGTATTGAGGGGGCCTTGCTCTTCAAAGAGATGAAACACCGAGGGTGTGCGCCGGGGCCGGGGAGGGTTTTCAATCGGAGTCGCGGGCGCACTGTGCTCCGCCGTGACATTTCCTGGGAAACCCGCGTTCCCAGCCCCCGTGCATCGCGACACCGCTGGACCATAAATTGGTCCGTAGGTTGGTCCACCGTCCGATTCAGGAGCGTAAATTCAGAGGTACCGCCACTGCCCGTGGTACCCTTAACAAACGCTGCAAATTATTTCACAGGGGTTGGTTATTATAGGAAACTGTAATTGGTCCAATTCTCTTCATTGCCTATTTAAATGGAATTTTCGATTTGAAGCTGAATGGTAGATTGTTCGCGTTTGCGGATGATCAGACACTCTGTCTCAGAGCGAAGAGCTGGGAGAGTGTAGTCGATATGGTGTCTTCCAATATGACGGTAGTCACGAAGTGGCAAGTATCGCAGATTAGATATTTGGGTGTCAATATGGATGAATGTCTGACATGGGTACCCCACATTTCAAAGACTGTAGAGCGAAAACTGAAGTCCCATTTGTTGGAGGAGGTCTAACGCTTTAGTGTGGGACTTCCTGAATTGTTCATTCTTTTCTTCCTCTGTCAGTGAGTCAGTGTGTGTGTATTATTAAGTTTATCCTAGTCCGTACATTCCGCAATGTTGGTGGCCTTTTTTTAAGGTGATTAGTGTGGCACATTTATAGATTATTATAGGTAGGTTGTTGAGTATTATTTATTATTAGAATATTCGTTCGGTGTCGCTGTGGGTGGCAGCACCAACTCCTCTCCCTAGCACGAGTTCAACTCAAAAGGGAGAGTTCGCATTTTTTTCCTTCTGAAAGCACTTTAGTTGCAATGTAGTACATAATTATTGTAAAAATTCAAACAAAATAAATTAATTAAAAAAAAAAAAAATCCACGGACCAGCAGCATGGAGGCTCGTTTGAATCGATTCAACGCCCAAAATTTAGTGGAAAATGATACCCCGCACACATGGGTACCAGAAATATTGAAACCACACATTCGAAATGGGTAGATATATTACACCCATTTTGACCCATAACTTCTTCCGGCGGGTGCCAATCGTTCTGAGACCCATGTAATTGGGTTCAGCACTCAAAATTCAGACAAAAATGATACGCCACACACCTAGATCACAGTAAATATCGAAATGCATTTATCGAAATACAAATTTTGACCCCTACCCCTCTCAAACTCGGTCAGACCGGCTGAAAAGTTTCGAGAAAAGAATCGAAGGCTCTGACGAAGACGTTCACGTTCCCAACCAAACAGGTCCGTAATAATTTTATAATCTAAGATCAATAATGCCCGATGATATAAAAAGACTTTTTTATATTGTTATGTTCCAATCAGCCTTGCAACAAGGTACAAAACAAATATGGCAAAACAAATCAACAAACTTGTTGATTATCGAAAACCCCAAAGATTTCCCACCAACGAGTTGTTTGATTTGTCGTAAGTATTCACAGTAAGGCTGCTGTTCATAAAAAATTTGCTATTCTACTTTTACAAATGCCCATGTGTAGTATTTGATCAAAGCTCACATAGCTATCCAACCCGTTATAAAATAAAAGGGAACGTAGCCCTAAACTCCATTTAGTATTAATTACAAAAAGCCCGCTCTACATTCTCTATGTTCTACACAGATCCTTACCAATAAAAATTAAAAACCTGCAGTCATTCACAAGATCAATTTATAAGAAAAAATTCTCACTTGACTTGAACAAGCGGAAAACATAATTGAAAGTGAATACGTTCAAGAATTAATTTGTCCAAATTCCTACATTTTGAGAACACATAAATTTCAAAACCACAAAACCTAACTATCTATTTTGTTCTATGTATGAACCTAAAAGTATGTATTAAACTATGTGAAAGTTTTAAGTTAAAATTTATTGTATTAGCGGCTCCTGCGTAACGCTAACGGGAGAATGCCTAGTGTTACGCAGCATATTGGTCTATGTATTTTGTATTCAGTGTTACGTTAATATCACTAAAATGGTCTCCGAAATGTATCATCTTCCAATATTTTATATATAATGTTAACAGCCATTCAAATACCAATAAAATCTCTCTCTCTCTAATGAATACAGGAAAATCACAAATGCGGCCAGCGTTCCCCTTCCACTCCACTGATCAAATTTGAATGTAAGACCCTGAGGAAAACACCGGCAAAAAATATACAATAGTACGAAAAACGCTGCAAGAGCAAGTACATACTCTTATGGAGTGTTTCAATGCTTTTTTCACACCCGAAATGACAGAAATGGTGAAAGTACAGACTAACTAGAAAATACAAACGCTGCAAATTCATTCACAAGGGTTGTGTATTCCTCAGACCAGGCGCATGGAGACTCATTTTTTCAGCATGGGGAAAATGGGGAAACAGTGGGTGTGGCGAGTCCCAGACCCATTCCAATCGATTCAGGGTCCAACATTTAGTGGAAAATGATACTCCTCACACCTAGATTATAAAAAATCACAAAAATCCATTTTTTGAAATACAGATTTCCCCTACTCCACCCAAATTTGGTCCTATCGGGCTAAAAAGTTTTGAGGACAGACTAGAGCTAGAAACGGGTCCTTGACCAAAATTTCAGATTATGGGAAAATTTTCTAATGCCGAAATCGGCGTGGACGGCGGATGGACATTTGCTAATTTTGATCTAGACTCATTAAACACAGAAAAATGTTTGGGCCAAATCGGAGAGATTGACTTTTTGCATGAAAACAGGTTGATTATTCAAGGAATAACCAACCAAAACAACGGATCAATGTTTTGTACGTGATTGATAAGAGCGTACCGTGATGCACTTTTGCTGAAAGTTCCCTCTTTTTCGAACACCTGCTTCGTATGAACAGATTGTCGACAATGGTGACGCCGAGCTTGTGTATCACGGTAATCACATTTCCATAATAAGATTACTGCCTCGACGAGTAGGTGATTTGTCGTGTAAATTCTAAATACACCGCGACGTCGGGGGCCCCTGAGATTACACCAACTTGTCACCAGGTGCTCACTGTTCTGGTCCTCCAATCCTGTTGTCTGACGACTCCTGCTGATCGACGAATGACAGGTGTGGACAGAACAATAATGTCACTAGTCCTTTAAAGGTGGCGCTTCAAAATGCCACTGCGATGAGTCATTGCTATTCAATCCATCGTCTTCTCAAACGCAACATATTAACGTGTTTATTCGATTTTTTGGATAGATTTAAAGAACGCTGAAATTCTTACACACGGGTTGGTTGTTCCTCGGGCCAGGCGCATCGAGACTCATTTCAACCGATTCAGCGTCCAAAGTTTGCTGGAAAATGATACCTTACGCGCCTGGGTACCAGAAATCTCGAAAATTCACTCTCAAAAGAGGAAGACAAATACCTATTTTGACCCTTAACCTCTTCCGGTGGGCGCCAATTGTTCCGGGACCTGTCTCATTTAATTCAGCGTCCTAAATTCAGTCGAAAATGATACCCCACACGCCTTGGTACCAGAAATCTCGAAAACAGATATTCAAAAACGCTGCAAATTCTTACACACGGATTGGTTATTCCTAGAACCAGGTGCATGGAGACTAATTTAAACCTCGGAACAGGCGAATTGAGATTCATTTCTTCATCATGAGATAAATGGCGGGAACAGTGGATTTGGCGTGTCCCGTATCCATTCCAATCGATTCAGGGCCCTTTAGTGGAAAATGGTACCCCACACGCCTAGGTACCAGAGATCTCGAAAACAGACATTCGAAATGGTTGGATAGGTATGTACCCATTTTGACCCATAACCTCATGCAGAGGGCGCCAACCGTTCCGGGATTCATTTAATCGGATTCAGCGTCGAAAATTTAGTGGAAAACGATACCCCCCACGCCTAGATCGTAAAAAATCTCGAAAATCCATTTTTTGAATAACACATTTTGACCCCTACCCCGCCCAAATTTGGTCCGATCGGGTCGAAAAGTTTAGTGGACCAACTGGAGCCGGAAACGGGTCCCTGACATTAATTTCAAATTTTTAGAAAATTTGCTACTATCAAAAACGGCGCGGACGGTGGACGGCGTACGGCGGACGGACATTTGCATTTTTCTGATCTAGACACCATGAAACGCACAGATTCAGCCATTCTCGTTTCGCATGTCGTATCGAGGAGGCATTGAGCCCCACATTGCGGGTCTTTCCTTGGTTTCTCATTACATTCTTATTCGTCTCTCTTTTGCACACACCTACTACTCGAATGTTCAAGCAAAATATTTGTGCGAAGGGGATTAACAGGGGGAACGGCGGATGACGAATGAATTTCCCCGAGTGCGGAAGGTGTTCTTCAAATCCGCGGAAGTGAAGACACCGTTCCGCTCCCTCCCCCTCCCGGGGAATTCCGTTTCCCGGGTCTCCGACTCGAACTCCGGCGGAGTGAAACACTTGGGCGTACAAGTTATGTGGGCGTCTTTCCCCCGTCTTGTGAAAAGGGAGGGGGTCGAGGAGGTTCCTGGATGTCTGTCAAGCTCACCCTCGCACCGGGGATCTGAGTGACTCGAGGAGTTCAGACAGGCGGAGTGGGGGCAAAGTGCATCGGTCGGAGATCCAACTTGGTGAATCTGCAATACGTTGATAGCCCCTATCGTAGAGCGGCCCAATACGCTCAAGAGTTTGGGTGAGAGTTTGATGTATTTCAGGGTGGGAACTCGATGATACTATTTCTTCTTATTTAATATTATACTATTTATTATCATACTCCTATACTATACTTCCTTACCACCTTCACGTCTATGGACCACTCCTTTAATTGATGAGCAACTACTTATCGGGTCGTACACTGCGTGTTCGTTTTGGCGGTGTGCTTTCAGCGTCCTTCCAGGCAACCTCTGGAGTTCCGCTGGGGTCCCAACTCGGCTCCCTTTATTTATTTATTTACAATACACGGGAACGAGCCCAGTTTACAGTAGTATATTGGTCGAATCAAACATTGGTGGATTATAAAAGGAATAAAAAATAAGAAATGAATAACCATTGGGAGTTCAAAAATTAGTGAGAGTTGCAGTGTCAGCGAGGAGTAAGGCACCCAGCAGGCGTCTCTTGAGGATGACGGGGGGAGGATAAACAGATCCATATCTGCAGCAGCAAGCAGATGGTTGGCGGGGCGGGGCAGACGGATGAGGGGGCGGTGCAGCATGTAGTTGGTCGACGTGAAGGGGACCCAAAAGAGGTTACGTGTGCGGGAGCCTGGTCTTGGGACCCGGAGGCCAATCTGGTTCAGGAGAGACGGCGCGTCAATACGCCCAGAGAACAGACCGCTGAGGAAAGCCATATCCGCGATAGTGCGTCGGTCAGCAGGGCTGGGGAGGCGATACTGCGCACGGAGTGCGCCGTAGTCAGTGCCGTCCTGAGGTACGCCTGACTCGAAGGCAAGGTAGTGGAGGAACGCCCTATGCACCCGATCAATTAGGTCAATGTGGCAGTCATAAAACTGGCTCCAGACGACTGAGGCGTACTCGAGGCATGGCTGAACAATGGCACGATACAATGTGATGAGGGCTGGGATATGAGTGAATTCCCTAGTATTCCGCTTGAGGAAACCCAGAGACCGCATAGCTCGAGAGTTCACCTGCAACAAGTGCTCATTGAAAGTGAGCTGCGAATCCAGATATACCCCAAGGTCATGGATGAGTGACCGACGCGCAAGTTGAGATCCATTGATGCTGTAGACATGGTATATAGGAGATGACTATCGATGAAAGGTGGATACCGTGCACTTGCTAGGGTTCAGGAAGAGGCCGACAGAGGAGCAGTTAGTGATGAAGGCGACCAGGCGTGATTGGAGAGTGAGGTAATCAGTGATATATTTGATGTGAGAGAAGATCTTGAAATCGTCCGAATAAACGAGGACCTGCCCGTCCCCGAATAATTAAAATATCCGTCCCCATAAAATCGATTCTGGTTGGTCTTTAAATAATCTACCTGTTTTCATGCAAATCTCTCCGATTTGCCGCAATGAGATCGGTCCTGGACAGTTTGGCGTCAGCTGAAGGTGAGTATGGGTCCAAAGGGGTACCTACCCTCTAATTGGAAAGAGTTTAATTCCTCTTGTTCTGTAGATATATGAACCGCGTTAGAATAACGCAAACTGTCAGATTTCGGGGACAATCGGTGAGATCGGCTTCTCGCAAGAAAACATGGTTGATTATAAGGTACGTAATAATAAACCCGAAGAAGAAAATCAGGTATTATTCAAAAATATTGTGAAGGGCCTCCAGAATGAAGGGAGGGGGAACAGATAGAACAG
Organism: Cyrtorhinus lividipennis; assembly: GCA_019603395.1. Taxonomy (NCBI): domain Eukaryota; kingdom Metazoa; phylum Arthropoda; class Insecta; order Hemiptera; family Miridae; genus Cyrtorhinus; species Cyrtorhinus lividipennis. The sequence goes on along the minus strand of CM034001.1, from coordinate 26,680,195 downwards.
GGTTACTGCCGGAGGCCTGGGCCTAAATGAATACTTGCGAGGGTGGAATTATAAGCCGGATTCACTAATTGCATTAAAATGAACCAACAACCAACAACTTAACACTTTATATGTTTTCATAATGTCGTCCCCTCCCCTCCCCAGCCCCACACCACCTACCTATATCAGCTACTGTCTCCGTGTTAATAAACGCGGAGCTTCTGCGTATCACAGAATCTTCCCCAGGGGTTGGAAAGGGGTTTTCAGGCTTTTCCCTTTTCAAACCTCACTCTTGGAAAGATATTCAAATCCCGCCCGACTTACCGACTCGCTATGGGCGGACGTCTAATCCTCTCTCGGTGCCGACGTCGGGAGAAGGCCTCCAAACCACTCGTCTACGTCATATCGAAGTAGAAAGGAGCAGAAACTACCTATTCATTCGAATCCACGTAACAGCATGAGAACATTGGGGACCGCAGTGAGTGTACAGTGCCCACTTCTCATTCCAATGGATTCAGCATCCCAAATTTAGTTCCCAAAAAAATTCCGATAATCGAGTTTTGAAAAACAAAGTTTCCCCATTACCGTTTTGGTTGGTTGTTCCATGAATAATCAACCTATGTTTTCGTGCAAAATGGCAATCTCTCCGATTCGGCCCAACATTTTTTTCTGGACGTTTCAAAGTGTCTAGAACAAAATTTGTTCAGCCCAATCGGACTGAACAGGAAGAGGGGGAGGTCCAAATTGTGGTTTTTGAAAAATGGATTTTCGAGATTTTTGGCGGTCTAGGCGTGTGGGGTATTATTTTACACTAAATTTTGGGCACTGAATCCAATGAAATGGGTCCCAGAACGATTGGTGCCCTCTGAATGAGTTTATGGGTCAAAATGGGTACCTACCATCTACCCATTTCGAATGTGTGTTTTTGAAATTTCTGGTACCCAGGCGTGTGGGGTTTAATTTTCAACTAAATTTTGGACTCTGAATCGATTGGAATGGGTCCGGGACCCGCCATACTCACTGTTTCCCCATTTTTCCCATATTAAAGAATTGAGTTTCCATGCGCCTGGTCCGAGGAATAACCAACCCGTGTGAAAGAATCTGCAGCGTTGTTCAAATGAAGGCCCATAGGGCGTGAAAGTCACGAGAGGTAACTAGAGCCAAAAAGAGACCCTTTACTCGACCAAAAACTTAAAAATAAAAAATAAAAAAATAAAAATGCATGGACGACGGACGGACATGTTGTGTATGGTTGTTGTTACGGCAGAAATAGATCGTGAGGTTCTGTGGGTTTTGAGACCTATCTTGCATTTTATTTTATGTTTAATACCATATCAGTGGTAAATAATATAATGCTGTACCTGGTATTACCTGTTATTAATAATGTATTCTTCAAGATCATACAGAATATACCTCAGGTTAGATTATGAATTTGGCGACAATAATCAAAAGCAAGAACTATTTGCAATACGCAAGGTCAGGAAAGAACTGAAATATTTGGTCACATACATGTTTTAAGTCGCCGCAGTAATTACTGGGAAGGCCATCAGTGTCCTATTGGAGGACCATCTCGCAGTTAATTATTGATGATTGACTAATCAACTTATGTCTTCATGCCAGAGGTTATCCTCTCCGATTGATCCCAAAATGAAACAGTATACGTTTCATGATGTCAAAATCAATTAACTCAAATGTCCGTCCGTCGAGATGGGTCCAGGGCCGATTAAAGGCCACCGGTGATCGGTTCAGCTTAAATGTGTATTATCATTTTCTACTAAATTTTAGATTGTGCCCGGGTGCTCCTCATTCACTGTTTTCCCTAATTTTGCTCCAAGGAATAATCTACCATAATGGGAGAATTATTTTGCAGCGTTTTTGATCAAGAAATTTTGACGCGCAAAAAATGTTTTTTCAAAATCAACATTTGACATGCTTTTGCTTTACAATGCTTTCTGAACGTATTTGGCTCCCACCTGTACACATTTCCTTGCTACAGGGATAAATTACGCAATTTTTACTCATACTTTCATGAATAAAGTGTTCGGAATATTCACTATCCCTGATAATTGTACAGCAATCAGATCACAATTACGAGGACGTTATCTCTCTGGTGAGGAAATGTCGACTGACAGACAACTCAGAATCATATTGTTTTGAAGGGGCTCTAAAACGCAAAATAACAAGTGCAAAAATGGCCATTTTTCGCCATTCAGTTGCCATTCGCAACTGTTGGAATGGATTTTCAGAACTTGGTTTCTACACACCGCTCTCTTCTGGCCTGTACAGGTTGGTCGGCATCGGCTCATCCCCCAATCCCCGCTTGCGCATCCCCGAAATCACGTCGAGGGGGAACGTGGAATATTGCTGGAGGTTGTTTCATTAGCGGGTATCGCACAGAGGGAGAGAAGAGCGAGAAGCTTTCATTTATTAAGCTTTCCTTCCCTTGTTTCTAGGGGTGAGGGAGCCGGAGTCGGAGCCTTCGCTATTGTCTTCCAAAAAGCTTGTTTGCTTATATTTTTTCGCAACCTCTTCTTCCTCAGGGGCGGATAAAGCCGGTGTTTTCTCTTTTTTTACTCATTACTCCCACGTTTGGTTTGAATGCCCTAAAAGGCTTTGGGTAAGAAACAAATTACTCGATTCATTTCTTTCCCTTTTGTGAGCGAAGCAACAGAACATTTCTCGCCCACTTACAGCTTGTTGCGCCCTTTTCATGTTTTTACTGAAAAATCAAACGAAAGCGTTATTCGCTATAATAAATCTAGCCTCAAAGAGAGGAATAAATTACATTCAGCGCGTGGTGTAGTTCATAAATTTGTTGTGCTCCATTTCATTTTTCAGCAATGTTTACAACATAGGTCGAGAAGACCCTGAAGAGGAATACCACCGAATGATCAGAATGCTCCCGATTTTGATGGTGCAGGGGAGACACGGCAACCCGGCCAGTATGAAATACTGGACTGTACGTGAGGGTCGTGGTCGTGGCGCATCCTGACCTGAGGCACCACCCTGTATATTGGTACCCAGAAGGGGTACGTCCATGCTGCAACTCCTGGAGAACCAACACAGACCTGCTTTGAAACCTGGACGCTAATAAAAGCAGCTGATAAAGAATTGCGCAGGTTTGAGAGGAAGGTTCTCCGTAGGATTCTGGTGGCCGTGTTTGACCCAGAGGAGCTTGCCTGGAGACGAAGAATAAATACCGAAGTCATGGTGATTGTGATGTCGTCAGAATTTTGATTGGCTCCTTTGGGCCGGGCTCGTAGCCAGAATGAGCCCTGAAGAGATCCCTTAACAGCTTGTGGATAAAATTATCCACAAAAGAAGGACCAAAACTGCTGTTCCATTCTGGGAATTCGGGACTGGAACGTGGCAGCAAGTAACAGAAATGACTGGCGGACTTAACTCCAGGAGGCTTTGATCCTTCGCGGGTTAGCGCCACGAAAGAAGAAGAAGAAGGAATGAAGAGGCGCGAAACTATCAAAAGGAATAAGAAATTGGCGACAAGGTGGCGTCCATGGTCAATGAAAAGTGTACTACTACTGGCCCATTTCCACGAAGGACCTGGTTATTTGAAGGAGGAGGCGGAGTGGTGGAGGGTTGTAGGGCTCGTTCATGGGGTAAAAATACATTTTTTGAAACTCGATCTTCAGAATTTTTTCGGAACTAGGCAAGAATGATAAACAATTGTGGAAAAAAAGTCAAAGTCAAAGCTCACCCATTTAAGCAAGATCCATCTAGAATATTGTACGATTGCGATCAAAATTGTCTACTTGCTTAGGTGTTCATAATAAATTCTGAGTTTCAATCGTATTCATATTGGTGGAGCGGAATACTCTCACTTTTGAGGATAACGAATACATTCGTACTAGGCTCCATCTTTGTCCATGATAAAATTAACCATTAATATGCGTATACAACTCATGCGTTTGGACAAGTGGTTTGGGTTTTGTGGGTTCAATAATTCAAAGTAATTGTACCTGAATCTGATGAATGACATCTAAATGCAGATTTAAAACAATCTACCGAGACACCTCAGAAAGTAGTTTGCTAACAGGCGTCGGTTGTTCGGTCGTTTCTGGCCACGCACACTGGCTCCTGGGTTATGCACCAACTTCTCTTCAAACTTATGATGAACATCCAACTTTCTCGCTCAACTCTCTTAACCGGCAAAGTAACGATAAACTCCCGTAAAACGTTATTTATAACACCGAGGGTGATGAATGCCATTAAAATGTTGATAGGGAGGGGGGTGGAGAGGGAGGAGAGGGAAGATCTTTGTTGCGGGGAGAAAATACACCGTAATAGGTCATAAAGGTTCCCGAAAGTTTTTGGGGTTGAGTTCCCAAAAGCCGCATGTATATTCAAGAATAAATCACCTCTAAGGAGTTAAAATCCCCTCCCTCAACGCCATTGGGAGCAGACGAAGGAAGTTTATAACTCGGTCCCTCCTAAAGGGCTAAGGTTGAGCTAACTTTTTTATGGATCCGGTGAGTATAACGCCAAGGTGGATATTTAATTTAATCCTATGTAGATCGTATCGTCGGTAATACTTCTCGCCCAATTACTCATATAGTAGTTTAATCAACCGTATCGCTTAGTTTTTAAATAACAATTTTATCACATCAGATGAACAGGGCAGGGTTTTGGTGGTTCTTCAAAAATGGGTTTTCAGGGTAAAGTGTCATATTACACCCCCCCCCCCCCCCTTATGTGCACTCAACGCACTTCGTTTTGGTTGGTAATTCCTTGAATAATCAACCTATGTTTTCATGCAAGAAGTCAATCCCTCCGATTCTGCCCAAAAAAATTTTTCTGGGTGTTTCAAAGTGTCTAGATCAAAAAAGTCAAACGTCTGACCGCCGTACGCCCTACGCCAACTTTAGTAGTAGAAAATTTCCTAAAAATCTGAAATTTTGGTCAGGGACCCGTTTCTGGCTTTAGTTGGTCCTTGAAACTTTTCAGCCCGATCGGACCAAATTGGGGGGGGGGGGGGGGGTAGGGGTCAAAATGTGTTTTTTAAAAAATGGATTTTCGAGATTTTGGGCGATCTAGGCGAGTAGGGTGTCATTTTCATTTATTAGGTTCCTAATAATTAGGATAATTCTTAATTATTAGGAAAAATAAGTCTCGACAGAATCCTCCCTACATTGATGTAACCACTCAACAAACATCCTTTTGGCAATTTTTGCGGCGTACACGAGTGGCTTAACAGTTTACCATTTATTTCATATTATAATTTGAGCTCTATCATGGAGCACCTTCAGCGCCTCTATTGATTATAGCTTGTCGATTGTACGAATGTAATTTTCATCAATAAAACCGTATCATGGGGTATCATAGGGTGACGATCGATTTGATACAATGTTTAATCTCTGAAGGGCAGTCACGAAGGAAACAAAAGGTGGTATCTACTGTTTCTATTAGGAACTGATGCAACTTTCCGAAATCCGTATCAACTTTATAAGACCACCTCAAAGGAGGAGATCTTGTACAGTGAGTTCAGCACTAATAGACCGATTGGGCTACGCTGAAAACTTTTTTAAATTTTCACAAATTGTAAAATTTGAGCCAATTTTAAACTACTTTCACTCTCGGCAAGAATAAAGTTAACAGTAGGGAGATGGGAAAGTTCTTTTTTTTTTTAACGGTTTCATCACATGAGCTCATCTGCGATTCAAGGAAGTTTAAAACCAAATTAGTGGGGTAAGGTCGAAAAGGCGAAAAAAATAACTCGGAAACAAACTACCAGTAGGCATAAAGGTGCAAGTTTGTAACAGAGTAAGTATCTGGCCAATGGTGTGAGAGTATCTGACGATAGTCTATTTCCACTAAAAGTAATGATTACACTGGTTAAATCGATTTCGACGGTCAGGTCATAATCAGTAAATAACATGAAGTTCTGTTTTTCATTGAAATGGGTTTCCACAACGTCGCCGCAAGTGATTTTACCCTGTAATAAGGGTACATCCCCTGTGTAGTTCATAAGGGTTACAGAAGTATGCAACTTGGAACCCTGGAGCTTTCTTATGGGTTGTGGTTTTAAAGTAATAATGGACTTTATAACTGTTATTTTATTTATTAATTAGGGGTCCCATAGGTATATGGTAGTGATCCTGGACGAACGGAGAGCCACATGGGAGTACGAAAAATAAATAAATGAAAAATAACTTGAAAGGTTGGATGTTGAAGAAAGAAGAGAGTGATGAAAGGGGTGGGGAAGCGGGGGCTATCGACTGCCTTTACCCCCCCCCCCCCTGACAAGACAGAGAGGAACGAGGTGGTGCGAGAGCAACAGAAAAAAAGGGGGGCTCCGGCGTAGAAGAAGTCGAGGATGAAGAGGGCGATGAAGGGCGGGGATGAAGCAGTCTCGGGTTTTAATAAAACTCTTGTCTGTTCGGGAGGGGTAACGTCGAGGCGAAGGGAGTCCTGATGGATGACTCGGAGGGGTGAGGGGGGAGGTTAAAGTAGTACGATATTAAACTCCCCTCCCTCCCCTGCTTCTCACCATCGCCCCGTTGTGACCCTTTCGCTCCGTGCACCCCTCCCCTCATTCTGTGTTTTTCAAGGTCAGAATTTTGAACATACAGCTTAAACCCCTTACAAGATCAAATAATATTTCAAATTTCGAAAAATGTTCTAGGCTGGGAAATAGGATTTTGTCAATAGTCATGCTACCTGTTTACAATCTTCGTATTTGTCTGGTATAAAATGCCCATGATTTTCTCTTCTTGGTATTACTAAGTGTGGGTTTGGAGCAGTAGGTTAGGAGTTAGAAGCCCTTCCCTGGAGAAAGGCGTGCAGTCGAAAATAAATGATAACAATGGGCAACGTTCGATCGAAACTTGGTTCTTTAAGTGACTTTTTGGTTGGTTATTCCTTCAATAATAGGTTGAATAATTAACAGTTTTCATGCAAAAAGCCAATATCTCCGATTTGGCCCGAATTTTTTTCTGGAAGTTTAAAAGTGACACACCATACCCACTGCTTCCCCCATTTCCCCATATTTTCGACGATTTACGCGTGTGGGGTATGGTCTTCCACTAATTTATATACGCTGAATCGATTGGAATGTGTCTCGATGCGCCTGGTCCGAGGAATAACCAACCCTTGTGAAAGGATTTGCATCGTTTTTACTAGAGAATTACGTAATTTTTGTGTGTTTTTGGATGTTAGACGGATCGAGATTGATGTAAAAACGGTAACATGCTTGAATTCAGAGGCGGAATGAATGTGGCGATTGGAAGAGCTCGTCAGTAATCGTAAGAAACTTTTACAATTTTGATAAGTGATTCCAACCAATGAGCGCGGCATACTTAGCATCTTCTGGTCCCATCATTTTTTGGTGTTATACCAGTGTGTATAATTCTCCTCACAAATGGACACATCTTTTTTACAAAATTGGGAAACCGAATTTGGGGTGTTTAGAATCGCTTCCAAAATCAAAGGACGTTTTTGAAGGGAGAAGGTACATCTATATTTAGGTATATCTCTACATTTCTCTCCAGCGATCTCAATGATGCATCGTGACGCACTTCATTTCATAGTTTTTCAATATCTGATAGGCATCTAGGGTCTAGCCCCAAGAGGGAAAAAGGAACTAGCAACATCCATAATTTTGTTCTAACGTCAACAAGAAGCAAGTGGAAGCTCTACTGCGGACTTCCACAAGGGTAGTTGATTTATTTTGTAAAAGTTATAAACGCATTTATTTCTTCGGTTTCTTTCCCCTATCTGCAAAGGTAGTCTTTTATAGGCTATTTGAACACAAAAACAGGTAGCCCAGAAGCTGAAAGCGAATGTTGTATTGTTTTGAGCGGAGTGAACCTTGTCTAGGTTTTAATATTTTCTCTAATTATATGTCACGTACCAATTACAATATCGGTAAAACGTAACATTTCGAAGCCTGTTTTATCCATACTGTTGGCAAGATTGGTATTTTGTTGAATATTGGGTAGTTCTCGATCAAACCATAATAATATTGATTGTACATAATTACATAAAATATATGTGACTAACTAATGGATGAAACAATTGAATTATTTACCAATTTTTTGATTTCCTGCCTCCTTATCCTTTTACATTTTAATATTGCTTCTTCAAGTCAAATTGTTTTAATTCTAGGAAGTACTCGTATTTGCATAAAAACGTGCATTTCTCACATCCTTCAACAACTGAACTCCGAGAGAAGAAGCTTCTGTAAAAATATGTACAAAACTAATGTCAGTTCATTCAATTCAACAAAAAATTATAATTGCATCGATTTTTTTTTTTTTTTTTTTTTTTTTTTTTTTTTTTTAAGCAGGTGATGACACTGTAGACATGCATGCAATGTGCATGCACATTCACACGTGAGCAAGATCCACTAAAAAACCGTTGGCTCATTCTAGCAGCTTTTTTCGCATTTCGTAGAACAAAACACAATATTTTCTACTAGTTCTCTTCAAAAAAATATTTTTGTGGAATCTTTCTTAAGCTAGAGAAGAAAAATACTGTATTCGTAGGTATCTCTTTATGACAGTGGTGGGAACTCGTTGCATAATTTCTAAGTCACCGTGTAACACAGTGTTATAATAATTAGATCCCAGGAAGATCTTAATTATTAGTTCAATTGAACTTGAATAAGGGGGAAGGGTTGGAAGTCGATCGATTTTGATTAACTTTTGTCGTATAATGGACGGTCATGAAAGGAAAGGATTGGGCGCGCTGTTTCCATGTAATACGATGGTAAAAGTGACGCTTTTATTACGGATATTTCCAGTTTTCAGGGAAAAGGCTTTGTTTACGATGAAATATAACCGCTCGCGAAGCTCCATCGCGCCGAGAGAAAGGTCTTTTGTTTCATGTTAATTTAGTAATAAAGAGTAAATAGCCGACAGGAAGGCGAACAGGAGCCAATGAAACACCTGAAGTTATAAAGGGCGTTGTAGTGCCCTAAATCAAAAAGCGAATAATGGGAAGGGGAGCCCTTGGCCCTTGACGTGTAGAGGCTTTCAAAGGGGCTCAACATGAAGGGCACAGAGTACACAGGGAGGGGATGCTGTTTTGTAAATAAATTCGCGGGCCTCGAGTGGTTAATAGGGTTTTGTGTTCTCCTCTATTTATTCCCTGATAGAAGAGAAAGACGACAGCATAAGTTCCATCGGAGTTTTTCATCAAGTGGCCTCGTCAAGCTCATCATTTCAAGTGCTGGGCAGATGTCGTTTGTAATTCAATGCCGATTTGGAAATGCCCTCGTCAAACGGTGAGCCACTTGTCGGATCATTCGAACAAAGTGAAATGCCACCTGATCCGTTGGACTTTTCCTGGAGCGGTAAATAAGGCTCGAGAGATCATTGTCCGATTTAAATATGATGCCGAACGGGAAGAGCACCAGAGCACGTGGCACGACTACAGTTGACTTGTTGTGGAAAATTTGCTCACAACCAACTTCTCGCAACAAACCACCGCGTCGGCTACGTTCGTATACATGAGGTAAAATGACGAAAATACTGCTGTTTTAGTTTATTATTATCAGAATAATGCGCGTTTATGTATTTGTTGCCCCTCCCCTTCATTAATTTACTTGTGTAGATTCTCTCCGGGCCAAGATCTTTGAAAAGCTTAAAAAATTCTGAAAACGTCCCGCCCAGGTTGAGGTTGTTGAGCTTCTATTTAGGGACGAGTTGGGTAACATTTTCTACTGTTTTTGAGACCAAATCAATTGAAATGGCGTGAAGCAGGTGGTTGACCAGGACAAAGTACCAATATATGGAATAATATATAATATTAATGTAGATTTTGCGTTATTAAACCATGATGGCGAGAGAATTCGATCTTTTAAGCTGATTAGGCTTATCATTTATATATTTTTCTCCATGAGGGTGAACGACTCTCGACACCCCTCATTCACAAACACAAAATGTACTTTTTTGTACCTACTCAAAATAGAAACCCGCAGCTCTGGGAGACTGCATAAAGTTTATTTTTAATTTCGATATTGGTGATGGGATGTTTCGCTTTTATGTTCTCTACGGCATTTTTGCCAAATATCCTCAAAAAAATATGACGATTTTCTAGGTTGCGAGCGTACCATTAAATTTATTAGGTTCAATGATTGTTTATTTGATTTTTTAAACTCGCGCAATCCTAATGGGAAAGGAAAAACGGCTCCCACTTCTTTGAAAAACAAGAAGTCCGATTTTTTTTTTTTTTTTTTCAAAAGTAACTTTATTGTGTAATACACTATCGAGTGGGTACATTATTTGATTTACACAATTTTCATGCGGCACTTGTGGTAAATTAACTACCCAGTGGTAGTCATGTACAGCAGTTTTTAGAGGTATGAACGCTCTGGTGTAAATAACATCTCAATGCAATAAATAACATCCGAATGCATCACTGGCTAATGAAATATAGCAGCTGATAATATGGGTAATAAATAACAGTAACAACGTAATGGATAATGAATAACAGTAATGAACAGGTAACAACGAGACCAGAGATAGATACCGAAGTCCGATGATCAGCATTTTTAGCAAATTTGAAGATTGATTTGACGGAATAAATATACTCAGTTTTCCAAGCAATACATTCACTCTTAGTTTGATAAGCGGCGTCCATTCGATTAACGTAATGAGAGATCATCTGTTGACATGTGAAAATTTTAACTATCTGTTACCGTACAAAAAAATTTTCCCAAGATCATTATTTGGAGCTAACATTTTTACAAATGGGAAATAGGAATTGAGATAATCGTTATCCGATAATGTTCTGCAATTCATAAGATATTTAAGAAAGTTAATGTTCAGAAAAAGTGTACAGGCCTCAGACAACGAGAATTACCGTGCCAGACATGTTTTCGATTTTACTCACACCAAGCTTGAAAAACCGCCAAAAATCTCGAAAATCCATTTTTCGAAAAACAAATTTTGACCCCTACCCCGCCCAAATTTGGTCTGATCGGGCTGAAATGATTCGAGGACCAACTAGAGCCGCGAACGGACCCCTGACTCAAATTTCAGATTTTTATAAAATAGTAGACAATTTAAGTCTACTAAGTAATCGTGGACCTAAGTCGTCGTGGACGGCGGACGGCGTATGGCGGACTTTTGCTGCATGATAAAGATGATAACTGATTTCTCTGAGGCGTTAATAACCACAGATAATGGCTTAAGTAGATTAATTCATTTCACTAATTTTGTATAACATGGGAAATTGATTAGACCTGCTAAAGACGTCCTCAAAGTAGTGCAGTTCTTGAATAAAATAGTAATATACCAAGCCTCCTTCAAATTTGACTTTGGCAATCATATTGCATGCCTGTAACTACTTTGGGGATTGTTTTTTAAAGCAATGTCATGTGGTGGTAATTAATCTCTGAGACTCATCAGGCTCATCAGCGGTTTTTGATAGGTTATTCCTGCGGAATCCAATAAAATGGGTCCCAGAACGATTGGCACCCACTGGAAGAAGATATGAGTCAAAATGTGTATCTATCTACCCATTTGGAATATGTGTTTTCGAGATTTCTGGTACCCAGACGTATTTTCCACTAAATTTTGGACGCTGAATCCAATAAAATGGGTCTCAGACAATTGGCTCCTTTTGGATGAGGTCATGGGTCAAAATGGGTACCCATTTCAAATGTGTGTTTTCGAGATTTCTGGTACCTGGGGTGTGGGGTATCTTTTTCCACTAAATTTTTAGACACAAAAACTATACTTTATAGCAATCTTTAGAATGTACTCATATCAAGTTGTTTTTTTGTCATCATATTAAGTTATTTTAGTTCGTCATTATTCCGTAGATTGTCTCTAGCTTAGGTTCTAATAAAACTCAAACTAATTTTTGACATTAATAATATAAAACCCTCGATTAATCATTGGTGGAAGGGTTGAAGAACAAGGGAAACTCCTGTAAAACTACAGAAGGACGTAGGGAAATGAGAGGCTCTTGCACCGTTGGAGTGGGGGGAGTGTTTTACTTTTTACGAGAGATCCAGTACATCGATGATCGACACCAGTTGTTAGATCCACCGGCGAGTGGTAAATTTCCACTTGAATTTCGACTTCTTCGGCAAACAGATGATCCTGGGTGTCCCGCGGGAGGGAAGGTTACAGGAGGGAAGGTTACGCCGGCGTCCCGCTCAATTCGCTCTCTCCAGCGGCGGCATTCCAGACAGTACGGGATGTGAGAACGGCTATTTCATCCCCTTACCACTTCACGTCCACGAGAGCCTTCCATCGTTCCAAGAGTTCTCCGTTTTCTCCAACGATGCATTCTTGGGCGACTTGTGGGGGGTGGGTTTCTCTCTCGCCTTTCTCACTCCCACCCTAGCAACATGAAGGAGGTTTTTGGTCGTTTCCTTCCTCTTGAGGGACAGTTGCCGCCATGTTGGGTCTCGCAGTATCGCATGCCCTCATTCCACTCACCAAGACCCTTCCCACCGCCTAAAACATCTCCTTCCCCTCAAAGCCAAAATCCTTCCCCAAAGCCTTTCTCTGCCCAAGGACCCTCGCGTTGTTGTTGCAGATAAATTTGATCTCTTGTGCTCCGTCTTCGTGACTTTGTTTCAATGTTCAGCGCGGCTAATCGTTCAACCCACAATTTTTGCACTAGTCTTAAAAACCCTTAGAAGCGTTCCAACCTTCGATGAGATTTTCCAAAACTTCGGCTTTTGTTAACGAGTGGTTAAATTAGTATCAATTGCAATTCAAAAATAAACGTGCAATCGCATGTTTTAAACGTCATAATCGAACCATTTGCTTTGAAGCTGGCATTATTCTTGACTCCCTTAAACGTACCGCATCGGACATAATCGTGAAACCGTGCAAAATTGATTGTCGATTCTCAGAACGTTGAGTCACCAAGAAAATGAACAACAAAAATTTGGGAGGGGGGGGGGGGGGGTCAAAATGTGTTTTTTGAAAAATTGATTTTCAGGATTTTTGGCTATCTAGGTGTGTGGGAAATTTTCGACTCAGAATCCAATGAAATGGGTCCCGAAACTATTGACGCGTACCGGAAGAGGTATTGAGTCAAAATGGGTATCTTTCTACTCATTCCGAATGTATGTTTTCAAGATTTCTGGTACCTAGGCGTCTGGGGTATCATTTTCCACTAAATTTTAGACGCTGAATCCATTGGAGTGAGTCCATGCTCCTGGTCCGAATAATAGCCAACCCCTGTGAATGAATTTGCTACGTTCTTTCCCCTTTCTGCTGCTCTTAAAAAAAAAACACTATCATAATAATAGTAAAATAACAAAATAATACTCTTTTCAAATAAATGTTCAAAGGTCTTTTATGATATCCCTTCAGAGCCGGTCAAAACTGGCATAATAATAATAATAATAGTAAGCTTCTATTTGAACAATAATATATACACATTCTCAATTGTCCGTCCATCGGGTTTGCAGTACTCTGATCGGCTACAATACATTACTTCCGTCTATTATAATTCATGGAAAACATTATATTCTTACAATCCTAATTTATGAAATAGTGCGACGTTCTGCACATCAGTGCATCAAAGAAAACGCCATTGATACCACTTTTACTTGAAACCGTTTGCCTACATCATTATATTTCATATTTTATCCAGTAAATTGCAATATCTTAAATCACTCATTATTATTCACAAGACTAAAATCAAAACTGATTGTGGCCCACGAATGGAAGAAAAACCACTTATATGCCGTGATTCATCAACGCGTTGCTGTTAGCTTGATCAAGTTTCAGAATCGCTAAAAGGCGTTGGAGCAACTTTATACTTTGGTTCTTGTTTGAGGAGGTTATTGAAGCGTTGAGGAATATAGGTTAGGAAAAACCGGACTGATAACAAGGGAGATTGTTGAAGAAACCTTAAACAACTTATCAACTGCCCCCATTCCTGGTCGATATGTATATTACTTAGTAGCCCACACCAACTCCTCAATTTTCCACTGCAATAATACTATTTTCTTGTGATTGTTCGAATCGTTTTTTTAACCAACACGGCCGTGCAGAGGGCGAATTGCCAAAAGACGAATACTGTGTGAACCCGACTCGTTGCTACCCCACGTTCTTTGAGGGGTGGAAGGTGAGACAAGTTGCCAACTGAACTTCCGGGAACAAGACAAACTTTTGCTGGAAGGGTGAAATTATTCGGGGTGAGATCGAATCTTGAAGATTTCCTGTTCGACGAACTTTTGGCGCTCTTAACATTCGTCCTTTTGGTGTACGTCGTCAAAACTGAGAAAGCGTTGTCCAGTCGTGCATATTTGCAGCTATTGGACCGTCAACATGAAAATACATACCTACCTTTTTCCCTTTTCCTCAAATTAGACTTGTTTGGAAGTTTCACTACGTTTACATCTCGAGTTTACACGCTGGCATGAGTTACCTACACCATTTTCATTCACCAAACGGAAAATTATGGAATGGGACTAACCGTGTATTTTTACCAAAAAAGTGGTATTCTAAGGATTTGTGTTCATGACATAATTTCGGTACAAATTGTAGGAAAATAGGAAAATTTATTAAAAATTCTCAACAATTAGAACATTTCGCACCCTTGCTTCAATAGTGTTACAACTCAAAATTTGAGGATTTTGAGTTATTAGTATCACTGGATTCAGAAAAAAATCTCTTTCAATCTCAAAAAACTGTTTTAACTTGGGGGCATTTAGTGGTCAGCAGATAGCAGTTGAATCTGCATAGATGGTTCACTTACTGTCCCCACCACTCAATTATAGAGTTACATCTTCAGTTGTGAATCTCGATGAGGTGACACGTATCCGTTTGCTCAATTGGAGTTAAATCTTGAGTTGTAACGTTATTGGTGTGTGAAGTTCCAAATTTGTGATGCGTTATTCTGAGTAATAACAGTATTGGTGATTGAGAGCGCATATTTTCATCCTGGTAAGTCGAAATGTCATACAGTTGATTGAAAAAGCAGCCTTTCGTCAAATCAAGGAATGTGATCGCCTATACATAAATTCGATCCCTCGCATTAAACCCCACTATTTGAGGGCTCAGACTTCCAGAGAGTTTATCGAAGGTGGCAAGAGCCTGGCCGATCTGTTCAGGGACTATAAAGCAAGTCAGGAACAAAAAGGGTTGCCCCCAGCATGTTCAATAGAATATTTAGTTCAGAATTTAACATTTCCTTTTTTAAACCGAAAAAAGATCAATTGATGTCTGTGAATCCTACAGTAATGCCAATGATGAAGAAAATGAGAGCATAAGAGGTACAATCTAAATACGCAAGAAAGAGACTGAGCTGTCATGAGCTGAAAAAGGAAGGGTCAGGGATAACCCATAGGAAGCTATAGTCGCAGTGTACGATCTACAATCTGTCATGCCATCACCAAGGGGGCTCATCCTCTTATTATAAAAGCAAACTTAAGTGCTATAATTTCACCATTATTATCGTGATTTGCATGCCTTAACGTAACAACCTATTTCTGGAGTGAGACAGAGGCAAGACGAAGAGCTAAAGAAATCGGAAGCTGCGTCTACCCCTACTTCAAGGAACAACGCCCTGATGCTGAGCGTTATATTCTATTCTGATAATTATTCAACAACCGACAAAAGAATAACTACTTGACTAGTTTGCACCTGCATGCCACTCATGAATTGGATATCCGCAGCATCACACACAAATTCCTCATTCATTGCCATTCCCAAAATGAATGAGACAACGTGCACCGTGTGATTGAAAAACAAATTTCCAGACATTCACGTGCATCACCAATCTACGTTCCAGACCAATACGTGATCCTGGTTCAATCAAGAAAACAGGCGTTCCCTACAAAATTCACATTTTTAGCCATGAAACATTTTACGATCTTAAATTCCTTGCTGAGAGTATGGGGGGTAATTTCAATGTGAACACCGACAGATCAATGGTTAATTGGCATGACAACAAAATTATTCGTGTAGAAAACAGCACGCAAATTCCTTCTTCTACAATATATCCTACAATGACGAATTCCTCAGTGGAAACGAGAGGACGTCCATAAATACCGTAGCAACTCAATATAACAAGGTTTCCTATGCATGGGTTGATCATAAAAACTGTTATAACCTGAAATATTAGCTAATTTTCACGTATATTATTTATCAAATAGTGATGGATACCAAATAACGTTTGAAATTCAATTTTAAAGGACTACCTCGCATTTTGTCATAACATTCAAGCCCAGAACAATGATATCAGTGGCGGAAACAGTTTTTCGCGTATTCTGAAAAAATAGGATTTTTGAGATGTGACAGTATTGAAGTAGGTGTGCGGTTTGTTAAACAAAACACCAGAAAAATTGACAAAACAATGAATCTGAATTATCGTCAGCATTTTATATATAAATAAACAAATTATTTATTTTTATTTTTTGGGTTATTCACCTCAGTGCAATCACGTCAGATTAGGGTTATATTTTGCTGCCTTAACAAAAAATTTCGAAAACCCACTTCCGAAATAGATAGATTGAGACCCATTTTGACCCGAAACCTCTTTCGATGGGTGCCAGCCGTTCGGGGACCGTCCCATTGGATTCAGTGTTCTAAATTCTAGGACGATTTCCTAAGATCGCGAAAGACTTGAAAAATCCATTTTTTGAAAACATATTTGACCCCTACCTCCCCTCACCCCAAATTCGGTCCAATAGGGTGAACATTTTCAAGGACCAACTAAAGCCCTGATCCGAATTTCATATTTTTAGAATTTTTTTTTTTTTTTTTTTTTTTTTTTTTTGGCTGAAATGTAGTAGAATTGGTCTACTACCGAAATCGATGTGGACGACGGTCAGACATTTAGCTCATTTTGATCTAGACACCTTGAAACGTCCAGAAAAAATTTTGGGCCGAGTCGGAGAGGTTGACCTTTTGCATGAAAACATAGTTTGATTATTCAACAGAACCATAAGGAGTAAGAAACCATCGTGGAAGAATTCACAGCGTTTTTATCATAATGTTCTTTCAAAAATGGAATATCAAGGATCGGGTGGAGATGGTATAATAACTATCAGGGAGGGGTAGGAAGAGCACTCGTTTGAATCATTTTCACATAAATGAAGCTTCGTTTAAAACAATTTCAAAGGTAACTGGAGCCATAAGAGAGCCCTCAAAGGGCCTTTTGATAGCTTCCTCATCAGCCATCTTCAGTCAAATTGTACTCGACGCGACGGAATGTTTGGGTAATAATTGACAAAGTATGAATATCAAATCTCACGCTCCGGCGCGAGGGGTTGGAGGCAATAAAGAAGGGCAAGGAGATACAGTGGAGTATTAATAGAGCTCGGCAGGGGCGGGAGGTAGTTTGTAGGTTTTCTGAAAGGAGGGTTGCACGTGTCTCGAGTTGCCGACACGTGTCGCAAACTCCCCCCCTACGGGGTCGGCCCGCGTTTTTCTGTGATCTGTTTACCTTCGCCTCAGGGGACCGGTCGCTGCTCATCCGTCTGTTTTCCTGAGCCGAAACTAATCTCAGTTCTCAGAGCGACGTCGGTCGTTGGGCGTTTTCTCGTTTTGTCCACCGGTGCTCTCCTAAGGCAAATATTATTTTCCTACGTCAGAGCGGAGGCCCAGGACCCAGAAACTGACAAGAATGCTGTTTAGTGGGACTTATCAACGACCACCTCATGAAATATGGATCACTCGCGTAGGCGCTCACCAAACCTCATTTGTAGACGAAACAGCTTTACGCCATTCAATTCGATTACCTCGCACTCCGTGCGAGAGATATAGTAGTGTAGATAGACATATTGGATTTTTTCCAGGTTCCATTTTATTTTTCTCAAGAAAAATACTCTTTGAGCTCGCTTTTAAAAGTCGCTGCAAATTCTTTCCCTAGGGTCGGTTATTACAGACTCATTCCAATCGATTCAGCGTCAAAAAATTAATGGAAAACGATACCCCACAAGCCTAAATCGCCAAAAATATTGAACACGGGGGAAAATAGTGCTTGTGGCGTGTCCCGGACCGGCTCCGATCACTTCAGCATTCAAAATTTACTGGAAAATGATACCCCACACGCCTGGGTTCCAGAAATCTCGAAAACCCCACCTTCGAAGATTTTGGGCCGAATCGGATAGATTGATTTGCATGAAAACATAGGTTGGTTAATAAAATAATAACCAACCGAAATCAGCAGTGAAAGAAATCCTTCGGGAAGTACTCGCGAAGGCTCATCATTTGGGACATCGGGTAAAAAACATTCTCAGTGACGACGGTGGAAAATTTGACAACAAAAAAGTTCTCAACGGATTTGGTGTATTCAACTACTCACAGAACCACCATATACACTCCTCAACAAGAATTTGAAAGAGGAAATCGAACTACTATCGAAGTGGCTCAAACATTCAAATATTCAAACTCAGAAGTGACATTTCCTGCAGCCGTCTGCGCTGAACTGTGACCACTGCTGGATACCTTCTAAATAGTTTAGGAAAATCTCAAATTGAGGGAAAGAGTCACGAAACTTGATTCGGCAAGAAGTCTCGCAAAGCGTTCCGCGTGTAACGTCCATCTCCCCGATTTAAAAGCTGCGGCCAGATATTTTGAGGGCATGAGCGATGCTGAATATATATTTACCTGAAAAACGGGTCATCGTACTGTCCAGAGACGTTATCCTCCATGAAAAAGTTGGAGATTCTGAAGAATATGAAAATTAACAATACCGTCATTAGTAAGAAGGAAGATGGATCAGATATTGATGAATTATTTGAACGAACAACTGAGAAATCGGATACACTCGTTCTGTCTGAGTCGTCTTCATCATTTGAGGATAGAGAAAAAAAAGATCAGGAGTATGGAAACTCATTGCAATCGGTTCGAAATGGGTAGATAGATACCCATTTTGACCCAAAACGTCTTCCGGTGGGTGCGTTCCGGGACCCATTATATTGGATTCAGCGATCTAAATTTAGTCGAAAAAAATCTCAAAAATCCATTTTACAAAATACACACTTTGACCCCTACCCCGCCCAAATTAGGTCGGATCGAGCTGAAAAGTTTTGTAGACCAACCAGAGCCGGAAACCCCCAAATTTACCCAAATTTCAGATTTTTAGAAATTTTTCTAGAACAGGAATCGGTTTGGACGACGGATGGAGTACGATCCCCACCCCAAAGATTCCCCACCACAATGATTCAAGACCGCAAGAATAAGAAGAGGTGGAGGCTTAGCAGAGCAGATGAGCGAATACAAAGACCCCTTGCAAAACCTCCGCACCTCTACTAGGTCCATCCTGGGCTGCCACAGGTAGGCGAACGCCGGATGAGGGTGGGGTGCCTGATATACGGGGAAGCCATAGAGCCATAGCAGGGCTCCCAGTGATCTGGCGCTATAAAAAGACGAGGATAGATTGTAATGGGCCGCATGGCCTCAGGAACAGTCTGTCGCAGGTATATCAGGAGGAGTAAGACGGACGGACATTTGCTTATTTTGATCTAGACACCTTGAAACGCCCAGAAAAAAAGTTTGGGTCGAATCGGAGCGATTGACTTTTTGTATGAAAACATAGGTTGATTATTCAAGGAACAACCAACCAAAAAGCTTTATCGATAGGATGAGTTTGTTGTTTTCTTGTCTCATTGTCTGGTAGAGTGCCACGGAAGGAGTATAGTAGAGGAACCATACGCTGCTGATCCGATATAAATGATCATCATGTAGGATCCACTCTTCGTCGTGTGGAGATTTGATAATTGGTGTACTCCCTGGCATTCCATCTATGGTCCACCTTGCTTGAAATGCTCAAAAGACACGAGAAGGGCCCGATTCCACGCCCACTTTGATGTCATCATGGGAAATGGAGGCTGATTTGTCGTCAATATTTCAATTTGTTCGACAACTAATGTATCATTCGGGGGATCTTCTCAAGTTGAATAGGGATGCGCTTGAGTCAAAGCGAGGAAGAACCTGTTGACTCATTAGAGCGATGCAGGAGGAGAACTCTTATCGCGATGACGAGGCCAGCGAAGCGAGTGAAAGGGACAGCCGATGATATGGAGGGGATTCGAGAGTTTGAAAGGCCACTTTAAGCTGGTCGGTGGCTCGACGTTCCCATGAAAATGTCCTGTGCTTTTATGAAAGTGTCCTGCTGTGACGTCGTGTGGGAAACCGATCGCGCCACTGATCCGCTGCTGGCGTCCGCCGATGAGCGTGCGACGCTCTGAAGAGCTCTACTCGCTTCATCACACTCGATTTCGCACTTGCTTTGACTCGCTCAGAATAGTTAACATCCATCTTGTCTTCCTCCCACAATCGCACAATCGCTTCAAAAGAATTACACAACACCAAACGACATACCATTATGAGTGAAAGTGATAACACGGGTATCAGCGATGCAAATAAGTTGATATTTATTAAAGTCAAGGCCAAAGTTTCTAACATTTTTCAAACGGTAGATTAATCCTCAAACGTCGCAGTCTCGACAATTTTCCTGATTCATTGAATTTTTTTGAATTTTTTCATTGAAGTTCTCCTATTGTCGACGCCATTTTAGGCCTGGAATTATCTTTCGCCGCTTAAAAATCAAGAATTATCGTACCAGGTATTTCTTGACAATTGTAATGCATATTTAGGTATTTAAAGATAAGCACCAAACGTGTTTAAATAGTTAATATTATTGTTGAGGTTTGAGGACAACTACCCAATCCTTGACATTCCCCTCTTAGCTAAGTGACATCATACACGAGCGTCATCTACAGTTGAACTAGGGAGGTCTCTGTTGAGTGCTGCTGTCGCGGAAGAGGTTGTAACCTCCAGGTGGTGTGTGGTTCGGTTTCGGCCATATTCCCATATTGACTTTGGTGCTTGACTATAAAAGTGTTTTATATCTTCTTTCGAGGTGAGACGTATTTAACGAGAATACAAGTATATCAATTCTATCCTATCATCTTCCCCAGGTTCCATTTAATTGAATTAGTAGTAGTTAAACCAATATCGCGTTATGTATACATCGCTTAGGCGGTTATAAATTCACTTCCACTCAAAGGGAAGTCCTTGGGAAGCATCCGATTATTTGCAGCGTAGGCTGGAGTTCAGTGAGAAGTGGTTTTATGAGTTCACCCGCTCAGTTGTACCCGGCAGCTTTCGTGAGTAGAGAATTTAGGCTTTGAATTCCGTAATAGTTTAAATCGTCGTAAGAAGGGACGTGACCGAGTAGAATGAACGATATCCGAGACGAGACGTCGGTTCGAAGTGAAGTACTAGAACACAGCAAATACTAAAATTGGGGTAAGATTGAGCGAACCTAGGGTGGCGTTTCGTGGTGTAGGAAAGACGCGACATAAATCCATGGTAGTCGAGGAAATCCCCAGTGGTTCCACGGGAACTGCTTACGTACGATGAATGTTAGTGGACTCAGTCACGTAGATGAATTCTAGCCAAAGATTACATGAACTCTAATCTATGATTCTAACTAGTGCAAGAGCTGTTCCACTAACAAATGAATGAAACGTCCCATAAAAATTAATATGAACGAAGGAAAATTAGTCGGGGGTAAGACGCTATGGGATAACGAAAGCTGGCCAAAACAAGAGAGTTTGAGTAAGATTAGTAGTTAATAGATTCTTGACTTGTGTAATCTAAGTGAAAGTAGAGTTGAAGGCATGTTTATGTTTCAATGCATGAAGCCCCCTACATTTGGTTGGCAAGCGCTGTGTCTGATTCGTTCGGATTTCAGGGAATAAACATTGACAAGGCACGACGACGCAAAGACAGGACGCTGCTATGGGATCTCTGCAATATTTACTAACTAAATTTGTACCTTTTGAATTTGTGTTTGTTCTGGTTGTCTGTGCTTACAGGGAGAAGAGGAAAGTTAATGTCAGAAGGAATAGAACGCATCGAAAAATGTGCAAGGAATTCCCAAGCTATCCAAAATGAAATATATTTATTTATAAATATGCAATTTACTAATACGCTGCCAATGTCGAATGCAAAACTAATTGAATTGACTCCTGTAAAAACATGATCACTGTAAGTAGGTAGTAATTATACAAGTCAAGGGTCTCGTGAGAGGTATGATCTGGATGAGTCCCAAGGTAACCCAAAAAAAAGCGACGCGGTCTCCGAGGGATCATGTAATTTGTCCGACTTGCCTGAAAAAGGTAGTCCAGCAAGCTTAGGGTTTAGGGTCGGAGTGCCCCCGTCCAAGTGGCCGTACCTGGGATAACGAAGGTACACTGGTACTCGTGCGTACCGTTGAAGTGCAGTCACCGGGGGTGGACAAAGTGGATACCTCAAATCAAATCGCTGTACTTACGGGGAAGAGGTATCAGACTGGTCTACTTTGAAAACTCGCGCAGAAACGGTGGCTCACACGGTATCAATCCTGTCTGCAGTCCCTTCTTGCTGTAGTGGCATCTTTCATGAATTCACCGAAGGCGATAGGTTTTGTTCTCATGTTTTGGAAAAGGGAAGGATGTGTGAGTAAATATGATATTCCAGAGACGCGACGAGTCTTGATTGCAGATGGGGAACAGAGCTAACTAGCCGGTACTCACTGTAAGCAATATAAGACCAATGGCGAATCTGGAGTCAGAATTTTAAAGTGTAAGTACACAGAAACTAAATCGTTAGGAGCAAGTTGCACGTCTGGCTCAAGTCTTAGTCTGGCAATCACGCAATGATGTGAACTCACATCTAACTAGGGCAGCTTTGGGAACCATTATTAATTGCACGATTCTGAGAAAAATATACAGTTTGGCCACTGAGATATTTATGCTCTACTTAGTGCAAGGTAAATGGTCTCAATGCCTTCCTGGGGCAAGAGCATAGCCAGATGGATAGGGGACGGACGTAAAACGTAAAAATAAATGAATTCCCAAGTACCAAACTCATGAGAACGTGGAAAAATGGTTGATCAATCAACCCAAAAGTAAGAAACTAACCGAATTAAATCAACTTGAATCATGAATGAATAATATCACATTTCATGGATGTGGAGAGCATCCTCAGAGGAAATATTTGCACAATCACAAAAAGTCAAACAACTGCAGTTAGGAAAGCATGTTCTTAAAATAATTCTGAGGAAGATGAGGAACCAAAGGGGATGTAGGATAAGACATGTATGATGATCCTCAGAAGGATGCCAGTTAAGTCAATATAGTGTAAGAGTGGAACATTAATAAAGTGCTGTGTTCTAGGAAATGTGACTAATTTGTGTGGGTGAAGATAAACATGAATTAAACATAGAGGTTAATGCTCTGTGTAGTTTTGCAGGAAAGTCATGATGGATAGCAAGACGATTCAGGCAAGAGAAGCTAAATTCAGGCAAGACAAGCTAAGTTCAGGCAGAAGGTGATGAACATGTTCACGCAGGAAGTGGTAAGGATGTGACCAGAATTTAGTGCGCTCATGGACAATACAGCCGAGGCGGCTGCCACTGGAAGACTGGGTAAGTTCCTAGACTTACTTACTTCTCCTTAGAAGAATTCAGAGATTGATCTTGACAAGCAAACTGAAAAGTAACTCAAGAACCCAGAGAAGAAAACGTGGCTGCAATTATTCCATCTGTAGAAGACAGAAGAGTATATTCTTCGCCCTGGATGTCGGAAGTTTGATGAAACTCCCTCCGGCGCGGCGTTTTGGTTGGTTATTCCTTGAATAATCAACCTATGTTTTTGAAATGGTGTTGAAGTCAGTTGATTGTTGGCACTTGTTTAACCCAGACGTCAGAACAGTCACAACTACACCAGGGAAGAACTCAAGCAGATGAATAATTATGTGACACTATACCTGCTTATTGACATTATAGAGACACACCGACGATGGTGAGGCAAGAAGATGGCCCAAGAGAGATGCTTCGTGAGATGGCCCAAGCAATGGACCCCGCTATTACTTGGACGCAAATTTACCCTGAGACAAGAATATGTGAACATGAAATTTGATCCGAATTCCCAAACTGTGGTGGATATCATCAAGTGCTTCGTGTTAAACTCGCCAAGAACAATCAATATTACCCAGGAGCTGCATTGGATGATCAAGAAGTAAGGAGGAATTTGGTTACACAATCTAAAATTGAATACTTGATCACAGCAGTTGGTGAGGCCTGTCCTAAACTAAACTGGATGCTCTGAAGACAAAAAGCCAAGAATGGCTGTTGGTACCATCAAACAGAGGATGTTTTAGTTGTACTCTGCTATGGACAAAAACAGGAGGAGAGTTATGGCTCTGGATCTGGAGGGGCATTGATTGGCTACACCTGCGGTCAAGATGAGAAGAAAAGGGGCAGCCATAGCTAGCCAACAGAATGTAAGATACCCATATAACCATGTTACAAACGACCATATGGACACTTCGTGCAGAGCAATTTGGATTAGCGGTC
Organism: Cyrtorhinus lividipennis; assembly: GCA_019603395.1. Classification (NCBI taxonomy): domain Eukaryota; kingdom Metazoa; phylum Arthropoda; class Insecta; order Hemiptera; family Miridae; genus Cyrtorhinus; species Cyrtorhinus lividipennis. The sequence goes on along the minus strand of CM034001.1, from coordinate 26,655,928 downwards.
CTACGCCTTGGCCACCTCGTCCTTTGCCACTTCGTGAATGAGCTACAGACCAAAATGCAACTGATGAGGCCAGTACAGTCAAATGGCAACAGGCCCTGCTATTGCTGGGAGGAAGGATGGAAACAAAGCAACCCCAAGAAGGTAAGAAGAATGCAATCCACAAAACAGACAAGAGGAAATTTTATCATTATGCCATTATTCTTCAGCAAAGAAAACCGATACATGAAGGACTGGCAAGAGGAAGTCAAAAACCCCTGCCCAAGATCACATGGTTGTGCTCAAAAGTTTGAAACTAAAAGCCAGAAGCAGTTGGAAAGTAAAAGAGCAGACCTGAGATAGGACTCTAAACCAATGTCAAGTCTCATGAATGATGAAGTTGAAGGTGAGTCTTCAAAAACTGACTCCTCTGTATGCAATGATAAATTATGGCACAAGGTACTGCTACAACACGAAGAAGAGGAGGAGGATTTGGACTACAAGGGATATGGTCCAGCAAGTTGTACGGTTTGGAGTAACTCTACAGATCTGGAAATTGACGGAATAGGGGACAGCGGGTTCTACTCTCAAACATGACAGTGAGATGCAACTAATTGGCAGAAGAATTACAACCATTCTGAAGGAAAGACAACATGAAGGAAAGTTTTAGTGGGTCTCCTTTAACCTGCCAGCACCACGTGAACTGAAACTGAAACTGCAAGTACTTTAGCAGGCAGACTCAAATTTGAGCTTGGTCGCTTTCACACAGGAGGACAGCATGACTTGCAGTCAGGGGTGCGGCAGTCCAAGCAGACTTCAAGTGACTCCACAAAGAGTTGTAGAGTCAGGAGGGAGAGAAACACCGTCAAAGCAACACGATGATACAGAAAGCCATTGGCTAGAGGAGAGTTCGACGCAACTTGAATTCTGGAATGAAGATGTCGCTCCTGAGATCCTAGTAACTTCAGAGAGAGAACAAAGGGATAGGAGGGAGTCCTTGAGAGAAAATAAAGGACTCAAGGCATTAATGAATGACCCATACCTCCAAATGATACCTGGAATTGGCAATGAAGTACCTGCCAGAATTGAAGAACATCCAATTCAAAAATGACATCTTTGATTGCCCAGACGGCAAAAGGAAAAAGACAGCCAAGTATTCAGAAAAGGAATAGATCGGAAATCCCGTTTACAAGATTCTACTCAGATCTAATGTGACCAATTAAACCTCAAGCAACAGGACCACAAGCAAAATATATAGCGACATTCACGGACGATGCGACAAGATATGCCTTTGCCTACGAACTTGTAGATAAAACAAGAGTTAAAACGGTACTAATGTAATGACTCGAAGATGGACGTAAGATAGCTGATCCAAGCATGATGGTGGCAGAAATAAGGCCAGAGGCTTTGAGTACAAGATGACAGAAATGAACTCGCTATTGTTCAGAGAACAGATCGCATTAACAGTGTGCAAACCTGCGACGCCTCTGCACAATGCCACTGCAGAACGACTGAATCTAGAGCTTAAGCAGAAGATATGGTGAACTTAATTTTATCAGGCATACCAATGAACTTCTGGGCTCATGCCATGTGATTTGTGTTGAATGATCACAATCTTCTAACTCTACTTGTGGATTCAGAACGCAATATGGAATGGCAGTGGGTCGAGTGCCGGTTCTGAAATACCTGAGAAAGTTCGGATGTAAAGCTTTTGTTCTGGACAACCTGGCAAAGCAGAAATTAAAGTTTGCTCCCAGAGCTCACCGAGCATATCGGTTAGATTGGGAAGAGACTGGCTATGTACTCTGACTGGAAAGCAAGAAGACTATAATTTGATCGAAACACATCGAATTCGTCGAAGATAAAACCTATGAGGACTTCAACACGAGGGAGACGCACGTCCAAGTGAGGCAAGAAGTAATTCAAATATATAACATTAAGTAAGAAGGAAATAAACAACTGGAAAAAGAACAGGACGCAGAAACAGAGGAGCAAGAAGAACTACGAGATGAAATTCCAAAGAAAATTTGAGTCAAGGCAAGATAGAGGAGTACAACTTCTTCGAAGAAAGCAAAGGCAAAACATAACTTGCCTAAATAAAAAATTATATATTAAAAGAAAAAAATAAATAAATGAATAAAGGCAAAAGCAAACCCAGATATCAATAGCTACGTTGAAGCAAGACAATGGATGGAAGCCATTAACCAGGAATTCCAGGCGTTGGAACGATATGAGACTTTGAAAATAATCCCGCGATCCTAAGTTTCTTTAGGGATCAGGATTATGGAAAAATGCTGGATGGACAGAAGGACGTTGGAAGTTGATGGAACTACAAGTTTCCGAAGCAAGGTGATTGTAAGAGTATGAGCTGCCAGAAATATATACGCCATTAGGTGGACTACCTAACGTACAATATGGCAACGTACATGCTCATAGTGGCAACAAAATGTGATCTATAGTAGAACTGAAATAGTTTCCTAAATGGCTCTTTGGATAAACCGATACCAATGTATAGATGTGCTGGATGGTTTCCGCAAGTACCTGGAAAAACCCATCAATTAAAATGGAAAAAAAAAGTGTACGAAGTACATTGGGCTTTACATGGATTAAAGGTAGCGCCCAGAAGATGGTACAAACGATTCCTGGAAGTAATCGAAAGACGACCTGAAACCATACGAATTTCAGCAATGCCTATTCGTATGGAGGAAAGAAGAGAAATTGGCAATCATGCTGCTACCTAGTCAACATTCTCTCCGCAACCAACTTCAAAATGAAATCGGGACAAATTAAAGTAGTTCAGGAATCGGAATTCTCAATTACGGACCTGGAGGAACCAAAGAAATTTGTAAGTCTGGAAATTAAATGTAATAGGAAAGAGAGGAAGTGCATCGGCGAGTGCACCAACATTCATGCTACAGCATTCGTGTTGATACCATTTCGGAGAGATACGATCCAAATGGCAGAAGATCTCAGGATGAGATACCCATGATGAGAAAGATGAAGAAAGGGAAGAAGAAGGAAGTATGATGAGATGCCCTTATAGCATTCAAAACAGACAAGCAATTATGTTGCTTATGGGCTTACAAGGAGGAAGCCAATCGGATATTGCTTGAGCTGTAAGCATTCTCAGCAGAAGACAAAGAAACTATACGGAAGAAGACCTGGAGAGCGGTACTACGAGTTATTCAAAACCTATGAGGAACCAGAGACGTTGGACTAATCTACAAGGGAGAAGGAGAATCTCAGGAATGCTACATGGACGCATTGCTCGGACGTCGAAGATGGATACTCAACAACAGGACTAGTGATAGAATTATTTAGTGACCTAATAATGTGGAAGGCTCAGAAGCCAAACCACATAGCCCTTTTTTTTTAGCGGAAAGCGAATTTTTAGCTATGAGCATTGCCATGAGCTGGCATGCCTCAGAGCTATTAGCCACAGTATACTAAAATTAGGTACCTTTTGTACCAACTTAGAATGAGGATTCAAAGCCAGCCATAAAGATTGGCTGAAACTGATTACTTCTAAGCATTGAAACTTTTGGTCAGTGTTCAATTTGTTCATTTGAGAAGAGTACCTTCAGGGCAACATCAAAATTCAATAGATCTTTAAACAAAATAAAATGGCGGATGTTCTGATCAAACCATTGCCAGAACAGTTTAATTAAATTTTGAAATATAATTATGTAATGAAGTATATTGAATATTTGATATTGTGGTGAATTCTAAAATTTGTTCTGTGTTCTAGGTTATCTGATGTGGAGAGCCCTAGCCTGGTTAAAAATGCGTAAGACGAATAAGCAAGACGAACGTGGAATGAAGATGTGTAAGACAGAAAGTTCCTTGGAGGAAAATAATGCAAGAAGAAGTCACACAGATGCTGAATCTAAGTTATGTATATAGGCTTCATGGGTGGGCAACCATCAAGGTGGTAGCACATCAGGAGCATGATTTTCTTGTCTAGAAAATGTTGTACATAAAACCAAGTTTATACACAGTGTGTGATATGCATCCTTTGTTTCTAGCACTTCAAAGGTAACACTGGTGACAGAGATCTAGTTCGACAGTTCCAGAGTCTACTGGACTACGGCAACAGCTGAGAATACGAGGATCTCCGCTGGAGCAGCAGGTCCACCAGACTCACAGGCGACGCTGGACTGATGGCTGAGATCACGAGACTCGTCAAGGAAGCAGCTGAACCTCAGGCAACGTCGCGACAACTGGAACTACATGGATCTTCACAGTAACGGCAGGGTCAACCAGAATCAAATTTAAATCTGGCAGTTTGAAGAACTATGAAACGGCAGGGTCAACCAGACTGAAATTAAAACCTGGCAGTTTGAAGAACTAAGAGACTGTAGCAGTGATCAGCAAATCAGAATTTGTGGCAGCAGCTGAGTTTTGTGCCTACTTGCAGTAACATTGAAGTGCATTGCCTTATAGACTGAGGAATCAAGCATTGTGCAGTTGGGAGGGAGTGTTGAGGTTTGAGGACAACTACCCAATCCTTGACATTCCCCTCTTAGCTAAGTGACATCATACACGAGCGTCATCTACAGTTGAACTAGGGAGGTCTCTGTTGAGTGCTGCTGTCGCGGAAGAGGTTGTAACCTCCAGGTGGTGTGTGGTTCGGTTTCGGCCATATTCCCATATTGACTTTGGTGCTTGACTATAAAAGTGTTTTATATCTTCTTTCGAGGTGAGACGTATTTAACGAGAATACAAGTATATCAATTCTATCCTATCATCTTCCCCAGGTTCCATTTAATTGAATTAGTAGTAGTTAAACCAATATCGCGTTAATTATTAACGTGGGAAGAAAGTGATTACCATAATATTGTGACATCAATGTATTTTGATAACGTTAACTTTTATGAAGAGATAGCAGTCTTTGCAGGGCATGTATGTTTGCACAGAACACGATTCTGTACAAAATGCATTTTATATAAGAACAAAGCATAATCAAAAACTATCTACGTCATTCGGCTTACTGAGACTTGAAGTGAAGACGTCATCAAAATACAAAAAGCACAGAATGCGGCTGTTCAATATGAGCTACGACTGCAAAATGATGACCGCATGACCCTGCATATCGAAATCTGGGATGGCTTGAAATGGAATAAAGGAATAAGCAATAGCCAGCTTTTAGTTGTAAAGTTAGTAAAGTTTTAGCTGTAGTAATGTTCAAAGTTTTAAAATTCCGTAATTTAGCGTGTCATTATAATATAATAAAAGAAGAAAGATGTCTGTCGTGCATAATAGGAGCACACGGGTTGTAAAAAAATATAACAAATACCACGACACACATCCACAGTGTTCAAGAGGTCATAAGACAGAATACTGACACTTTTAGGAAATACCACCGCAACGGTTTCGTGACCGTGGATAGTCTTAGGTTAGGAATCGCACCAAGGCCATGAGGAGCAGGCTCTGAATGGATGCGTAATGGTTTTGGGGCAAAAGCAAGTTTACTATCCATCGAGGTCTGTCTGTAGCACCGATCGTTATCGCAATCAGTCCAAGATGGATGCCATGATCAAAACACTTTCATCCCTTCAAGGGGGAGGGGGGGGGACGCTGCAAATTCCTACACTGGGATTGGATATTCCTTGGATCAGGAGCATGGAGACTCATTCCAATCGACCCATAACCTCTTCCGGTGGGCGCCAATCGTCTGGACCCGTCTCATTCGATTCAGCGTCCAAAATTTAGTCGGAAATGATATCCCACACTCTTAGATTACCAATAACCACGAAAATCGACTGTTACGTGAAAGATGGCAATATTGGCAAATACCAATATTAAGTAACCAACTTAATTTGTACGTGGATTCGAGGTTATTCAAGTAATGTCTGGGGAGGGTTTATCCCAAAACCGTTGGGTTTCAAATCCGTTTTCGCAAAAGAAGACCACCAACAATTGTTAGGCACGTCTTGCTGCATTTTGAGCAACCATCATCAGTAATAGTCTTCCGGTTTACTGCGTCCGTTGGTATCTGTGCTGAAAGATTGGAACAATGAAGACATCCTGCTGTGCGGGCAAACACGCAGACGTATCAACAGTCTTCTTTAGTGCGTACTCGGTTTCCATTCATGAGCTCAGCGGTTTCGAGCAAACAAGTGCTTACAGGCTCTTGTATCAGCATGCGACCAAATTCAGAGAGCTCTTCTTATTTTTTAAGTACCGCAACATGGTGCTCAGTGCTTCTTATGAGAACCTACATTCTCCTTGTCATGATGGTTCTTTGGAATGAAATATTTTTGGTAGTTAGGGCTGCAAAACTAAAAATTAAATAAAACTCGGCCCTCTGGGCCTCGCCAGGGGGCAAGCCCCCTGGACCCCGTCTGCTTTCCGCTTAGAGCCTACGGCTAAAATCCGATAAACATGGACCCATGTTTTAGCCGTCTGCAATCGGAATGTCTATTACGAATGTCTATACGAGGTGACTGATGACTCACTACTACCTTACAAGGAAGTAGGTACGGTATTTTCTGATGACTCACTACTACCTTACAAGGAAGTAGGTACGGTATTTTCTTCTTGTCTTATAAAACCCCGTGTGACACTCCCGCGTCACCCTTCCGGCGTTCCCTTCCCGCATCACCCTCCCCGCGAACGGTTTTTGGTAGTTAGGTCATGGCTAAAACATAGTCCATGTTAAAACGCTGCTTCTTACACACGGGTTGGTTATTCCTCGGACCAGGCGCATGGGGACTAATTTAAAAATAGATTCAGCGTCCCTAACCTCTTCCAGTGGGTGCCAATCGTTCCGGGACTCGTCTCATTGGATTCAGCGTCCAAAATTTAGTTGAAAATGATACCCCACTCGCCTAGGTCACCAAAAATCTCGAAAATCCTTTTTTCAAAAACACATTTTGACCCCTCCCCAACTAATTTGGTCCGATCGGGTTGAAAGGTTTCGAGGACCAGTTAGAGCCAGAAACGGGTCTCTGACAAAAATTTCAGATTTTTAGAAAATTTACTACCAAAAACGGGGGGCAATAAATGCTTACTAGCGTCAGCCGGATGGATTTAGTGTTTATTGTTATCGCTGTAATTTGGAATTCCTTATTTTCAATTTTAAGATTTTCGTAATGATTAAATTATCTTTCATGAATACCGCACTTTCTCCTCTTGCTCGATTACTGGGTTGGATGGAGTGGTAGCATTTTTTAGCTTGACAAAATCATTACATAATCATGATCTTTGTTATTAGCTCTTCTATTTGACTCTTCCATTTGATGAAACTGACAAGTGTGATCTATAGATATTTGATCGTGTCGATATTCTAAATTTGTTCGCATACACATGCTCTCTGCTAACGTTAAAGTGCGCTAACAGCCTCGACTCACAGTGCTGCCCCAATTTATTTATGAAGAACGTTAGATATTGGGTTTTGGTCAAGCTCACCGTAAGACAATTTCGGGAATACCATAAAGTCACGTTTCCCAATGCCTTTTTGCATTCAGTTGTGCCTCGTCCTATGTTCTTTCATTTACAGTTACAGCCATATCATCAGCAAAAGCAACCAGGTTATTATATTTTTTCTCAAAATGTTAGTCATTTACCTGTACCTGGAATAATGGAGGACCGAGTTCTGACCCTTGGGAAACTTCACAGTTTATTTGGTATGGTTGAATTGTTATATCTTTGAAGGACACAAGTAAACTCAAACTTGTCCAGCTTACACTGTTCTTTGTAGGATCGAATCCGGGGTGTGTTTCACGGTGTTGTTGCTCTTACTACCTGTCAACCAATAGTGCGTATACCAGGAGACGACGTACGAGAAACCATAATTTCCATTTACTCCTGTGTGCAATATCCCCCAACCGGACACTACATGACCCCGGGTGTTGGGGTTAAATCCGTGATGAACTGAAGCCGTTAAAACCGCTCAACACCACGAGCTTCGTTACTGTCGCCATAAACCTGACCCCACCAAGTCGGTAAAGTTTCACAGCCCCCTTCATTAACTGTCGGCCTTTTCCTAGCCGGCCGTTAATTTAATCTTAGGGTCAGGGCATAACGATCTGAGGTCCCCAACGCCGTGTAAACTGGAAGCGAATGGGTCCGGTTGAGATTTCTCCTTTTCATCAGAGCGTATGACACATTCCACAGACGACTTGGCCGTGAAAACCTCTCATCAACACACACTAAAATCACCCACATATTTTGAATGCAAAAATTCACTACCCTAGATTTTGGTCTCGATTGAGCTCGATAGCTGTACGTGGTAAGGACCTGATGGTACGCAATAATGCCACCACATCCCGTGTTATCAGGTTATTACGTCGGTCGCCCTGTGGACGGCCATTGTTGTTCCATAGACCACTCGAGAGTATCGAGAGCCCTCTGCTCGCTCCTTGATCTTAGGTAACTTGGGTACCCTCAGTATCATCTGCAAACACGCGAGATATTGCTAAGCAGGAGCCCTGAAGCCATATAGACGCTCTGTTTGGTATCTGCATTAATGTTCACTCCAATGGTAACCATGGAGTGCCGAGTAGAGTAAATTATTCATTCTAAATTCTGCCTTCTGAATCTCAATTTTCACATTGGAACTTGGCAGACGTGTAACTCAAACCGTTTTACGCGCAGTTTACGGAGTCATTCAGTATGGTTTGGCTTTCCATAGCGACATATTGAGGGTGGTTGTCATTCTGGTTGGTCGCTGCTTCACTATATTTATACGTTGTCCGACAATTCGCTGAGGCGTAGGTCAGCATACGGCCATGGTGCGCATTCAGTCTCCCTCTCCTCTAAAGAACCACACATACCATACGCACCAAGGTTGCAGGGCCTTTCGTGTCGGCGGCATCGATTAAGCACTCACATTGTTACTGTAACTTCTGTTTAGAACTTAATACAATAATCATCACGACCAAGAATTCAGAAAAAGAAATACATATATTACATTAAAAACCTATATAAATATTTAGTCCTATTTTAGTCCTAACATCACAACATGGCACCAAAATTTACAGCAGTAATCCAGTAATATCACATTCATCATCACATTTACCATTCATAACTACCATCTCTACGTTTATAAGAAATAAAATTACTCAAATTTCAGTTAGGAAGGGTAACAACTATATGTTGAGTCACGTTAAATACAAACGTCTCAAGGATTTTACTGTGAAATAAACTTTTCGTAGTGTTTGCGTCAGCTTTGCGTCGCTAGTGCATTATCATTTCCCACTAAATGTTTGACGCTAAATCGATCGGAATGAGTCCCATGCTCCTCATTCAAGGAATAACCAGTGTAGTAGTGACGATAGGTGAGAATATAAAACTTTGTATTTTACCATCAACTCTTAGATCTACACCTCCGACAACCCCTAGGCATTTTTTTTTTTCATTTATTATTTTGCCACGATCCTTCACTAAATAGATATAGTCTAGTTAGAAACCTCTTAACTCGGAAAATTAGTCATTTACAAGTCTACTGAACTTGCCAATATTGGTCGGTTGACTAAATGAGATAGAAGATGCATTTTTTTTAATAAAGTATGTCAAATAAAAACAATTAACAATAAAGTAAGCGCGTCTAGTCGTTTTTCAAGTTCGCTCAGCTCTACCCGAAGGTTTCCGCACTTAATTTCGATCTCGAGTCTTTTTACACCATGTCTACGGAATATGTGAGCAGCGATTTGCTAAAGCTATTGGACAATATAAGATGTGGTTCACCTAAATTTTCCACATTCTTAGCTAAACCTCAATCTTGATGACGGTTTAATAAATGCCTTTTTTTCTGCCCTTTAAACATCTAAACAAACAACTGAAATATGGGTCCGCTTCGTTGGTCTTAATTGTAAAATTTAAATAATGTTTTGTACGTGAGCCTAACGGATAGTTCCTTAACTCATTGTTGATTAGTCATTGATAGAGGCCCAAACTTAAGGAATGCACCTATTACTGTAGGAATACTTGAAATAATCTAGTTTTGTTGGGATTCTGGATCCCTGTGCTTTCTTAATTTATCTCATGAGCATCAGCTTTGATACAGGAAGAACCATCTTCGATAATAACTTCTGGTTAGAGAAGGAGATCGTTATCATTTCATTTGATGGGGCTTCAATAAGACGCAATTAACATTCAGAATGTCTCTTATTTAAAAGAGTTTTGTCGTCAATTATATTTTTAAATTAACTAGGCTCAGTTGGTTTGTGGAGACTTTGCGGAGGGGGATGGAAATTTGAGAAAGTGAAAAGAGGAGGAATAAAGAATCCACAGGAAATACTTGAGTTTGAGATGGAACTCGGGGGTTGGCTCTGGAGGCCAAGAGCGGGGTGTAAGAAGCATGTCTATTCCCTTCGAAGGGGAACGAGAAGGTCAAAATTAAAAATGTCTCCTCCGGAGAATTGTTAATATCCTCTGAGGCTCCCATCGGTTCCTTCCCAGTCTTGTGAATATTCAAAAAAACCTGATTTATTACAGAAGAGGTGTGGGGGAGTGTTTTCTTAAGGGTTTCTTCTCCTCTCCTCCATCCACACCGGCCCTGCGAAAACCTAAACGGACGGGAAATTAAAATTCTTAGCATATTGCCACAGTATAAAGATTCTTTTAATACTCGAAGAGCCCGAAGTGTCATTTATACGGAATACAAGCGTAGCCTCAGACCCCCATCCACCCTTCACTCTGTTGAAGAAGCGCCTTAATATCCGCTCCGACGTTGACATATATATACGTTCGAGGAGGTTGATACTTTTGCTGGGATCCACCTGTACTTTGTCTCTTGTAGCTGCTTTCCTCCATCTCTCGAGCGCTAAAAGTCTTCGGTATGTACTTACATGATTTCTGAGGGTGCGGGGTCGTCGAGAACAATTCCAATAACATAGGTAATCTTTTTTTTTTTTTTTTTTTTTTTTTTTCAAAATAGGCCTCCAGAGTTGAATATATTTGTCACCCCAGTGAATAAGTGGGTAACTCAAATTTCCCAACTTTTCAGGAGGGCGTTTTTAATGTTTGAACCACCACTTAAAATCCGGATTTTTGTTTAGGAAGTCGAAATTTGGAGGGAATCACCCTATTGCTACCTACATTTTGCTATCACAACACCGATTCGGTTGCCCCTGCAAACCCTGCAAATTATTGCACACGGGTTGGTTATTCCTCGAATGGGGGAAACAGTGGATGTGGCGGATCCCGGACCCATTCTAATCGATTCAAAATTTAGTGGAATAGGTGGATACAAATCGTAGACAAGGTGGGGCGAGGTGGAGACCAGGCCGATCAAGGCGGAGACCAGGATGACACAAGGTGGAGGCGAGATGGAGACCAGAACGAGACAAGGCGGAAACCAGAACAAGACAAGGTGGAATGAAAGGCGGAGAACAGGATGAGACAGGGCGGAGGCGAGATGGAGACCACGATGACACAAGGCGGAGGCGAGATGGAGACCAGGATGACACAAGGCGGAAGCGAGATGGAGACCAGAACGAGACAAGGTGGAATGAATGGCGGAGGCGAGATGGAGACCAGAACGAGACAGGGTGAAATGAAAGGCGGAGAACAGGATGAGACAGGGCGGAAACAAGAACGAGTCTAGGTGGAGTAAAGGGCAAAAACCAGGATGAGACAAGGCGGAGACCAGGATGAGACAAGGCGGAGACCAGGATGAATCAAGGTGGAGGCATGGTGGATACAAATCGTAGACAAGGTGTGGCAAGGTGGAGACTAGGCCGAGACAAGGCGGAGACCAGGATGACACAAAGCGGAGACGAGATGGAGACCAGAACGAGACAAGGCGGAAACCAGAACGAGACAAGGTGGAATGAAAGGCGGAGGCGAGGTGGAGACGAGAACGAGACAAGGCGGAATGAAAGGCGGAGAACAGGATGAGACATGGCGGAAACAAGGACGAGACAAGGTGGAGTAAAAGACAAAAACCAGGATGACAGAAGGTGGAGACCAGGATGACACAAGGCGGAGACCAGGATGAATCAAGGCGGAGGCGAGATGGAAAACAGGGTGAGACAAGGCGGTAACCAGGACGAGACATGGTGGAGTAAAAGGCAAAAACGCTGCAAATTCTTACACAGGGGTTGGTTATTCCTCGGACCAGGCCCATGGAAACTGTTTTAAAAACTTTGGGGAAATGGGGCAAACGGTGGGTGCGGCGGGTCCCAGACTCATTCCAATCGATTCAGGATCCAAAATTTAGTGGAAAATGGTACCCCACACGCCCAGGTACCGGAAATCTCGAAAACACATATTCAAAATGGGTAATATATACCCAATTTGACCCATAACTTCTTCCAGTGGGTGCCAATCGTTCTGGGACCTATTTCATTGGATTCAGCGTCCAAAATTTAGTGGAAAACGATACCCCACTTGCCTAGATCGCCCAAAATCTCGAAAATCCATTTTTCAAAAAACACATTTTGACCCCTACCCCGCCCAAATTTGGTCCGATTGGGCTGAAAAGCTTGGAGGACCGTCCTAGGCCGGGAACAGACCCCTGACCCAAATTTCAGATTTTTAGAAAATTGTCTACTACCAAAAACGGCGTGGACGGCGGACGGCGGACGGACATTGACCTTTTTTGATCTAGACATCATGAAACGTCCAGAAAAAAATTTTGAGCCGAATCGGAGAGGTTGACCATTTGCATGAAAACATAGGTTGATTATTCAAGGAATAACCAACCAAAACGCTGCAAATTCTTACACAGGGGTTGGTTATTCCTCGGACCAGGCGCATGGAAACTGATTTAAAAACATGCGGGAAATGGGAAAAACGGTAGAAATCTCATCTCTCACCAAAATAGGTACAAAAGCAGTCTGTCTCCATGTTGCTTATGAGAGAGATTCTGATCGTAAGCTTCCGAGAAATTCTAACATATCCCATTATGACCACGAGTTGCCTTCGTGTTTAACTTATCCAGGTTCAGTTTTGAAGGCGAAACCGGTTACCTTGAATTGCTCACTTTGGTGCGAGAGAACTGTTGGTGCATGAGGTTAACTGCACCTGGACACATGTTCTCCATTCACGACATCCGTGTGTATTTAGTTAACATGACCTAACCAACTATGGTTCTCAAATCATGAGATGGACAAAAACGCACATCGCTATAACTCCGTTTCAAGCCAACGCCCGACTTGGCAACCTATTCACAACAAAGGTAACACGATTCCGCTCCCCTTATGGCAGTTAACTCATTTTTGGGAATATTCGACTTGACCACTTATTCACTGGAGTGACAGATATATCTTCATTATTTTATTGTAGATTCGACCTACGGGAAAACAAGTCATTTCATGAGGTGCCCGAAGAGGGTGGTAGTTGTTGAGTAACAGATTCTGTGAGCGGTGTTTTATTCTCCGTATACCCCAGCAGTACAACCCGGCAGTTTCTGGTGTACCAGTCGGACCATTTTGAGACGTGATACTGAAGACGGATTAGGGTCCATGCCATGACGCAAATGTCGAAGGCGACGGTTATCGTCATCAGGAAGAGCTGAAGGATCCGAGTGTACGCCATCACAAATCCCTAAAGGGCAGAAGACGTGAGCAATATTTGGTTATGGCGATCTCTAACCAGGTGAACTTTTATTAGACTATTTGAGGTTGATTGGATCCGTTATGAGCGGGGTCGACGATTTAGAACTAGAAGTACCAATACAAAGAATATACAATCGAAAAGTTGAATTTGAGAACATTCTGAAGGGCTCAATAACTCTTAAAAACCAGTTTCATCGATTTTGGTTGGATATTCCAAGAATAATCAACCTATGTTTTCATGCAAAAGGGCAACCTCCCCGATTCGGCTGTTTTTGGTAGTAGAAATATTTCTAAAAACGCTGCAAATTCTTACACAAGGGTTGGTTATTCTTTGGACCAGGCGCATGGAGACTCTTCAACATGGGGGAAATGGGGAAAAAAGTGGGTGCGGCGGGTCCCAGACCCATTCCAATCGATTCCGGATCCAAAATTTAGTGGAAAATGATACCCCACACGCCCAGGTTCCAGAAATCTCGAAAACACATATTTAAAATGAGTAATATATACACAATTTGACCCATTACTTCTTCCAGTGGGTGCCAATCGTCTTGAGACCCACTTCATTGGATTCAGCTTCCAAGATTTAGCGGAAAATGATACCCCACACGCCCAGGTTCCAGAAATCTCAAAAACACATATTCAAAATGGGTAATATATACCCAATTTGACCCATAACTTCTTCCAGTGGGTGTCAATCGTCCTGAGACCCACTTCATTGGATTCAGCTTCCAAAATTTAGTGGAAAATGATACCCCACTCGCCTAGATCGCCCAAAATCTCGAAAATCCATTTTTCAAAAAACACATTATGACCCCTACCCCGCCCAAATTTGGTCCGATTGGGCTGAAAAGCTTGGAGGACCGTCCTAGGCCGGGAACAGACCCCTGACCCAAATTTCAGATTTTTAGAAAATTTTCTACTACCAAAAACGGCGTGGACGGCGGACGGCGTACGGCGGACGGACATTGACCTTTTGGTTGGTTATTCCTTGAATAATCAACCTGTTTTCATGCAAATGGTCAACCTCTCCGATTCGGCTCAAAATTTTTTTCTGGACGTTTCATGATGTCTAGATCAAAAAAGGTCAATGTCCGTCCGCCGTCCGCCGTCCGCCGTACGCCGTCCGCCGTACGCCGTACGCCGTCCGCCGTCCACGCCGTTTTTGGTAGTAGAAAATTTTCTAAAAATCTGAAATTTGGGTCAGGGGTCTGTTCCCGGCCTTGGACGGTCCTCCAAGCTTTTCAGCCCGATCGGACCAAATTTGGGCGGGGTAGGGGTCAAAATGTGTTTTTTGAAAAATGGATTTTCGAGATTTTTGGCGATTTAGGCGAGTGGGGTATCATTTTCCACTAAATTTTGGACGCTGAATCAAATGAAATGGGTCCCAGAACGATCGGCACCCACTGGAAAAAGTTATGGGTCAAATTGAGTATATAGTACCCATTTTGAATATGTGTTTTTGAGATTTCTGGAACCTAGGCGTGTGGGGTATCATTTTCCACTAAATCTTGGAAGCTGAATCCAATGAAGTGGGTCTCAGGACGATTGGCACCAACTGGAAGAAGTTATGGGTCAAATAGGGTATATTACTCATTTTGAATATGTGTTTATGAGATTTCTGGTACCTGGGCGTGTGGGGTATCATTTTCCACTAATCATGGACACTGAATCGATTGGAATGGGTCTGAGATCCGCTGCACCCACCGTTTTCCCCATTTCCCCCATGTTTTTAAATCAGTTTCCATGCGCCTGGTCCGAGGAATAACCAACCCCTGTGTAAGAATTTGCAGCGTTTTTTGATCTAGACACCATGAAACGTCCAGAAAAAAATTTTGAGCCGAATCGGAGAGGTTGACCATTTGCATGAAAACATAGGTTGATTATTCAAGGAATAACCAACCAAAATCTGAAATTTGGGTCAGGGGTCTGTTCCCGGCTCTAGTTGGCCCTCAAAACTTTTCAGCCCGTTTGAACCAAATTTGGATAGGGTGGGGGTTAAAATGTGTTTTTCAAAAAATTGATTTTCGAGATTTTTGGCGATCTAGGCGTGTGGAGTATCATTTTCTACTAAATTTTGGGCGCTGAATCCAATAAAATGGGTCCCAGCGCGATTGGTGCCCTCTGGATGAGTTTATCGGTCAAACTAGGTACCCCATGTTGAAGGAATGAGTCTCCATGCGCCGAGGAATAACCAACCCGTGTGTAAGAATTTGCAGCGTTTTGTTTCACTCCATTGTTTTCTTCTTCACTCACCGTTATAGATGGTGGCAGTTCTTCAGCCAAAGCGGCCATCATCAGCCTCGTGCACCAGGTGGCCAGTAGTACAAAGACGGTAATACTAACAACGTCCCACAGAAGCATCCTGCGCTCGCGACCGCCGTTGAAGGCCGACAAAAACGCGTAGACTGACAACAGTCGATTATACCTGAACAACCAATCCGCAGTAGATGAACACATGAGCATAAATATGTATTTTTGTTTTACTGACAACTCAATGAAAGTTTGAACAGCGTTCACAACGAGATGAAGAAACCAAATGAACTGAAATCACGAGAGTAATTGTGTTATGAAAAAATTATTATATTGCCGGCAGAATTGGTGTAAGGGTTTCAACCGTCCTCCCTTCTTTGTCCCACAAAACCCCAAATTTATTGTTATATGTAACACTTTTTGTTTTTAATAGTTCAAAATTTAGCGAATTACATACGAGAAATAATCATGCTAATATATTTGTATTAATAGCTTGAGACATCCCAGGAGTCAAGCAGCATTGAATTGACTCACAAAGGCTCGACGCATCTTCTGCATTCAGTAGTTCACAATTCCTTAAAATGATGCATGCGTGGAATGTTTTGTAGTTTTAATTGTAATTGTTTCTAGGTACCTCATAAGCTTTATAAAAAAAATAACAGGTTTATAATTATTTAGAATAAAAATCAAAGAACACATCACAATTCTTCTTTTGGGGGAAGTTGGCCTTTTTTCTCAAGCCCGTCTCTACTTCGGGTTCTCAGCTCGACGGAAGCGAATTTCGACACAAAGGCGATCAAATCTCCCAGTTTACGTCCTCCAGTGTGTAGAACAGGCGATGATTTTACGCCTTTGGGAACCCAGTAGACGGTCGGATATCCTTTGAGCTCGTACGCCGCTGGTCGGTCGTTCTTCAACACGTTCATTTTCATAACGTCGACATCTTCGCCGTCCAACGCCAGCGCCAACTCGTCCCAAGTTCCAAACAGATCAGAGGGATTGTTTTCAGAATACAGCATAATGAAGGAATCCCTGTCGCTCTCGGTGACCAACTCGTTGAAGGTGTTTCCAGTAAGGATTTTGACGTGCCCGGTGTTATTTTCTGCAGATTTTTCTGATCTGATGAACGGAGTGATTCTGTTCGTATTGATCTTATCCATGAAATCCCAAAGGGCGGCTTCCGAAAAGGGACCTTCCATCTTATACTTCCCTCGCTCAGTCAGAGCGCAGACAACCGGTACCGCGTCGTAAGTCAGAACCGTTTGGAAACCGCAATGGAACAAATCGTTGTCGGCGCCGAATACGCTGCTGATGGCAAAACTGTAATTCAACTTCCGATAATAATTTGCCACTTTGAGCACACGGTTCCTCCAGTAACTAGTGTGCTTGGCGTTATGCTTGAATTCGAGTTCATAGAAAACGATGACCAATGGAATATGAAAGTCCCTTACGTTGTATGGCGTTCGAATGCCCACCAAACCGTGCTCATTATCTGCAAACCATTTTTTAATCGAGAGAGCCGATTCGTCGCCATCATACAGTAGGGTATCCGGCTCAAAGATGCTCCTTAGTCTTCTATTTCGAAAGAAAACAACCCCACCGTTTGGATTGTACTTTTGTACCAAAATTTTGTCGTCTGTATAGCCAGTTCTGATGAGCCCTCGGATTTCGTCAGACAAACGGGTAAATGACGATCTCAAACGCTCCAAGAAAAAATTATCTTGCGGACCTTTTCGGAAAAACCCAATCAGAGCGTGTTCGTCAGCGATGAGCTCGTCAAGTTCTTCTTGAGACGATAAAATTACCGGCCCGGGTCTGACGTGATTCACCACATAATCATAAATGGCACCAGGAGTCTCCTGCCGGTCGTATTCTTTCCAGATTCGTCCATTCTTGAAAAGCTTCATCGTCGGAAACACTGTGATCGGGACTTTCTGACACGTTCGGTGGTTCCCTTTGCTGGTGCAGTCGACTCTTGCTACGGTCCCGGAATGGCGGCTGTTGCGGAGCAGTTGCCCGACTCTGTTCAGCGTATCGACAAGATTGTAACATCGCAAGCACTCTCCCGTCGTGAACAACACAAACGCAACTTCATTTTGCCACAAAAAATTATCGAAATTGGCGTCGGTGAGCTCAATGACTCCTATTGTAGGTTCACCAGCCACGGCGCTGATCACACTTAAAACTGTGATGGTGAACCACATTATGCCGTAATGCTACCAAATGCTATTGTACCACCTGTGATGTTGGGTGTGTCTTGGTGTTATTTTCAGAGGGAAACAATTTTCTCGTTACGTCAGCCAGCTTTCATGTTGTTCCAGATGATTACTAAGGGAGCTACAAAGATTCGAGGAGTGATTTTGGTTGGTTATTCCTTGAATAATCAACCTATGTTTTCATGCAAATGGCCAACCTCTCCGATTCGGCTCAAAATTTTTTTCTGGACGTTTCATGATGTCCTGATCAAAAAAGGTCAATGTCCGTCCGCCGTCCGCCGTCCACGCCGTTTTTGGTAGTAGAAAATTTTCTAAAAATCTGAAATTTGGGTCAGGGGTCTGTTCCCGGCCTAGGACGGTCCTCCAAGCTTTTCAGCCCGATCGGACCAAATTTGGGCGGGGTAGGGGTCAAAATGTGTTTTTTGAAAAATGGATTTTCGAGATTTTGGGCGATTTAGGCGAGTGGGGTATCATTTTCCGCTAAATTTTGGACGCTAGTATAGTATAGTACCTACCAATTGTAAGATTGTATAATAATTTATGTAGTAATATTTTGTGTTAGTAAGATTGTAGAATTGCAAGATTTCATTATAATAAATTAATCTACTTTTCACGCAGTGATTGCTTTTCAATTTTCACAGAAAAACATCGATGGCTACGATCTCGATGGTGGTAGCGATGGTGAACATCGATGTTTTCCTTTCGATGATCAACCCTAGTGGGGGACACACATACAAGGAGGAAAGAAAAATGCGGTGTTACCAACATACATACGAAAAATATACCAATAAAAACATGATCTAATCAAGCCATAACACTCGTCACTTGTACCTTTCTTCAGAAAAATCATATTCGTGACTACGTTTTCGCCAAGTCCACACTCCCATAGTGTTCACGTGAAGGACTATAAAGGAGAACGACTAGCAAGCTCAGCGTAGATAACCCCTTAGGCCGGGTACACACGTTGAGGATTCCGGAGAGGATTCCTCATTGATCGATTCCTCTCCGGCCGACGGACCGTGTGGACGGGTCGAGGCCTTCAGTTGAGGCGGACCGAACAGGCCGCCAAGCCTTTCCAATTTTTGGAAAGGCCACCTGAGGCCGGGGTTCCGGTTCCCGGAATTGAACCCCTTCCTTCACGTGTGGATGAAATGATCGGTTGTAGGTATCACTCGAGTATCGTCACAGTGGTCGTAGCTCCTCGTTAATTTTTCACAGTTTTCCTCGAAAGGCATCTCGCGTGTCGAAACCTCTGGCCGAAGCCTCCTGGTTTTCCCGTACGTGTGAATGCTCCGTCCGGCTCCGGCCGCCTCAGAGGTTTTCCTCAGAGGAATCTCTCTTTGGAATCCTCTCCGGAATCCTCAACGTGTGTACCCGGCCTTGGGGACGTTCCGATACTGCTATCGATACGATATTTGGTATCAAATCAGTATCAAAACAACGGCGTTGATATCGATACAGTATCGATATGGGTAGTATCGAATGAGTACCCACATTGTATTGTATACCGTATTGAGTATACACCGTGGTGGATTCGGAAGCACAAAATTCCAGGCAAAATCATACAAAAGGTTTATTACAAAAATTGTTACTTAAAGAATAATAAATTGAAATACTAACACAAATGTAAAACAAGCTGCTAGCTAACAAAGTTTTTTCTATTCTATTCTACTTCTGAACGGAACCACTCTTTGTCACCAACACTGCTCAGGAAGAAATATAAAAGTAACTTAATAACATTTAACAAATAACGAGATAAGATAACCGAACAATCAGTGTTGCCAGACAACTTTGGCCTTCGGCTGACAAAAGTATCGATACTTACCCATATCGGTAGTATCGGAACGTCCCTACCCTTAACCCACCTTATCAACCGCCAGGTTATTCGTAACTAATGAGAGGCTCGATCAATTATACCAACCGATCAGAAGTTGTTCTAGGATTTCCTAACTGATCGTGAACAGGGCCGGCGAGAGCGATTGCGGGCCCCAGGGCTGGACCTAATCCGGGCCCCTAGGTATGGTATGCACGAAGGCGTTTTGTTTGTGTGGGGTACCGGGGGTCTAGGGATACTCCCCAGTCCCTGAGAACAATGTTGAATTACAGATAAAATAACTCATTTTGGTGTAATCTAGACCTGTTTTCACTTATTCATTCATAAATTATCTTTTCAGGCTGTTTCATATTTAAGTAAACCACAAATTTAGGCACTCATTGAAAAAATACAAAATGGTTTTAATTGAAAAAAAAATTTATACAATAGAAAATTTAAATTAAAGCATCACAGATATGTAAATGTTGAATTAATTGAATAGACAATGGTATTTAAAAAAGAAAAATACAACGTATAATTCACGTAGATAAATGATTGAAATACCCACCACACGCCCGGGCGGCCGGGCCGGACCTGCGGGCCACCACAGTACTAAAACCTCTCACCTTCAAATTTACCGTTTCTTTTCTTCTATTCTACAATAGAAGAAAAACTCAAGTTTTGCCCTACTGATTAATGCATTACACCCAACTTTATTTTTAGATAAGAAGTCTGTTAAAGGAAATATTGCCCGGTAAAAAGACCACTGATTTGTATTTTAAACCAGACCTAGGGCCCCGGATCGGGCCCGGGCCCGGGCCCCGGGGCTGTAGCCCCCCTACCCTTCCCGACCGGTCCTACCGGTCCTGATCGTGAAACAACAATCAGTAGAGTTAGACTTTTTATAACAACTCACAATTTTTTAGTTGTCCCTCGTGGAACGAAATCGAATGCAATCAACTGCAACTTCATTCGTTGTGACTGCATGATGATGAACAATTATTTTTAATTACCTCGACTCTATCAACTCACTTTGGTTCTCGGCGAGTGTGGTAAAGGTAGCCACACAGTTCACAAGCACTCGCGTTGCTCTCACCCAGCCAACGCTCGAGGCAATGTTTGTGGACGAGGGACAAAGAGCCTTTACAGTCGCACGGGGAAATGAACAGGTCGGTCGATCCGACGTCGTGACAAATCCGGCAGCTTTGGTCCCTTTAAACATCAAATGTGGGCAAATTGATTATCCTTTGGATGGAATTCTAGTGAACCCATGTGTTGGGCGTGCTCGTAGTGTTCGGGGAGGGGTTGAAATAGGCGGTTCAACCCACACTCTTGAATATTTTCCTCGCACTCTCTCCACTACTGCAGATTGTAAAGCGAACTAAATTTGAAGTTGAAGGGCCTGCACTTTTAGGACAAAACTGCATACTATTCCAGAGCAGTTGATCGCTCTTGTGAGAGAACGAATATCTTTGAGGTATTCGCACTACAAAGGTACCTACAAATTTAGTATACAAAATTTGGACAAACACTTTTTTTGGTTTTGAAAAAGTGATCTTTTCGAAAATATTCTTCTTGATCCACAAATACCCGCCGCTCCACCTGGTGGCAATCGGTTTGGGGCTCATTTAGATACCATTCTGTGTCTGTAATTTAGAGAAAAAGTAATACTCCGCGCGCCTAGGTTCCCCCAAAATGTCAAAAACTCGGTTTTATTGCAGGTGTTCATTTTCACTCACGCCTTGCCGCCGTCTATGATGACAATTTTAGAAAAATAACTAAAAGAAATCACTGACCAAAATATCAAATTTTTTAGGCAAAACTTTTCTCAACCAAAAACTGACGCTGACGGACATTTTGGTTGTGAAATCTGCGTAGACAACTCCATGTTCAATGTGTGGACGAATCGGGGAGATCGACCTCAGCCAAGAACACATTAATTTGTCATAATATTTAGAGAGAACAGCAAACCAAAATTAAAATGCATAAACCAACTTACCAATGCCCATTCGGCTTCTCGTGATAAGCACGTCCAATATCTTCTTGCAGAACATCTGAAATCAGTTTCCTCATGTAGCAAATTCAAAGCTAACTTTGAGTCATTTCCATGTTTACTATAAATAATGTACATTGTTGTTGATAAGGGAGAATGTGGGAGTTGAAATACATTCTGAAATGTCCACCTAGGAGGTATATTTCTTATAGTGATCTAGTGAGTACTTCTTCGTTTCTAGTACCTCGGTTTATACCGTATAACACATTGTAATACAAGATTTAAAATGTAATGAAGTACAAGATAGGAGCTCATTTTAACCCTGTTACTGATCCAAAATCCCCAAGCTTGCTCTACCAACCTCGTGACAGTACTCTTGTAGGCACTATGTCGATCTGGTCTCTTCGTGTCGGATGAAGAGCTAGGATGTGCTCGTTTTTGTGCAACTCGTTTTCATTGGATGGTTCCTCTGGCGAGATGGATGAATTCTGACGACGTTTGAAGTAGGCAACATCGATGACAGAAGGTGCGTGCAGACTGCCACTAGGGTCGCTGCTCAGTCCGTCGTAACCGTCAGTCTGTGCATGATAGCGCAATGGTCAATGAGGTCAGGGTATGCCTCGGTAGAGAATGGTTTACCCCCCGCTCTCCTCCCTAACACCTCAAGTTCAGGTTTGCAGATCTGCGCCAATTAGTGGCTGCAGAGAGAAAATGGATTTATTTCTAAGGAAGAGTAGAGCCGAGGAAGACGACAGTGATCAAGGAAGAGCGGGGAAGCCCATTGATTGACTGGCAAACCATTTAGGACAATAAATCGAGAGGACCTCTGGTGCTAGCATCGGTCTTGGTGGGCAGCAAGGCTATTACCTGGCCAGAGAGAGGCTGGCTGTAGAGGCAAACCATTTAGGACAATGAATTGGGAGGACCTCTGGTGCTAGCATCGGTCTTGGTGGACAGCAAGGCTATTACCTGGCCAGAGAGAGGCTGGCTGTAGAGGCCACACGGCGAGGTAAACTACTACCTCACTCCATTCCTCATAGGATACGGTCATTTCTTTCAATGGGCTTCCCACCTGGCCTCAAAAGACCTTGTCATCTGGGGGGGATAATCCTGCCATCCAACTAAAGTAATATGTTACCCAAAAAACTAAACCATCCGATCAAAGGGGGTGTCTGAATTACCCCAAAAGACCTGTACACGATGAGGGGGCAAAAGGTCGGAGGAGATTGATTGTACAACGCGTCGTTATGTTCCAACAAAATCCGTACGAATCCTGGGAAATTCCAATATCCAAATCACGGTTATTTCGAGTACATAGCAAGTCGTTAGAGTGGTAATCTAATTTGATGTGACGTGGGAGTTCAAAATCTTCATTATTCTATTTGAATAGAATCTATCTGATGATGCAATACCGTGGAATCACTCGAGAAGCTCACAGAAAATGCACACTCTCCCCTAGAATGTAATCACCCTTGAAACCTTTTAGTCCTTTCGAAAGAAGAAAGACGAGTACATAGTGTGTTGAGGTGCAGCTAACAGGACAACATACCCACATTCAAAGCCTTCAATTCTCCACAGGAAGGACACCCTCAGCAGATCTTTTCATACCTCCGAGGGAGACCCATATTATACTTACAGTCGGTTCCAAAATGTTATCGTCCGTCGACTCCAGGCTTAAATCGGTGCTGCAGGAAGTATTGCCTTCCGAGGCCGTCTCGGTCACAGACTCGAAACATGGAAGTTCTAAGACATTGGTGCGTTTCTCGGGGCACGTAACCACATATCTTGCTTCTCGTTGTTGTGTCTTTCCTTTCATATCTCTCAGGTTTTTACAAAGTAATAATAAGGGCAAGTTAAAGTGTTTTTGAAAAAAAAAAAGTTTCAGTTTACGCAACTAAAATTGGAATGAAATTAAAAAAATAATAATAAAAAAAAAACCAAAGAAACCACTGTTTACACAGTGATACATGTTATTGGTATAGAAATCTGACAGTTTTTGTTCCTTAAACCAGTAGGTACATTTTTTCTAGTTGAGTTATGATTAACATATTGATTATTTTCTAAGTACATTCAACATCCTATAGCCCTAGTTGTCCACCCCTATGTCGATCCGACGTGTATTTTTCTTCAGTTTGCCTCCTGGTATGCTTCCCATGGTTATTTGTCTATTGATCACCGAGGGAATGATGATTTTTGGTTGGTTAGGCTTTGAATAATCAATCTATGTTTTCATGCTCAACGTCACGGGGAGTGGTTCAATCGGCCTCAAACTTTGCAAAATAATTATGTAGATTGAATAGAACAAAAATGCAGCGAATTCTTTCACAGGGGTTGGTTATCCCTCGGACCAGGAGCACGGACAAATTGGGAGGAAACAGTGGTCGCGAAGTGTCCCGAACTCATTCCAATTGGTTCAGCGTCCAAAATTTAGTGGGAAATGATACCCTGGACGCCTAGGCACAAGAAATCTCGAGAACCCACTTTTGAAATAGGTAGAGGGGTAGATCATTATGACCCATATCTCTTCCAGTGGGCGCCAATCATTCTGGGACCCGTTCCATTGGATTCAGTGGCGGAAATTTGTGGAAAATGATAACACACGCCTAAGTCGCCGAAAATCTTGAAAATCCCAAAAAACATTTTGACTCACCCTTCCTCCACCCATTCAAATTTGGCCCTAGTTATTCAAACATTTCTCGGAATGAGGACAGAAGAGTACTCACTGACGAAACGGTTTTGGAAGAACTCAGATTGATTCCATCATCTGAAGTACATTCATAGAAGCAGATGAAGAAGGATTCCTGATCGATAACGCAGATAGCGTCAACGAAAACAATTTTACCAAATAACCTGATCTATGCGACTTTTAGAATAAAGACCCCCGACCACTTACCTTATGAAGAACCCAACGACAATTCGACAAGAAAAGGACGGTATAAACAAATTTTTGATCACATTTTTCAAAACATCAACGTCAACAGAAAAGCCCAGTGATAGCCGCTATCATAATATGTTATAATATGATAGACCTTAGTGCACACTGTTTGTATGTATTCTCTTCGGACTACTTCTACAAGAGGAATAAAGATGTCGAGATGACCACTGTACGGATGCACACGCGACTGACTGACATTCCTCATATATATATAGGTATTCGAGACCCCGAGGAAAATGCCAAAAGAAGGTGGTGCCTTATAATCTGGAGATGGAGCGAGACATTATTGTTCATTCTGTTTTTACAGAAAGAAGAGGATAACATAAACGGTCTGCTCCTCTTACATCAAGTTTTTATTTGCAGTGCGCATCCGCATAAATCATGCCAGAAATTTGCCAAACGAAATTCGACTGAACGTAAAGGATATGAAGCAAATACCTTTTATTATATTTTGGTTGGTTATTCCTCGAATAATAATCCTATATTTTCATGCAAAAAGTTAATCTCTCCGATTTGGCCCAAAAACTTTTTCTGGACTTTTCAAGGTGTCTAGATCAAAATCACCAAATGTCCGTCCGCCGTCCACCAATTTTGGTTGTAGCAAATTTTCTAAAAATCTGAAATTTGGGTCAGGGGTCAGTTCCCGGCTTTATTTGGTCCTCGAAACCTTTCAGCCCGATCGGACCAAATTTTTGTGGGGTAGGGGTTAAAATGTGTATTTCAAAAAATGGATTTTCGAGATTGTTTGCAATCTAGGCGTGTGGGGTATCCTTTTCCACTAAATTTTGGACGCTGAATCCAATGAAGTGGGTCCCAGAACGATTGGCACCCTCTGGATGAAGTTATGGGTCAAATGGGTGGGTTTCTACCCATTTCGAATGTGTGTTTTCGTGATTTCTGGTACCTAGGCGTGTGGGTTATCATTTTCTACTGAATTTTGTACGTTGAATCAATTGAAATGGGTCCGGAACCCGTCACACTCACTGCTTCCCCCACTTTCCCCATGTTGAAGAAATGAGTCTCCATGCGCCTGGTCCGAGGAATAACCAAACCTGAAAAAATTTGCAGCGTTTTCTTTTTAATTGTACAATGAAATTTGTTGACCGCGTTGGGTAATGAGGAAATTTTAGTTCCTATTTTAGTTGTTCTTTGTTCTTAAATTCAGAAATGATATTTTCTTTTATCGGTTTGTGATTTTGAAAGAAGAATGTTTAATTTTCATTTTGAAGGAAGAATATCTCAGTTCCCTTCATATACTATGCTTTGGTGTCAGACTCAAAAAGCGATATTTTTGTGCTTAAAAAAAGAAATAATAATAATAATAATTGTAGCGCCAGGGAGTAAGTAAGTAGTAATTGTACAATAAATATATATATAATGTATCAGAAGACTATGTTAATAATGTTTCGATTTTTCCATATTGGGATATTCCTGAGGTCAGTTGATTTCCTTGTCTGCTTTTCTGAAATGTACGTCGTTCCAATGTATGAGTGGTAGTAAACGATCGGATCTGAAGGGTGGTAATCTTGAATTAGTGATAGATATAAATTCAATTATTAGCAACGCAATGCTCACTTCCCTTCACTTGGCCTTGGTGCTACTGCATGTTCTTCACTTTTTGTGATGCTTACCTGCGTTTGGTTAGGTACTTGTTTTCCGAGCCTGTAACTGCCAGGTGTACATACGAGTACATCCTTGCTTATGGAACTCTGGCATTTTGTAATTTAGAGCGTCATTCAGTAGTTCGGGTCCTGACCCATATTGCACAGACATGCAGGAATAGATAAGAATTTTGACCAGATATTGCACGTATTTTATTTACACAGACTAGATGGAGAACATTCAATACTTTAAAAGTTTAGAATAACACGGAATGCATTTTATTAAGAAATAGATTAATAATTAAATAAATTATTTCTTGGGAACACTTGAAGTTTGAATTCATTCGTTAAAAATTATTTAGGCCTGAAATACGGGTTTCATAGTTGTTCTTATCCCCGTTATATTTACATAAGGCCATCACACTACCGATTTAGGACCAAAAGTCAATTTTTTAGATACTATTATTGAGCAGGACCAATATATGATATAATTATGCCTTTAATTAGGGGTGAGAGAATATTGGGTTCAGGTTACACAGATGAGTCACCTCGTTATTCATCAGTAGGAGTCAAATTCTTATAAGAATTATTACTGCTAGTTCCAGGCAGTTCATCTATGGCTAAGAATCAAACAGTTTCAAATAATAATGATTGAGGATAGGACAATTTTCAAATTGAAATCTACGAAATTGAATACAATGTTAGATATTTATCACTAGAAAGTTCAATTCGACAACAACTCAGTTTTTAACAAAAACACCGTCCACGTTGTAATTGTAAAGTTGGCATTCAATTATCTTCAGCGGGTTGGGGTTCCGGGCAGAAGTAGGAATTTTGCATGGAATACAGCCGGTCGATGGGGTTAGCGCTCATCGGTATTTTCTCGTAGGTAAAACCTCTGCTGAAAAGGCGATGAAAAGGGTACGCTTTGTACGTGTTCGTAAATAGGAGCGTCTTCTTTCTTGAGGTATTCTGAGGAAACAAAGATATAAGAGGAATATTATCTTTCGGGGTAGGTGTACCTATTGTTTTTATCCTTCATATTATAAATTAATGATCGGATTAATAGTTTGGTATTAATTGTTCCAGGGGCCAGTCTTAATGCAAACGATGGTTATAGGTTTTAATGGCGACTCCCTCCACGCAGCTATGCCTGCCTAGAAGGCAAATCTAAGTTATGATTTCTTGAGTGTTTATAAACCTTCGTCCTACCAACTTCTCAACCGTCGATTTTCGTCAATTTAATTTGAGGAGTTCAGTAAAGTGAAATGAACTAGCGAAATTCCAATCCAGGCCTGAGAAGTGAGTCAATAGAAAGTAGTTTCAACGAAATCAGGTTCTATTTTAAATTTAATAAAGTAAAAATAATGGAAGGCGCAGATTGACTGAAAGAAAAATTTAAAATGATTCCATCAAGCAGCCCAGGAATTTTGTTTGAGTAGGAACCCATTTTACGTCGGACGAATGAAATTGGTTTTTCTGAAAATCACCCAACTAAACAGAATGGAAACATTTTCACCCGATTCGCGTTCTTCGTACATTCATTCTCAAAATGCTAACGGGATTGTAGAGGGTGACGAATCGAGACATTTTTTGATTAATCAGACTCAATAGGGAGAGTTAGTTCGGCATTCGGAAGAATGAGGGAGACGACAATAGCCGTCGGTACAAGGGTAGAAACTCGTGAATGGCATTCCTGAGCAGAGGCCCCCTTCATTCCTGCCCTTTCTAACAAGCCATCGATCTCACGTGATTAATAAACGACGAACGGGACGAAGGAAATAGCAATAAGTTTGGAGACTGACGCTTTCTCGATGACGTCAGAAGGCCAGAGTTGAGGAGGTCAGAGACAAACAACTTCACTTTGAAATGACTACCATGACGAATACCCCCATTAAAATACCGCTGAGTACAAGTTCCAGTCAGGAAAATTGATGAAATTGTCATAAAATAACTTCAAAAAGATATTAGCAAGGCTACATTTTATTAAACCACAAAAAATGCAGAAAATGTCACTGTGCAAGGGGGTAGCGCACAAGTAGTTCGCCTCTAAGATCATTTCGAAGGTAAATTGCATTATTATCAGCCAGGGTCGCTTTGATTGATCGAGGATATAGGTTTAATAGGATTGATTCTGTTTTTAGAAAAATAATGCTGAAGGAATTTCATTTCAACTTATTCAATCCGACTACGCAATCATTCTTTTTCAATGTGTTACTACGTTTTTAGTGTTTTGTCCGATCGATCATAATTCTCAATTGGGTTCGTCTCTTGCGTTCTAAAATAAATAAATAAATGTTGATATCGCCTCAAAATGGGCTCATACCCTCCTCCGGCCTGCAGAATTACGGGTGCATGGCGGGCCTTCTGACGTCAGCATTGTTCCCCACGACTTTCCTCGTCTCGGAGGCGGCATTGGCGGCGGGGGCTGGGGTTAACCCTCCTTCTCACCACCCGCCTTATTCCCCGTTATTGTTTACGTGCTTCACTCGACATATTGGCGGTCTCTCGATATTGCTCCCACGGCTGACGCTTCTCCATTTTTTTTTTCTCTCGCCGGAACTATAGTTTTCTCTCCCTTTTCCCTACAGTATATTCTCCCTCTGTTTATTGCTCTGGAATTATAGACTTTTTTATTTTATTTTGCCGAACACGGTAAAGCATCCAGCTGTCATTCACAAATTTGAACCATCCGTTCATACTTGATTACCGAAAATATCGATAAACATTATTGACTAAAACACAAAAACAAAACATTATTAATTAAAATTATTATGGGTCGGTACTTTCGTGTTAACTCCTACCAGTTGTTGAAACAGCATTGAAAGCCTATTCGATATATCGAATCAGACGAAAACAACAATTATCATATAATATATATATTTGCTTCTTAGTAAAAGTTACAAATAAAAAAAAAAAAAAAATTATTGAAATACAAAAAAAAAACTTAAATACCTAACTACTATTACTAAAGAACTAACTAATTAAAAACTGCTATTCTTGAGGTGGCCATCCGACAGCCATTTCGTCCAAAATTTTGACTGTAGGTATAACAAAATATAGGTATAACCTGTAGGTAAAAAACCTCTTAGCACATAGGAGTCAAACATACCTGATTCGATATATCAAATAGGCTTTCAATGCCGTTTCAACAACTGGTAGGCGTTAACACGAAAGTACCCAGAATTATTATTGAATAAATTAAATTGAATAATAATTAAAAACTATTTTGAAAAATGTATTAGTACTTTATGGCAGTTTTGTTCATAATGACATGATTATAATAATTTCTGCACATTAACCCTTGAATTTAATCGTGGAAGATAGCCCGCTCTCAGGGCCTCATTTGGGTTAGTCATTTGGCGTCGATACGTCTTTCGATCTTATGTGACGTAATACATCTTACAACAAGGCTTAGAGGAGACTCCGTCGACGACAGGAGAATCAGATAGGTATCCTTTTCTGCATTCCCCGGAACTAAACGTCCTGAATAAATACTGATTTCAAGTAAATCCAACTGGTAATTTTAAAGGAACCTATCTGATTTCGTCTCTCTCTCTTTTCAAAAACCTTCGGTCAGTCTTGAGCCGCTATTGAAAATGAGCTCCCAATTGTAAGGTAACAAATTCATGGGAATACCTCACTACAAAATCGTAAAATTACAAAGAGGAGGTCGACTCCTACCTTTGGACCCTGACGACGGCGTTTGTGGCTGATGATAGATGTTCCTATAGAACGAGGCGTCATCTTTGTCCATTGATTCCTCTTTGACGTATTCCTTGTGGCAAGTGTAGTCCCGGGGCTCTAGAGACGTCAGCCCTTCTGAGTCACTGCAGCTATCCCCCATGTAACCTTGGCCTGTGAACAACAACCCAGGGTATGACAGCCTTCGGTGAATTTTATTGGATGATCGTGTAAAAAGTTGACTCTGGAGACACCTTTATTTTTCTAGTTTAGGCGGACAATAGAAGTTGAATTTAACGATTTAGAAAAAAATAAGAAAATTGAGGTGTTTTAATCATGTTTCTGTCAATTATTCTCCAATTCGAATGATGTCTGATCTCTAGTCGGGCCTCAGGAAGACTTACGCAGATTCCAAGATAGTTGAAGGTGTTCATTGCTGATGTTCCAACGAGTTGATTTTTGTACTAATGAGGGAGCGTGATGGAGAGGGTGACGGAGTTTTGGATATGGCAGCAATAGCCGCGCAGTCCCCTTCGGTTAGAAGAGGAACAGGATGGCAAAGTGGTTGCCATAGCAACGAGAGCCTCCTTCCATCTTACGGCCGCCCTCTCGGTCTCGAGAAGGCTCTTTTGTTAGTCTTGGGGCATTCCTGAGCTCACACTACGTGACAGGACTCCGGGATAGCTGAAGAATGACGATCCTCGACGAGGCCATTGTGGATCCTGAGCTCGTTCCATGGCGAGGAGCTCGAGCTTGTCGTTCTGTCACGGTTTTTTCTCTTCTCTTTTTTTTCGAAGAGAGAAGAAGAGAAAATGGCGTAAATCTCCAGGGTTCTTGTGGATTCCCAAGGCCCCCTCAGTGTCGATAAATGAAGATGGTTTATCCACCTTCCACGTCAGGGCAGTGTTTGTGAATACCTGTTATCGATGCCCGCGTGATGGAAGACCGATAAAATTGCCACCGAAAGAAGAAAAATGATGAATTCATGAAAAGGGGAATCTGATCGAACAGAGAAATTAAAAAGATCCGGCCATAATTTTCAAGATTTGCAATGATATTTATTATGTTCATCTCTAACTTCTGACCTGCAGACAAAGCGAAGACTGTAGCACAGATACAGATACAGTATCTGTATTACAGATACAGATTCCTCACATAGCTTCTGCTGGCGCCAAACAGCAAAAGTTGAAAATGTTTGTGATTTTAGCTAGTAAAAGTTCCTTTTTGCTTCTGTTCAAATTAGATTTTTAAGAAATGTTGTTTCATGTGAGTGATAATTTTCCCGCATGTGGTACACCGTACATTAAATTAATATAAGTAAAATACCAAGGCTGTGACCAATGAACTAACTGTGTTCTTCTTCCTTGATGCGGTCAGTTTTCGCTCCGTCGGACATGTCATTGTCACTTCTACCACTTCCCCCAGAATTGTTGTTTTTGGCATCCATCCTTGCTTTTTTCTGAATCTTCTTCATTTTGGCCCGCTGATTTTGAAACCACACCTGCGTATCAAATGAGGAAAATATATAGTACAGTTATTCGACAAAATTCCTCCATGTTATTTTTGTAACATGTCACCCCTTTCATTCGATGTAACGTCTCCGATATCCCTGTTACATTTATTTCCTCAGAGTGCATGATTTGAGGAAATTCTGTTCTGAAATGGCCTTTCAGGTCAAATTAAGGGCTCCCCTCCCCGGAACATTTCAAAATGCCACAATCAAATGCTCCCCTCAACGCGACTGTACGCTCGAAATCCGTTCGTTAATCTCAATAAAATCGAAATAAATTGACAAAAGCTCAAAACCCCCACTGAACAGCGTGCAATAAAAGTTCACTCCAAATGACACGGAAAGGTGAACACTTTTATTTTATTGAGTTTGTTATAAATCGCCGACAGTACCGTTTCATTATTACAAAGTGCAAAATGATTGAATTTATTTGCTCGAACGTTTTTCAATAAACGTCTGCTTTATGCGCTAGCGAACGGGCTCTCGTGTTGAATTTTTATTTGATTTTAATTGGGGAAAGTGAGGCATTTCCCAGTTCAATTACTCGCTCAAGTGGTGGGGCGTTGTAGGCGATGGATATTGATATTGTGCTTCTCGAGTTGAGGAGGAGAATGATTTAAGATTGACCTGAATATTTTCATTAATGTAATCATTTGAAAAGGATTCCGTTGGAAACCAATACATCTAATGGAAAGTGTGTATTTATGTATTACAGAATAATATTGGATTCCGGTTCGTATGAAATTATATTGTCTGTAGGTACAGATAATAATATAATATATACAGGGGTGCATGTTTGCCCTTATCAACATTATTTGCAACACCGACAGATTTAGAAGGGGTTGGAGCTGACACCCCAGTCATCCCAGACGTTATACTTTGTGGCAAGTTACTGTTTATTTATTTATTTAACTATATTAACTTTAAATCTTAATTTAACAACTCCGTTTGAATATAAAACCACAGCAACGACCGATTGGATAACACTCCTAATAAAGCTAAATAGAACGGAGCCTCTACAATACATCTTTCTGAAAGGTAATTCTCTGAATTTTATTATCTTCTGAATTTTCCATTCTCATTACTGAACTTCAAGCGGTAGTATCGTTACCATCGTTATTCGTTCAGGAAATCAAAAGACGTAAAAATCTAGGTGAAAGTGTCTCATGAATTTTGGTTCTCGTTGGTTCTTACCTGAACGATTCTCACGGAAAGGCCAGTGTCTTTGGCCAGGCCTTCCCTGACTTTTCGACAAGGTTTTGGACTAACTTCGAAAGACGCCTTAAAAGCCCTCCGTTGCTGAGTAGTCAATATCGTCCTCGGTCTTTTAGGGCCTCTTCGGCCGTCGGTCGGCCTGACTGTCATAATTTCGTCACCCGGGATCTCACCTGTATTGATAGAATATCTCAAAGAGGGTATAAATACATGGAAACGGTCGAGGAATGCGGCGTGTCGACCAACATGAGTAGTAGTAAAATGTAGGGAAGCAGCCTTTTTGGTCAAATTTTGTATTAAAACACACAGGATCTTGTCAAAAAAGCTTCTCTGATGCAGGATTGAGTCAGAAAACCTTCTCTTGGCCGACACCAAAGCCTCCCCCCCCCCCCCCCCCGCACCAGTCCAGTGTCCTTCGGAGAAGCTTCATTGACAGAATACCGCATTTATAGCTCCGATTTACGACAAAAAAGGCTCGCAGTCGGCCGGGACGAAGCCAAGAGAAGGTTTTCTGGCTAATAACGATGAGTTGTTACGTAATGAGACTTGGATACCCACCTTGGTTATACCCCTGAAACATCTCGACTTCTTTTTCGTAGTCCGGGCGGCAGAATAGTTGCCCTTGTTTGACCACGAATTGGTCGCCCTTTTGAAGCCTGACTCCACAAACCACGCACAAGGAAACATCGTATGTGGAAAACCGCTTCGCTCGCTCGCATCACCATTTCGTTCGTACTTATGGCTTCACCGCATCCTAAGCACTTCCTGCCGTACAACCTGAACAGAAAGAGTTTTCAATTGGCTATTGCGGATTACAAAAGATCGACGACTTTTTTCAGGTCGTTAGAAATCCTAATATGTAATAAATCTGTATTATTCGCCCAACTGCTGAAATGGAGAGTGTTTCTCTTTCATTATGAAAGAACTATTAGCCTGACCCTTCAGGTTTTTTTTCTAAAAAGTGTTGCCAGAAAGCGACAGGAAAAAGCGTGACCAAATAGTGAAACAAAAGTGGCGCACGTATTGTATAATGATTTTCACGTACAACCGAACGTTGCTAAGGAAATTTATTTTCGCCATTTTTCATCGCACAAAAATTGTTCACCACTTTTTGGAAAGCTGTGAATTTATATGATACCAGACCACATCCCACGCTGGCAATTTCCCCCTCCTTATTGGAGTGAAGTTCTGGCTTAGTTACCTTCGAGCTCATTTTCAGCTTCATCTTCGATAGCGTGTAACTACTTTATTAGCTTCTGAATCGGTTACCTACGATTTACCTACGCAAGACTGATTGCCAATATTGGTTTGTGATTGCTAAAATAAGTTATGCAGTTTTTCGAATCGATATAATCAATATGACGGGTGAAGATCATATCAATAAAACAGGTTAATTTATTTTTTATCCATTAAAAAATTATTTACACATGGGTACACCGGTAGGAAAGAGCCGATCTTATATAAAACAGCGAGGGGGACAAAAACCAGAAGGATCAGGTACACCAGATTTTAGCCGTCAGGATTTAATGGAAATCATCCGGGGGTGCAGCTCGGCACACAATTTTTTTCCAACGAAACTTGATTTTCGGTTTGCATGACCTCAAACCTGATTCACCTGCGTCTCATAATTTAGCCATAAATTAGGAAGTATCTGTACGCATCTGGTCATGAACCGAATATAAACTGGAAGCGCTGAGCAATGGTGCCATCACAGGATGAGTTTGTTGCAAGCAGATATTTGTAAACGAACGTCTATCGATTAGCCAGTACGAATTCTAAAATTACTACCAGCTCATGATCCTTCCATGCCAGCTTGACGTCAAGGAGCAATCTCAAGATATAATTTCGTTAGCGTGCTAGTTACCTTGCCATTGAATAAGGCGGGTATTTATTTGATATGTTCATTAGTAAAGTCTACGTGCACAGTTGATTGAATACATCAAATAGATTGGATGGATCACGATACAAGTTGCATGGTGTAACACCGCGTTCCTGCTCCATACATTGTTGGTTTCACCTATTGCCGGGACTGCAGTATCACCACCTGGTAATCCTTTTGGGTCCTGTGATATGCATTTCCATGCTTAATTTCAAAATAACCATCGCTTAGATATTATTCAAAATGTCATGTGAAGCTAGGAGCCATCATTGTACGGTGATCATCAGATCAGCTCACTCCTGTCAAGTAGTGTCTACACCTAGTCAAGTCCCTGGGAGACATACAGAAAAATAGCAGAACAGACTTTCCTCGCTTCCAGCGCTTTTTCAGCGATTGGACCAAATTTGGGCGGGGTAGAGGTCACAATGTGTTTTTTGAAAAATGAATTTTCGTGATTTTTGGTGATCTGGGTGTGGGGGGGTATCATTTTCCACTAAATTTTGGACGATGAATCCAATAAAATGGGTCCGGGAATGATTGGCGCCCTCTGGAGTGATGAAGTTATAGGCCAAATTAGTGCCTATCTACCCATTTTGAATGTGTTTTCGAGATGTATGGTACCTAGGCGTGTGGGATATCATTTCCCACTAAATTTGGACGCTGTATCCAATGAAATGGGTCCGGGACACGCCACACCCTTTGTTTCCCCCATGTTGAAGAAATAAGTCTCCATGCGCCTGGTTCGAGGAATAACCAACCCCTGTGTAAGAATTTGCAGCGTTTTAATAAATATTTTGCAGGGACTTCATTCTGGCTCTAGTTAGTCGGGCCGAATTTGTGGAGGACATGGGTAAGAATGAGTTTCTGAAACTTGCGCTAAACCGTCTTGGCCATCATTGAATTCAGTGGCTTATCTGACAATAAGTCTTGCGGGCTCGGGTAGTTGCTACTACTTATGTTATGTAGAGACGTAGATGCCGTCGTCATAGCATAAATGACGGTTTTACGACCTTCGCATGTTTATTTCACATATGTTATATTAACTATCAGATATTTGAAGCTACCGACTTTTAAATAAACCTGATGAATCAACAATAAATTGATGTTCTTTTTGCCCTCAACACCTTCATCGATGACTACTACATCATTGTTAGCAGGAAGGTATTTCATTTTGTATTTTCCACGCCTCCGCTCGGTAACATAAATATCAACGAGGGAACTGGGAGGAGTAAAGTGCTGTGGTGGAAGTGAGAAATCGACAGGGAGACACGCGCCCGCACGTTTCATTTGCGGCTCGACCTTCCGCTCACCCCTAAGGACAATTGCAATAGTCACAATACCTAGCATAGGTCTTCCCACCCCTTCTGTCCAACCATCACCCAAGGCAGTTAAAGCCACACTTTGCGGACTATTAATGTTATCCCTGGGATTATGACTTTTACGGTTCTCATCGTTTGGAGACCGCAGAAGAGACATTACAAAATGCTCCTGAGCTGCTGCAGTCTGTACAGTAATACCCCTGGACCTACGTTATAGGTGGGACTGCATGCTATACTGTAAGTCGAAAATTATGTAAATCGGGGTATGGTTTTTTAAAATCATTTTTCACTGGGTAAATATATGTTATATGATTAAATCCAGGAAAAGTCTTTTTCTCACGTGCGATAAAGGTTCTTTTAGGCATTTTCTTCCAAAAGAGACCTGTTTCGTCTACATTAAAGAGTTTTTGGGCAATAACCCCCATCTTCTCTTATTTTTTTAATTTCCCAGGAAAAGAAGATGCAGCATTCCAATCAGCTCTTGCTGCCTCTCCAATGACTGAGCATTTCATACATCATCTAGAATTTTATCCTTATCTTTAATAATCGTTTGGACAGTAGAGTAAGCTAGCTTGAATTTCTGTGCTATGTCGCATGTTTTCATACTACCTTCAAAAGCTTTAATAATATTGTGCTTCATTTCTAATGTCAATGTTTCTCTTTTCTTTGATGAGTTCAGAGAATCCGTCCGATTTCGTTTCATTGACATAACGATAAATATAAATGTTACAAATTATAAGTAACAAAAGTAGGGAGATAAATGTAAAGGGCTAAATCCTTCTAAAATGATGAGTGAAAAATACAAATACAGCGTGTGAACGTACAATTCACGATAAAAGGACACAATACCCGGATAAAGGGAGAGAATTTCCCGCCCAGTTTTTTGGAGACCTTGAATAGGGCCGGGCCGCATCATGACGTAACTTCGAATTCACGTAAGTCGGGATAGCGTAAGTCGGGGTATTACTGTATGCATTTGAATGGAGATGGACAGCTATGACGAATCCAACATAATATATATTATGTACAAATTATGGGAGGAAAGACCAAAAACTCATGATTTTCAAAGCAGCGAACTTTAGTTTTACGGGATAAGGCCATTGTTCATAATCATCATAATCATTCTTTACCATTTTCTGACCCGAAAAAAACTCTCTGACCTTAAACTTCCTATACAGTCAGGTTGTCAAAGGGTGCAAACTGAAATGCCACCAAAGAAGTGGTCAGCAAAAGGACGTCTTCATTTGATGAACATATTCTCGTAAACATTAGAAACCAAATTGTTTTCTGCCCCTCTCTAATACTCTTCCCCATTTTTTCGTAGTAATGAAATGCTAAATACATAATGATTCAGAAAAAAATCATGAGTTGCGAGTAGGGTGCCGTGTTTGTCTCGTTGTTTCGTCAGGGTGCTAATTTATGCAGGTGGCCGAGGTCCTGTAAAATCGATCTCTTTGTGCGTGACATATTATAACGTGACGCTGAAAACAAGCTGCGTCGGATCATCCCAGTCGACTAATGATCCCTGAAACTACGCAATAAAACAAATTATCATCCGACCGTAATCTAATTAATGAATGCGTTCAGAGCTTTTTCAGGGGAGGCTAACACAAAAGAACCGCGAAAAAGGCCAAAGGGGGACCAAAGCTGGTGTAATGCGAATAAAATTGATACAAATGCGTTTCCCCTGGCGAGAGAGAGAATAATGGAGAAGCGAGGACAAACAAGGGGATAGTCGGCTTTCTGGGGTTGATTATCATAAAAGGAACTAAAAAAGGGGAGGAGTCGGTCCGAATGGCCGAGCAGGTGCACTGGGCAGAGTCAGCCCTTCGAACAGGTTCGATTTGCTGGATAGGTCAAGTCGCACTTCTCGTCGACCTCCGAACGTATGCAGATGGCACTGATCGAGTTCTGCGGAATATTCGACAAAGGGTGGCGTCGTATCTGAGTCAGCAGAACTCCCGCTCCTTCGATATTGGACGCGTCAGCGGAATCCCCATTCTTTTCATATCAGGCGAGAGCAGCATTTATTTTTTCCCCTCAACCCGGTGCTATGCGAGGTTATAAAAGTATATCGGTTTCAGTGAATTCAAAAGCCATAGTGGATGGAGTGTTCGAGGAGAACTTGCATATGGGAAGAACATCCTTGTTGGAATGCTCCCGCATTTCAAGAAACTTTCCTTTCTATGAAAAAGTAAAATAAAACTGTAAAGAATATATTGTTGCGAGCTCGCACCTGCGCCGGTCAAATGGGCTGCTGGCGTCGCAAGGTCAACGACCTGTGGAGGATTAAGGGTCTCGAACGTTTGGGAACCTCCCCCTTCACTCCAGACAACACGTCGAGTTCCCGGAACCAGGGAATGTTCTGGAAGGTACTCGACCGAGAGGCAGCAGGTATAAAACAGACCCACGAGCGCCGCCCAGTTCAGTTCAATTTGGAGTCCGGATATAGACGCTTCAGGTTATAAATTGTGCCGTGCCGCGTTATAAATAGTGCGACAACCACCTTACAACCATGTATTGTGATTCTGTCATTGTGTAAGTGCGCGAATGTGAACAGTGTATGTACTCAAGTGAACAATCGTTAATAAATTATTTACTAAGAACATAAATCGTTACAATATGAAAACTACATTTTAATTGAACATTAAAAATTGATTTTTTTAAATATTTCTAGTGTTAAGTAATTGTGTAAGCTGCAAAACAAGAGTGATTTGCCTTGGAGCAGAAGTAGGGGGTGCAAAATATCCCAGACTCTTACCAATCGATCCAGCGTTCAACATTTAGTGGAAATTGATACCTCACCCGCCTAGGTACCCTAAAATGTTGAAGAGTCACTTTCAAAATCAGTAGATATGCCTTCCTTCCGGCTCTAGTCTGTTGTCCTTAAAACTCTTCAGCTCGGCCTAAATTTTGGGTGGGTGTGGGTAAAAATGTGTTTTTTGGTGATTTATGATATTCCACTAAATTTTCCACATATCATTTATCCTCCATTATTTTTGGCACCTAATCTTGAGGTATACTGCTTCCATCATGAAATGGAGGAGAGTTAGCTAACATTTTTCTTCTTGTAACACGATTTTTGAACTTTTTGGAAACAACATGGCACGTGGGGTTTCATTTTTTAATAAATCTGAACGCTGAATCCATTGAGACTAGTCATTGGGGGGAGTAGGAGTCAAAATGTTTTTGTAATTGAATTTTATGAAGATCAAGGCGTGTATGATATAATTTTCGACTAAACTTTGGACGCTGAATCCAATGAGACGGGTCCCGGGACGATTGGCGCCCACCCAAAGAGGTTATGGGTCAACTTGGGTCAAATCTATCTATTTCGAATATGGTTTTCGAGATTTCTGGTACCTAGGCGTGTGGGGTATCCTTACCATTAAACTTTGTGTCTCCATGCGCGGACCGAGGTTTCAGGTAGGTATCAATTTACAGAATGATAATGCAGTACAAACATTTTTATACAAATGGTGTATCTATCATTTGAGGACATTAGTAGGTAAGTACTCATATTTGTACTCATCATCCTTGAATTCGTATATTTTGCGAGAGATTAATTGATTGCATTTTTTATTTACACATGATGAAAGATGGCAATTCTGATATTGTTTACCGAAACCTTTACGTAAATTAAGATGTTTAAATGTTCAATTTTGCAATCAATTAATTGTGTTTTTCTCCCTGTGTAATTGAATGATTGAAAAGTTACACAATTGATTTATTTTGCAGCACTAGATTTGTTGTTGGAAGGGGTTGTGAATCGCTCTTAAACACTCTCTTATGGTTTGATAGGTCAGTTGAGACGGCCATGTTGACAACAAAATTGGTGCAGAGAAGTGAAGTTGGTGCAAGCACAACGGACTGATTGTCGGTTGAGCAAACAGATGGAGTCTAGAGAAGGGATTCAACCTTCTCTTCGCTCTTGGCTTCAAGATCCATCCAGGATCCTTTATCCTCTCTGAGGGGACCCACGGTCAAACCCGGCACGATATTGGGTCCTGGATCTAGCAGGAGGGCTCCGGGTGAGCAAACGTATCCAAGGGAAGCTTTCATCGTCGAAACCCGTGTTTACCCCTCGGGCTCTACCAGTGAAAAGGCCGGATAAGAAGCACCCTCCCCGAAAGAACAGGAAAAAAGGAAAATAGGAGGAGCATTTATGAAGAACCTCCCAAGGAGAAGTGCAAGCCCTTTAGGCCTATTGATCTTGAGTCGGCCCGAGCCCAAAGGGAGACCCCCGCAGCCTTCATATTGGCCCTGTTCCCTCTCTTGATCAGAAAACCCCCAGCATCCCTTCGACTGGAGATATTGACTCGCAAGGGGGTACAAAGAGCAAACATCCGCCTCTAGCGTCTGTTTGCCGGGGCTATCGGGGCGACGAGGCTATTTCAATTTAAATAAACAGCTTGATCCGCCCTATATTGCCTCCTTCTGCCCAATAAAGAACGAAAAAGCCGTCAATCGATACAACAAGCGCCTTTTCTTTTATCTCCGGGAGCCCTCTTTTTGTTGATCACAGTCCCCGTTTCATCAAAACTCTTGTCAAGTGGCTCCTTGACCTGTTATGAGTAATCTGGCTCCAAGATGAAATAAATCTCCTTGCGGCTCTGACGCTACTCTACCTAGCTCCCTGACTTAATAGTTCTGTAATGAAATTTTGATTGAAAAAACTACCCTTTGTGATCTAACGTTCAAGCTCAAGAGCACCACAACCTTTAGTACTCTACGTTCTGCAGACTATTCCGATTTAAGCCTTCGAAACCATCACGTTACGCCCCGTCAGAAATAATTTCAAAAGCTGCTGTATCACAAGCGCTTGCAGTTAGTTTAATGCTCTTAGGTAATTATATCGGAATTGAAATTGAAATGCTGTTTGACGAAGGGAAGTTGGCAAGTTGACGAGTTAGACAAAGCAAGCTCGCAATAAAGGAATGTGCTGAGGAGAACATGAGGAGGGCCTATCGAGGTAGGCGGATCCACATCTTCTCTGACAGCCAAGCAGCACTCAAGGCCTTAATGGGATCGAGCTCTGACTCGAGACTGGTGCTTGAGTGCTGGGAAGCCCTCCAACTGCTGAGTGGAACGAACAAGGTTGTCCTCGCATGGGTCCCGGGCCACTCAGGGGTTGAGGGTAACGACCGAGCTGACGCTCTGGCTAGGCGTGGTTCGGGGACTGCCTCGGCCCCGGCCCGGCCGAGGCGGGGGGCCTCGGGCCCTGAACCATGCCTAGGAATCTCCCGCACCCTGCTATCGGGATGGGTGGCAAACTGGGTTCGCTCCCAGCACCAGAAGCGCTGGGAGCGGACGCCGCGGCAAGAGCACGGTCATATTATGATGACTGGTCCTAACAAAGGTAGGGCTACGAGATGCCTAAACCTTAATAGAGCTTCCCTGAGACTCACCGTTGGCTTATTTACAGGACACGGGGACTTCAGGAGGCATCTCTGCAAAATTGAGGTGCGCAATGGTACCCCTGACTGCAGACTCTGTGGCGAGGACGAGGAGACAGCGTCTCACATCGTCTTCAATTGTCCTGCCCTGGAACACAGGCGTTTCAGAACCTTCGGGACTTTGGACCGAGGGGACTTCCTCAACCAGGAGAACCTGGTCGGAGCTCTGCTGGACCTAGTCGGGAACACGGAGCTTCGGCCTAAATGAGCTCCGGGGGTTAGCACAATGGGCCACTAGGTCTAGGTGCGGGGGGCGGGCACGATGATGGACGTCCCCTCTACCCCTGTGTAATTAATCTAATCTAATCTAGACAAAGCAATTTTGGTTGGTTATTTATAAAATAATCTATTCTATGTTTTCATGCAAAAAGTCAATCTCTTCGATTCTGCCCAAATTTTTATTTGGACGTTTCAAGGTGACTAGATCAAAATAAGCAAATGTCCGTCCACCGTACACCGTCCGCAGTCCATGCCAATTTTGGTAGTAGCAAATTATTTCAAAATCTGAAATTTGGGTCAGGGGTTCGTTTCCTGCTTTAGTTGGTCCTCGAAACTGTTCAGCCTGATCGGATCAAATTTAGGGGGGTAGGGATCAAAATGTTTAACAAAATATGAATTTTCGAGATTTTCGGCGATCTAGACATGTGAGGTATCATTTTCCATTAAATTTTGGACGCTGAATCGATTGGAATGGTCTCTATACTCCTGGTGCGAGGAATAACCAACCCCTTTGATGGCGTTTGAATACTGTGCATTAGCGCTCCTATTGGAGTCTCCGAAGGCCATGATAAATGGTTTGGCCAGTGTTCACTGAAAGGTAACTGGTACCAATTTGCGGATGATGCAGCCTTCTTGTTGATCTGTGTGCCGTGAAAAATTTGAATTCTCGCCTTCCCTCCCAATTCAAACTGAGCGCGGTTTCGCTGCCTTCTGTATTTCATCGATTGCCACCCATCAATCTGTCTGGTGCTGCCACCTGAGCGAAGTTTTCCTAAACTGGCGTCTTCTGGCGATGTTATCAGCCTCCTCGTGCTCGTGGTACCATACCATTCCGATTCCCATGTTCCGATCTCGCTTTTGTTCTCCCGTTTGCCAGTTTTGCTTTCGGGTGCTCTAATTTTTCCGTCCGATTTAAATTCCGTTCGGCTTCATCGACGTCGTAGATGGTCTGCCGTTTATCGCCATCTGTCCCGCAGTTTCGAATTACCGCTCTACCGCTATCGTCAATCGTCGCCTGTCGCCCAGGAGACCGTGGCAAGGACGACTCGATTTATCGACGAATACTACGTCCACCGTTTATCGCCATCTCTCGCCCGTTTCGTCCAGGACATCGTGAAGACAACTGAGAATATCCCGTTCCGTCTCGTTCCCAATCCTGTTCCATATCGTTACCCGTCTGTTTCCACCCAACAAACCGTTAGGACTAAAATTCTACTCTAAATTTCCACGGCCGTCGGAAACAGGTAAAATATATCGTAGCTGTATGTATCTGTGCTAGCTAGCAGATAAAGACAAAGACTGCTAGATAGTCAAGTAACGTTTAATTTCCTTTTTTTTAATTTTCTTTTTGCAATTTATCGTCTACTGGTTATACCTGTGACAAGAATACCCTGAGAAGTATCGGCTTTCGGTTCTTTCTTTCTTTTTTTTCCTTTAAACAGAAATAAATTTTATTCTTTTCAATTTAATTCAAGTTACTTCTTTCCCTACTCACATTATCTAAATATTGCCGAGGGTTCATCCCCACCTGTCTCTTGTCTACGTCACATCTGGTAAGCGTGTGCCCCCTCTAGTCTTGGCACATCTCAAATAATTGTCAAAAGCCGTTGAACAATGACGCATTCCACTCACTGAATTCCGTCAATAAAGTTTGACTTGCACGGAATGTTTGTTAACAAAAAAACTGAACAGTGGCTCTTTACCTACACACCCACACACACAAAAAATTCACTCAGCAGAAGTGTTTGAGAGGAGGGATGAAAAACTTCGATCACACTTTTTCCTCTATTGGTTTTTCCTCTGGCCCGCAACACCGGTGCTATTTATAGGTTTTCATCCCAACCCTCTCGTCCTCCGCTTTTAACTGCGTTGGAATGTTTCACAATCAAAGTGGGGACAGTTGCAACGTAACGCGGAAAACTTTTTTTTGTTGCCCTCTCGCAAAACAAGGGAAAAAAGTCGTTTCCCGTGCGGCCAGTGAGCTGATAATTGCCTGGCGATCAAAGGGTCTCTTCGACGATGACTTCTGCCGGTATACGGTTCATTTAGCGTTGGCATTTATTTTCCACGTACCCTCACTCTGCAACAACAAAAAATTGCCGTAAACTTTTGTTGAAACTCTGCAAATTTTTCCACTGCGGCTTATTCGTCTAGGTAGTACTTGCTGTGCGCGGGAAATTTTATCTTTGAAGTCTGTAAGTAACTATTTATTTTGAGGCTGATGGGAAGCTACACGTACATTTGATCGCGGATGCTTATGCTGAGGTGATTCAACGAAAAGCGATTCACCAGCAAAAGCTTGTGTGAAACTCGATGGCGCATGTAAATGTGCATGAAAAACTCAGTTTCCCATGGAACGAGTTAGCGTTTATGGTTATAAGAGGAAACACCGTAAGTGCCGTATTGTCCACGGCCTAATAGTGAGATTTTTTTATAGTAAGGGGCTCCATGGTCGACCAAAATTAATTCAAATTTTTTTCAGCAACCTAAGGTCAGTTTAAAATTTTGAAAACTGAAGATGACTCCCTTGGCACGTGATCATAGGCTAAATAGTTTTCAAAATGTCAACAAAAAATTTTTAGAATTATGTTTAAGCAGTTAGCAATGAGCTTTCGATTTCAATCTGGTTCTCGAAAAAGTAATGAAAGATATCCCTGGGAACCCTGGTGGGACCCTCTTTAATCGGCTGCTCCAATGCCTTAGGTATGCTGACGATATAAGTATGCTAGCAAGAACATTGCAGGCTTTGGAAGAAGGTTTTTTATACTTGGAGGAGAATGCCCGAGAAGTTGGCCTAAAAGTCAACTATGAAAAAACAAAATACGTTCTAAGTAAAAGAAATGAGGGGAGAGAACAAGAGGAAGAAATCCTGATAAATGGAAAGTATTTTGAGAATTGTTCAACCTTTAAATGTCTTGGAACAACTATCAACAAGGACTGCTCTCTTGAACATGAAATTAAAGCCCGAGTTAATGCAGGAAACAGGTGTTTATTTTCACTAACAAGTTTTTTCAAAAGTAGGTTACTTAGCAGGACTTCCAAAGTTAAAGTGTACCGAACCGTAGTGAGGCCAGTTGTGCTATATGGCTCTG
This sequence comes from Cyrtorhinus lividipennis, assembly GCA_019603395.1. Taxonomy (NCBI): domain Eukaryota; kingdom Metazoa; phylum Arthropoda; class Insecta; order Hemiptera; family Miridae; genus Cyrtorhinus; species Cyrtorhinus lividipennis. The sequence goes on along the minus strand of CM034001.1, from coordinate 26,611,265 downwards.
AGACTTGGACCCTAACAAGGAAAGAGGAAGACCAGCTCAGACGCTGGGAAAGGAAGATCCTAAGAAGAATTTATGGGGGGATTTGTGAAGAGGGCAGGTGGCGTATCCGAACCAACGAGGAGCTCGCTCGTTTGTATGGACAGCCTGACATCATAGCAGAGGCGAAACGAGCCAGACTCCGATGGGCAGGACATATGGAGAGGATGCCTGTGGAAAGGGCAGCTGCCAAACTGTACAGAGGCCACCCGAGGAAGGAGGAAGACGATTGCGTGGGAGGCCAAGGCTGCGCTGGATAGACGGAGTGGAGGATGATCTGCGACAGATGGGTGTCATGAGGTGGCGCACACTTGCCGCGGACCGCGCAGCGTGGAGGCTAGCGACTGGTCAGGCCTAGGCCCTCAAAGGGCTGTAGCGCCGTAGAGAAGAAGAAGAAGAAGTTAGCAATGAGCGGTCTGGCTTTGAACCCCTCTAAATGTGCCGTTACCTCATTCCACCGCTTGCACTCTCCTGTCACCCACCCCTACTCAATCAACGGAGTTCTCCTGTCACGTAAGGACGGCATTGTGGACCTCGGTGTTTATCTGGACTCCCAGCTATCCTTTTCATACCACATTGCGCAGGTTGCGTCCCGTGGCATGCGTGTGCTGTGCTTTCTTAAGAGGAACACCAGAGAGTTCTCCCAAGCATCAGCCCTGGTTTCTCTTTATAAGACTCTCGTGCAACCCATACTGGAGTACGCGTTGGTGATCTGGAGCCCGTACTTTGATTGCCACACCTTGCAGATCGAGCGTGTCTTCAGGGCATTCCTCCGTTTCCTTGCCTACAAACTGTTTATTCCCCGCGAGGACCTGGATTACTTTGAGCTAGCTCGCCGCTTCAACCTGCTGTCTCCTCGGGATCGTCGCATGTGCGCTGATGTGTCGTTCCTCCATGGCTTGCTCTCGGGGCGTATTGATGCACCAGGATCGCGTCGGCTTCCCAGTTCTTCGCCACACTTTAAGATCCACCACACCCTTTTCTGTCCCTTTCCCCCTACGAACTACCTTCTCTATCGTCCAATGAGTCGCATTCCTCGCCAAGTCAATCTCCTCTCCGCCTCTCCTCCCTTCATTGATATTATTTCCTCACCTCTCTCATCCATTAAGACTGCTCTCATTAACCATCTCTGCTCTGAACCCCTACACGACCCTGATTAGCTACTCCTTGTTTCGTACTTCTGTGACTCCTGATTGTCTGCCTGATTATTTTCTCATTTGTAATTGGGTGTATCCCATATTATTAAAAAATAAATAAATAAATAAAAAATAAATGAGAAAAACGCTGCAAATTGACAACGGTTTATTACTATCTACTGCAAGAAAATAGAGAAAACACTACGTTCTGGAGTGGCCAGAACTCATTACAATCGATACATACCAAATGTAGTAAGAATGTTACCTAGTTGCCAGAAAATCCTGATAATCAAGTTTCAAAAAAAGAATTTTAAAAACGTAGTACCTACCCACCCCAAATTTTGATTGATTGGGCTGAATCGTTTTGAAGAAATGCTAGAGCCGGAATAAGGTCGCTGACCAAAATGCCAACGTTTATAGACATTTGTCCATTACCGAAAATGGACGGTGGATGGACATTTTGGGGCGTATCTATGTAATCAGAAGGGTCGCATATTCGATTGATGCCTGATCTCATGATGTCTAGATCAAAAATCAAATGACAGTCAGCCGTCGTTTGAGGTTGTAGAAAATGTTCTTGAAATATGAAATTTTGGTCCGAGACTATTTTCTTGCTCTAGTCGGTCCTCGAAGCCCGAATTCGGGAAAGGTGTTGGGAAAACGGGTCCTTCAAACTCGATTCTCAGGATTTTTTGGAATCTAGGCGTAAGGAATACCATTTTCACTAAATTTCGGGTGCTAAATCGATTGAAATGGGTCCGGGACACTCCACACCACTTTTTTTCCCCATTCTCTTGCCCCAAGGAGTAATCAACCATTATTGAAGAATTTAAAGCGTTTAGGATCTAGACATTTTGAAACGCACCTCAAATTTTGAGGCTAATAGGAAAGATCATCTGGCATTAAACATAGGTTGATTGTGGTTGATAAATCAAAACTGGTACATACCCCCGTCTGTAGGATTTTGAGATGGACATTATTTAACCATGGACATTTTCTGAAGTAAAATAGAGGCGAATTCTACCATCACATGAGTGTCATCAACGACCCTCCTCCTTCGTCGTGGAAATTGCCACAGGAATCTCAAAAGTACCAAGAACACCCCAGTATAAATTCCTGCAATATTAAATTTGAATAATTTTCGGTTTGTGGTCGTTGAGCCGCCCTTCTAGTATTGTAGGTAGTCGGAGTTGGACAATTCAGGGGGATATTATTGTACGAGGAAATGCGGTTAATGGCTGTAGCGCAAAGCCACCGACACTATCCTCAAACCCAAATATTTATATGAAATACTCGAGAATCCTCACGCATGGAAGGGTGGTATAAGGTACCGCAGAAGGGGCGGTGTCGGTTGGTTCTCAAGGATGCGGCCTCACAAGGTGTTTACATCGGATGACCGGACGTAATTAAATGTTGACCGACCTCGTGCCCGAGGTGGCCTTGATGGTATCGGAGGAATGTTATTCATCATTCGAGACCCCGCATTTCCGAGGGTTTGACCCGCTATTATTCATGGGATCCGAGGGCGAGAGAGCGGCTGAATGTTAATATACTCCCAGTCCCTTGGAGTCCCGTTGCCGTCGCTCATAGTTGTGGGCGATATTGAATCTGACGACGCGAAATGTTCCTAATGTGCACAAGTCGCGTCGCGTGTCGCTCTGCGGTGGCTAATCCCGGTGTTTACAGCTCGCGTGGCCACCGCATTCGTCACATGAATAGAAGGGGCCGAGTCGTTTAGAGGGTCGCACCAACCGCCCATCTGCTAATGTGTCAATCAACTCGCTCGGATGACGTTTTGACTTGGCGCCTCCAACCAGTTCAAAATGAGCTATTTCATAAACTTGGGACACTTCCACCAAACATTCAATTAGTCTAAACCCCTAACAGGTTCAAAGTTCCGCCCCCATTAAGTTCCCTCTCTTTCACCAAAAAAGTTTTGATGTGGCCCTCAAATAATCAACATTTATATTCTCATGCCATAAATCAAGCTCTCCGAATGGCCCAAAAATTGGCAGGCGTGTGGGGTACCCTTTGCCACTAGTTTTTGGACGCTGAATCCATTGAGATGGATCCCAGGCCGATTATCACCCACCGGACGAGAATATGGGTCAAAATAAGTACACTTGCTTGTATTTTCGGAAAAATGTGTGAATTGAAAAATGGTTTATCAAAATTTTTGGCGATCCAGGTGAGTGGGGTATTATTTTCCACTAAATTTTGGACGATGAATCCAATGAAGTTGGTCCCGGAACGATTGGCGCCCTCTGGATGAGGTTATGGGTCAAAATGGGTACCTATCTACCTATCTCAAATGTGTGTTTTCGAGATTTCTGGTACCTAGGCGTGTAGGGTATCGTTTTCCACTAAATTTTGGACGATAAATCCAATGAGACGGGTCCCGGAACGATTAGCGCCCACCGGAAGAGGTTATGGATGCGGAATTTGTTTTTATATTAGTCTCCATGCGGCTGGTTCGAGGAATAACCAACCCCTGTGTATGAATTCGCAGCGTTTTTCTCATACTCTTCCTCTAAGGAATAATAAACCACATGGAAGAATTTTGAGTTTATCCCTCCGATGCTGGTGCCCGAAAAGGCTCATGGATGTTGGCGGAACATACGTGAGACCAATGCCCCCAATTTGAAATGACGTTGCCTTAATTGAGTATTCTGTCAACCTTAAGAGTTCCATAAGCTACAATATTTATTTCAAAAATGATTTATTAAATATATCATGATTTCATTAGATGAAATGAGCTTCAATAACATTTTTGGACTTCCTGAAAAAAAAAAATAATAACCTCCGCCGACTTATGAAAATACAATGTTTGAATCATCGTTTGTCATCTAGGTACCTAATTCTTACTTAATAGGTAAGTGAGATTAATTTTCTTCTTGCATGAATGAAATGAATCCTTTACATCACGCATCAATAAAAAAATAAGAAATTATTAATACAACTACTGATTTGAAAATTGATTGAAGAAGAAGAAGAAAACATGTTTATTTTACAAATTCATCAATTACATTGATTTTTCATAATACAATTTAATCTACCTTAAAACAAAACATGGTAGGCTGTGGACGTGTCGTCCGTCTGCCTGGTTGACTGGAATTTCCACCACATGACAATTACAAACATACAACACAATAATTTTCTCTTCAAATACCACTTTTAAACTCTAACTATCCCCACACAGATATCCCCCATAAGCATCCTTATCATTTAACTATTTACACCCTTGTAGTCAACAATTGAACTCTGCCACCAATGCAGTGCGATATCTCCAGGCATGGTATGCGAATCTCGCCACGTCGATCCACCTTTTTCTGGAGTCCAAAAGGGATACTGTCTCGTTGATGGCCAGCACACTGAACCCCAGGAATCTCACCCTTAAGTCCGCCAGAACTGGGCAGGTGGCGAAGAAGTGGATGACGTCCTCATTCTCGCCCACGTTGCAAAGGGAGCAGAGGCGGCTCGGGCTGTCCGATCTCCAATAGATACCGTCGTTGAGCGGGAGAAGCGCCCCCCGCAGCTTCAGGATCCATTTGATGGCCCACAGCGGGATGTGCACCGCTCCGCCCCGCAGGTTTGCCGGTTTTACCTCCAAATCCAGCACAGGATACAGCAGATTTCGAGACCGCATTGCAACTGCGCGCGCATCGTTCTCCCAGACGCATCTTATCGACTCCGTCAACGCCCCCAGCTGCAGATCCCAGTTGCTCAAATCTCCAAGGTCACCATCAAAAGAACACGAAAACTGGCGGGCTAGATCCTTCCAGTGGGCAAACGCACCCACCTCTCGCCTAACGAGCTCCTGAGCCAGCCGCCGCGGGTAGCGCTGCTCCGCCATCCTCAGCGCCTTTATTAAATATCTGCCCGCCAGCATGACAGTTTCGGCGTAAATCGGTCCCAAACCAGACTCAATGTAAATGAGGTAGTTTGGAGTGTTCTTTGGGAGGCCAAACATTGATTTTACGAAGTATCTCTGCACCTGCTCAATTGCTGCGGATTGCGTGAAGCCCCATACCTGTGCTCCGTAGCACAATATCGCTTTTGATGCTGCAGTGAACACCTTGGTCCTGGCAGAGACTGGGAGCACAGACTGAAAATTGATTGATATAATGAACAAAATGTATTGTAGAACCTGAGAGAACTTAGGTAACTGAACGAGATCCTTTACGGCAATAAAGGAATTCGTTCACTCATCCTCAGATGATGCTGCAGGAGCATTCAATTCACAGTCGTCATTGCACTCAAATCCACAGCGTTCACAGCACAAATTGCGCAAATATTGTCAATACGACTGATACTCTTCATTCCTCTCATTCGTTCCTGGGTATTTTTATTTTGTCTTTTGCCCCCCACACTGTGTTGCAGCAGAGACAAATTAAGCGGAATCAAAAAGAAAAACGATTTTTCGCTCCAAATCAATTTTTACTTGCGTTTTGCGTTTTTGAACTTCTGAATTAATTGTTTTTGTGCCTGTCAGTCATCATTTGTTCCCAGAGCATTGTCCCATATCAGTTCATCGGGATCAAATTAGCAGTACCTACTCTCTGCGCATGCGCTTCTTACTGTCTTCTTTCGTTTGAAGCTGATATGATTTTCGCTTGGTATGAATAAATAATATTGGAAATGTGTCGAACATGCAGTAAATGTAATAAAATATTTTACAGCTTTAGCTTAAGGTTATCTGCCGGGAAATCATGTACAGGTTGAACACCTTCTTATATGGACCCTTCGTTTTATTCGATTCCTTTTTATATTCTCTTATTGATTTCTACAGACCAAAGTTGGGGCTTGAACGCGGCACCTCACGTTCACGTTCTGGAAAACCCAGGAGCCGACGTTTACCAGATACGAGGCGATACATCTAAATAAAGTACTGCAGTGGAAGGGAAAAGGCAAAGCACGTGATTCGGTTACGCTCGGCCCTGGATCGAGATATTACAGTTGTAATTCGAGGGAGGGGCCAGGTTCCTCCTAACCTTGCGACCTTAGGTTATGGTCCCAACGTGCTTTTTCCGTGTTGTCAGGAGAAATAGGCGAGGAGTCGAGGGTAGTGGAAACCCCAGCGGAATACTCAACTATACTATAGGTAGCCACTTTTAAAAGGGGAGCCACGGCCGTGGAATTGATGGGAGGGGGTGGGGGGTGTAAAAGCTGTTTTCCTCCGAGAAGGCCGACCGAAAAACCCCGTCACGGATTTCCTCCCTCCAGATGGTTTTCTCCCGCAAAACGTGGCGCCAGAGCCATAAGAATGGCAGGTGTGTCCTATGGCTCACTCGGCTCTTGCTGGAGTCTTTATCGGCTCTCTCCCCAGCATTCGATTCACATCCTTCCAGTTCGTGCCTCCCCACAGCAATATCCGGAACCTTATTTCTTTCGGGTTTCACCTGCTCTCGCGGTTACATCTGTGCTTTCTCGCTCTCTCCCCTCCCACTCTTGGGGGCTTTTCAAAATGTGGCTCAATTCATTTTAACGATCAGTTAACCCCAAGCCATTTGCATCTTTCTCGCAATCCCATCGCTGAGCGCATTGTTTCAAACGACGTCGTTATTTTCCATAGACGATCTCTCTTTACCTCTGAATGAAGACACTTGACGCCATACTTGTGCTTAGAAAAATCCTTTTCCCAGATAAAAGTGCCCCTTTTCTTTCTTTTTGAACTCTAGTCTCGATTTTTACGGACATGAATTGGGAATACTTTGAGAAGGGTGGAAATTAGGAATCAACGATTAAGTGGTTGTCCGAAGTGTAAGTTGTGTAGTGGACCGTATCAATGTAAGAAGGAACTTCTGCCGTCTATTTTCCGGGAACAAACACATTCAGCATTGCAAAATTGATTTTTTTTCTCACAAATTGTGTATTGTACTAGAACTCCCTGACGTAAACTTCTGCGGTTCACTTTGTATTACCGCCTTAACCTTCCGGCGGGCGCGCGGCCGGCTTCTGCGAATTTCAACAACCTCCACTTGTCCCGGGCGACGGAAGATTTTGGTATTTTCAGTAATCCTCGGACAGTACCCCTCTTACATTACTGCGTCCTCAAACGCTCGTTTCCCTTGCTATTTAAGTAGCTATTGTCAATCGAATACGTGTGAACCTCTGTTGACCGACCTCCGTACTGCAACGCGCCCGCTCATGTGAGTACTTTTTCTGTAAACATTATTACCCTAATGGTAAACATTATTACTCGTTCTTACGTTTGTTGTTGAATGTTTATTCTCTTACGTCATGAAACATACTATCGTATGATGTAGCTTACTTATACTATTTTTTCCTGTCAGGGAGAGATGAAGATGGATGCCTGAGGAAATCAGGCTGATGGTAGAGGATTTAGAGCGGCAGGAAGGAAGTCAAGAATATCAAAAGGCAGTTCCACAGGACGAAGATGATTTTGACGGTTTAGACATTGAAGAGGAAGAACCGGAGGTAGTCTTTGTAGATGATTTTGACAGCGAGCCTAGATCGAGATGCAAAAAAATCTGCAAATTCTTACACACGGGTTGGTTATTCCTCGAATGGGGGAAACAATGGGTGTGGCGGGTCCTAGACCCATTCCAATCGATTCAGGGTCCAAAATTTAGTGGAATATGATACCCCACACGCCTAGGCACCAGAAATCCTGACACATACAAAATGGGTGGATACATACCCATTTTGACCCATAACTTCTTCCGGTGGGTGCCAATCGTTCTGGGACACACATCATTGAATTCAGCGTCCAAAATTTAGTGGAAAACTATACCCCACACGCCTAGGTAGCAGAAATCCCGAAAAAAACATATTCAAAATGGGTAACAAATACCCAATTTGACCCATTACTTCTCTTCAACTTTCTTGGTGAGAAAATGGGAATTATAACTCGCGGATCACAATTTGAACAATATATTTTTGTACTCACTTTCTTACAACTCTAGAAGAAGGAGTGACTTGAGACTTAAATGAACAGAGCTGCAAACCCTCATGACCACTAATAGTCTAAGGAGAGCAATATGTAGTTCGTATGTTACATGGAATGTATAAGATATTCCATCAACTTTCTCCAGTGGGTGCCAATCGTTCTGGGACCCATTTCATTGGATTCAGCGTCCAAAATTTTGTGGAAAATGACACCCTACTCGCTTAGATCGCCCAAAATCTCGAAAATCCATTTTTCAAAAAACACATTTTGACCCCTACCCCCCCCCCCCCCAAATTTGGTCCGATTGGGCTGAAAAGTTTCGAGGACCCATCTCGGCTGGGAACAGACCCCTGACCCAAATTTCAGATTTTTAGAAAATTTTCTACTACCAAAAACGGCGCGGAACATGGACGGCGTACGGCGTACGGCGTACGGTGGACGGACATTGACCTTTTTTGATCAGGACATCATGAAACGTCCAGAAAAAAATTTTGAGCCAAATCGGAGAGGTTGACCATTATCATGAAAACATAGGTTGATTATTCGAGGAATAACCAACCAAAAGCCATGTGTGCCCGAAAAAGAAATGGAATTTGACCACTGTCAAAAGATTCGTTTGTAAAAATCATTCTGAACGAGTGGAAAAAGCTCAGCTGAAGAAGAAGATGTTGTTTGATAATAATTACGCACTTGCATGGCCACTTTTTTATGTTCATGATTACTTTTAAAATTCAACCTTTTTTTTCTCACTTTAGGTGTTTTCACAGATTTTTCCTTTTTCAAATCGAAATTAAATGTTCAATTTATTAAAACGATGTGTTCGCCAATTATACCACTTTTTCCTACTAATTCAACCCTTTATTTATCGGTAACCATGTAAAAACGAGTTGCCGACCTTAGGTCGGCGCGCGCCCGCTCGTGTGACTTGGAAAGGCGCGCCCGCCGGAAGGTTAACTTATTTTGTGAGTGCTCCATAAAACTGGAGTTTGAACTCTGGCTTTTCGAAAAGACTTACCTGACGTGGGATATCATAGAAAGCCTGAACGAGGACCATTGGCTTAGTCTATACGGGTTCCTTGAAAAGACCTTAGGATACCATGCCTTTTTGTACAGCATTCCAATTTTATCGTTTAAAACTTTTGTTGTTTTGTAACATTGTTGTCGCCATTTGTACCAAAGATTACATATTATGTTGTGGTATTCCAGAACTATTCTGTAGGTATTAGAAAAGTCAAATAAAAATAATATTAGTAGGACAAAAATACTAATTTCTGTTGTAGGAATAGTTAAGTTTATCGTGTACAGTTACACCATGTGTTGATAAAATTGAACTGTAAATGAATGTTGGCAGATGTTAAATCAGCATAATATCTTTATATTTATCTTTGTGTAACCGCTCGTAGTTAATTATTCTTACTGGGACGGTATACCTAAGAAAAATATGTGTTCCCAAATTTTCACGTTTCATAGTTTATAAGTTCTAAATCCACAATGTCCGTGTTGATCAAGTTCATTATTCATATTTTTCCTGATTTGGAGGTGGGTTACTCAGAAGACTTGAAAAATACCTCATTCCAAATAATCATACCTAAAATATTTGTAATAATAAATGTCCAAAGTTTCAAAATAAATCCCCTAAAGTTTCTATTTGATGATGTTTAACGCTTTGGTAATTGGACAGGTTTAAACTTGTAGCAAACCACGTCAGATATTTTATGTCCTATTACATCAAACCAAAATCTTATCCTCGTATTCGATTCAGGCGTACCAAAGATAGGGTTAAATTAATGGTTGAAGAGTTAACATGATGAGGGGCATTTGTGTTGGCCCCGTATAGCTTGAGGGCTGGTAGTCCTGGAAGCGTTTTAGGAAGCAGGTAATTCGCTCACAAATCAATACTATTTACGGCGAATGAGAAAACGTGTATCGTTCTCATAATGATAAATACATTGATCGTCGTTTTCCTTCCAGCAAGGAAACTATTATATTACAATTTGGCTGAGCAATATTGCGTGAAGAGCGCAAGGCTGACACGACTCATAATGACTCACCTTTCGTAATCTTGTCGGCAGAATAGTTTGGAGTCTCGAGTGAAGCAGGTGTGTGACAGACAAGCTCGACACACTGAGCACATGAGACACCTCTCGTGGTAGGACCCTTCGCCGACTCGCATGATGTACCTGTCCGATATGATCACGTTGCAGGCTCGGCACACCATCATCCCTTCGGGACTCATTTCTTCTTTGCCCTGAAACAGAAATACAACGATTTATGTTTACTAGTTTTGTTATTTTGTGAGGCAGATGGTCCAAAACAAACCGGTTGGTATTATTTTGAATTCAGACTTGATGACAATGGCTAGAATGAACTCGAAGAATGATTCCCAGCGTGTGGCAGTGTTCTTGAAGTGGGCTTACTCGGACTTAAGCTTCCGATGACAAAATCGCCTGTGTCCCTTCATCGGAAGCCATCCATTGAGCAAACACGTTTACGCGCGCCACTTGCTGCGCTCGTCATCAAGAAGAGATTGGCCCTCGCTATTAAAAACCTTCCCGCTGAGCAAGGTGTACGGAGCTTAATCCCTTCCGTCGGAGATTACGAGCCTCCTCCGGAGGGGTGAGGGGTCATGGTCAGAAATCCCTCGTCCGCATAATCCCCGGGTGAAATCAATCCGTCACCCGATGCTGCACACTTGCTCCCTCTCCCGGTCACGGCTGTTTTTGTCTTTTCCCTCCTTGATATTCTTCTATTGTGTCCCTCTGGCCCTCCTTTCACGGCTGTTCCACGTTCCGATGACACTTATTGAACAATCTGTTCCTGTTCCCCGGCAGCCCTCTCAACGTTTAAAGCTCTGAAAGTCCGATTTCGGCTGATTTATGTCACTCCGGGTCGTTTCGTTTACGTCATCGTCCATTTCAATTTATTTCCTTCCCTTCAACGTCATTCCCCTGACATTCTCCTTTTTCTCAGCTCTCTTCCGCGCCACTTCTTCTCTTTCCCGTAATCACATTCACTGTAGGTCTCTAATTCCACCAAACTCACACCTAATGGCTTACGTTGAAAAATGAGTTTTCTTTCTCAAAATATGTTATTGTTTATGTGGGAAGAATCATAGTAAACGAAATTTTTTGAACGTGATATGATAAGTGCAGGCCCGACTAGCTGATGGTAGGCCCATCAACTACAGTTCAAGGGAAATCGAGGTGTTAGCTGATGAAGTTTGTTGCGATTTCATGGCTTTCGGATCGAGCAATTAAACCAACAAAAGTCCACTAGCACATGATTTAGAATGAAATCGTAGGTGGAATACGCATACCTACACATAGACGCTGAGATAATCCTCTTCCTTTGTCTTTTCAACAAGTTGTTTCGATAAAACTCCCCTAAATTTGGATCACTGACCCAATCAAACCCATCAAACTCACACCTAATCAAAGGAGAGTCAAAAACCCATTTTCAAGAAAAATAAACTTCCATCTACACTTGTTGATTTTGTTTTTAATTCAAGTTTTGTGCACAGCCTGTATTCATCTCTTCAAAAATTCACCGCTCTCATCCATTTATCAATTGTTTCAGTCTGAACAGCGTAACGCCCACACTTTTAACCACTGTTCTGACGATTTTCACTTAAAATGAAGTCTTTATTGAAAAATTGGATGCAAATATGAATTAACGTATTGCCATTTTTACCGGATACTGTGCTTTTACGTTGGAGACCGGTAGCTAGAAAGCTCTTGATCTCTTATAGACGTAGACCATCAGTGTCTTCTTAAAATCCTCGGGAACTGGTGACTATGATAAGCGTGTTATGTAATACATTTTTTTGTATTGTGTCCTGTCCACTAAAGTAACAATGCACGAGTTACGGAGAAATTTACTCAACAACTGGACAAAATTGTAACTTAAAACCCACCAACCGAGCTCATTGTGAAAGAGAATACTTTCTTCAGATTTTTTTTTTCTATCCCAAAGATCAAAGAAGAAGCAACTAATCGTTCAAACTCTTCTCAATTCGAAAACTCAGCACTTCACCACTACGCAGCCGAAACTTACCCCGGGCATAATGTTCAGCAAACTTAAATTTTTGAACACTGTAGCTCCAGCAACTATCGCTGCCGGCAGATAACTACTAGTGTTATCGTCAATTAGCTACCGATTAAAAGATAACGGCTGTTTACCTGCATCGATTCTCAAGTGGACGAAACACAGTTCGGCCTATTGTAGGCGGGTGCGGGAATTAGGTTTATTTGATCTTCATAATCGTATCACGGGAGCATCCGAAATATGTACTCGAATATGTCTGTGGTGACATTGACGAAGACGTGGCGCTTGGCGAACAATTGTTTAGCAAGTGTAGTGATTCCAGCAACTTTTATTGTGAGAGATCAAACTGCAAGAGAGTTTTTTTAAGATTAATCTTTTATAGTGTAATTAAAGAACACTTTATTCTAGATTCCCGAATACTGCGTGAAATAATGGGTTGAATTGGCACATGATACTTGCTCACCGTGAAAAATAGCAGGTTTCTGAATCCCTCGAAATGAAACAGCGTGAGTGAAAAAAACCCTGAGATTCCCTACCCCCTCGGACTGTTGGTGGTTTAACGGCTATTGGTGGGAAAGTGAGCTCGAGGGTGAAAAGGGTCAAATAGATTTTTTCCGCTTCTTTTTTTTTTTCAAAAAAATTTTTTTTTTAACTTTGGCATTTAGGAGCCCGGGCGAGAACCGAAGGGTGGTTTTACCCAACGTTGAGAGGAAACAGGGACATTTGTCTTGTGTAATGGGACCGGGGATGTCAACGAGGGAAAGGAGGTGATGGATTGGCGAACGCTTTTTCGAGGACACTTCCCCTCACCGTCAGAGCCCTCTCCTTCCTGGCCCAGTCCGTGCCACTGCCACTTATATTAAATACTTGGGGCGCGAGCTCACCCCATTCAACCCTTTTTCGGTCCCCAAACGTGGAGGAAGACCCGTATGCATGCGTTTTAGGGATGGAGCAAACCTCCGATTCTCGTCTCATTCGGAAGGACTACTTGAGCAAGGACTGTTGATACGATGTGGTTCTGCTGTAAGCTAGAACCCTTCAACTATGGATAGAATTATGCTATGGAACTCTAGAGGTGGTTTAAAAGCACTCTGGAGAGGACCAGAACGACCAAGAAAGGTCCCCATAGTGTGCTCATTTCTCAGCGTTCCTGGTCATCACCGAGGGGGAAATAAGGAAGCAGATCTTTTGGTTTCAAGAAGTTGTCACTGAACGACACCCATTCGAACCATGCGGATGTACCACTTATGTTTCGGTGATCTTCGTAGGCTGCAGGAACCGACGGAAGGAAGAGCAGATGCAGGAGGATGAGAAATTGAGCCCATTCAAGGGAAGGAAAGTTGCCGAAAGAGAAAGTGAGACGAAGGTTGGAAGAGGAGGTCGAGAGCCTTATTAGAAAAGTTTGGACGGATATCGGTTGAAGCCCCGTGCAAAAGGGCCCGCAGGTGGAGGGGAAACGGTTGAGTAAAGCCCTTCCACCTCAAAGTTCACCGTTTTATTTATCTTACCAATAAATACATCCCTTCATTTAGGGGTTTTTGCCTTCCCCACCACCATGGAGATATATGGCGCTAATATTTCAAAGGCTCCAGCACCAGCCCCAAACTTCAGGCATCTCCTTCGCCCTGGAGGTTCTCTCCTCCTTGTGGATGGGCCTTGTGGTCTTCACCTGGTTTGGAGAACCTTCAATCCCGCAAAAGTTCTTCTTCCAAACTTTATCTAACTTCCCAACTTATTCCCATAGTTCTCAGCAGGGGTCTCCATGTGTTCGAACAGTAGCTCCCTGCAGGTGAAGTTGAATGATGAATTCCCTTGATTTCATTGATAAAAGGAATTATTCCTCTAAAATTTACGGTCTTTCCTTTGGGAGATTTTGGTTTATTGTTTTGATCATTTTAAAATCCCTATTCAATTCGGTAAAAAAAGCTACTATTTCTTGAGTGTGTACACTCTAAACCCGAAATCTGAGCCTAACAATACCATCAAAACGTTTCGAAAAATATGACGTTTTGTACTAACTCCGTTATGTTCGATGAGCAATTCTTTGCCAGATGTGATTATCATCAGGCATTCTTCTTCCACATTCCTCATGTGATAATGGCCTATCATCATACTAATCTTCTCACTATCCTACTTAGCACACTATGATAAAGTATGCTTGGAGCTATTCTCTGCAATGAGATTATTTCACTGAGCCTTTTCTATGGAGGTACTGATGGAAAAATCACCAGAGAGAAATGTTGTCACGAATAAATTAACCTCTCCTGAATAATCAACATATATAATCACGCTCAAGGTCATAGAGGATCAACCATTGCCGATATGCCCCAAAATGTTTTTGTATACTTTCCCTGATGCCTATATCAATTACAGGGGTTGGTTATCCCTCGGACCAGGCGCATAGATACTCATTCCAGTCGATTCAGCGTTCAAAATTTAGTGGAAAATGATACCCCACACTCCTAGGTAAATCTCGAAAATAGACATTCGAAATGGGTAGACAGGTACCAATTTTGACCCATGACCTCTTCCGGTAAGCGCCAAATGTTGCTGGGCCCGTTTCATTGGATTTAGCGTCCAAAATTTGGTCGAAAATGATACCCCACACGCCTAGGTCACCAAAAACCTTTAAAGCCCACCAACTAAATCATCCAACCAAATTTTGGATGCTGAATTAATCGGAACGAATCATCATGCTCTTGATCCGAGGAATAACCAACCCCTGTGAAAGAATCTGCAGCGTTTCAGAAGAAAATTGTTTAAAATCTAAAATCTGAAAATTTGGTCAGGGATCTCTTTCCGGCTCTAGTTGGTCCTCAAAACTTTTCAACCCGATCGGACCGGGTTTGAGGAGAGTATGGGTGAAAATTAGTTTTTTGAAAATTTGATTTTCGGAAATTCCGGCGTTCTAGGCGTGCGGGGATTATCCGCTGAATTTTGGACGCCAAACCAAATGGTGCCCACCGAGAGCGAGTCAAGGGTCAAAGTGGGTTCTTACCACCTATTTCAAAATTTGGTTTTTGAGATTATTTCAGTTTGGAATGAGTTACGTGAGTACAATTTTGTGCCGTGTTTTGATGAGATATTTTCGTGAATTCTGAATTTCAACCCATTTAACAACCCACAATTTGAGACATAATCTGTCAAGTTTAGATAAAAGCTGTAATGAGTTTATGACGAAAGTGTGTAGATACCTCAAATACTGACTAGATTAATATAAATCTCCCGAAACATACTAGTACAGCCACGATGAGTTCACATTGTCGCTAGTACTTCGTCACTGCCCTCGTCTATTCTCCATCTGCCACACGTTCCTGCCATCGACTAGCTCCTCGTCAATCTAGATAGTGGCAGCAAGATTTAGGAGGACTGTTTCGTCTTGTTTGGACACTTTCTTCAAAACAAACAAGAAACCAAGTCCTAAAACGTCCCCCCACGCGGCAAAGGGCAATAAAGGTCCCAAACATAGAGACTCTCGGAGGGTGCCCCCTGTAGCTAAGGAAACGGCCAAACATATAGAAGGTGTCGAGGCAGAGTGATGGGTGTTGTTCAAAGGGGTCTCCAGTGATTTGTATTTGAGAAGGGGGTTTTCCGGGTTATTACTTCGAGGGAGGATCAAAGGACGAGGATCTTTGTTTCACAGGACTTGGCTAACACGATTTTACACGATCTCGAACGATACGTATAATAAGTAAGCAGTTGGTGGTAAGAAAGTTAAGATTAATCATGTTTGAACGTCTCTATTTTCCTTCAAAAGTATGAGTACCTTTTGATGCTGCCATAAGTAAAGATGAAATCTTCTTGTACTTCTCGTATATCTTCATCTTCAAAAATTTCTTGCGAATGCCTTCCACCATCCTTGAAATTCATCACAAACACCAGTATTCAATACTTACACTCGAGATAAAAAAGCGAGGTTGGCTAAAGAACAATTTTGAATTTAAAAATAATTTTGTTGAATGAAGCTAATTGTTATGCTGTGCGTCGTGCTAATGTAATTGTATTGAATATTCTGCCTTGTACTTCTTCGAAAGAAAAAATGAAATTTACAAAATTTACCAACAAGCCTTTGAATTACAATAATAATCAGAGATTCAATTTCATCCTTTTTATTTGATCTAAACGAGTGTAACAAGTAAATTTAGGGGCGCATAACATGTGGGCATGTTATGAACTCTACTCATGCAGTAATATGCTGAATACAGTGAATCAAGATAGCAATCAGGTGCCGGATTTAGGCTGCACAAAAGCCTTTATTTTTCTTCAGTTCTGGAATCATTCAGATGTTGACCTCAAACTGCGAACAAACATACAAACTAATCTCGCTAAGAATCCTCATGGTGGATTTCACCCCCTCGGCTTAAGGTTCGGCTTACCGGTAACCCGAGGAATAAGGAATTAGTTATTAATAAGGAATTAGTGGATTCTTCACCAGTGCAATGAAAGAAGTGATCACTATTTAATAGGATATAATCAGTTTTTAGATTGATTGATATTCCTTGAATGAAAGGTTTTGGGTCGAGTAATGATCAACCGCTAATACTACCGATTACATTAGCTGCATGATCCATTAGCAAACCAGCGTGTCCCTGTGCGAGGGTAGTTGGCTGCGAGCACTGCAACACATTGAAGGGCTCTCGTGTTAATAACATTAAGCGGTCAAGTGTTGGCAATTGACCAGTGATGCCGCGATCTGAGAGCCCTCCACCCTGTTATGTTCATTGGCCTCACAAATAAAATGCATGATGATTGAAAGAATAAATAATTGCTTTAACTTATGAATAATCGAGCTAAAATGCTTGAGAATGGGGGGGGGGGGGATAATGCACTTATGACATTGATAACAACACCCAATTTAAACAAAATTGAAAATTAAAAACGCTGCGAATTCTTTCACAGGGGTTGATTATTCCTCCGACCAGAACATGGAGACACATCCTAATCGATTCAGCGTCCAAAATTTAGTACAAAATGATACCCCACACGTCTAGGTACCTGAAATATCGAAAATGCACATTTGAAATGAATAGATACCCTTGTGCAAATTTGTTGACCTGATTTCCAACAGAAACCGTATGTAATTCCAGCCATCTCTCACTGTATCACACGCCTATAATTATACATTTTCGTTTTTCTCAATGCCAGAAAACACAACCAGTTACATTTGAAAAAAAAATCTCCCTGAAAGAGGAAATACAATTAAATAACGATGTGTTACAGATTTTTCTGTTGGTGTCCCCCCCCCCCCCCCATGTCCTCTCTTTCAAATACCCGGCCGAGCTGTAGTACGAGCCCTTCTGTTTTTTTTTTTTTTTTTTTTTTTTTTTTTTTTTTTTCACCGAAAAACCACCCTACATCAAAGTCGAGCTACCCAATAAGTGCTTGCCGTTTATCACCCCCCTCCTCCTCCTCCCTTCCAACAATCCTCGCCATAGCCCTGGTGCTTCCCGCATTACTCTTTTGGGAGAAAACCCTCCGAAACCCTTCCAACCGATGGTTACGACGCAATACAGTTTTTTAAAGCCCTTTACCCACGAATTTTAACCCTCTCCCAGCACCTGGTTTGCAATGTCGAAATACCCTCACCTCACATCTGCCTGTTACTTGATTGAAATTGTTCAAATGATTTATATGATCGATTTGATGCAAAAATAATCGGCAAAATATTTGAATGTTGATCCAAATTGTGCTTACCAGAAGGTTATGCATTTAGAAGTTGTAGTTTCTGAAGACCTGAGAATGAGAGATATCAATTTCTATGAAATAGCGTACACTAATCCGATTCAGACTGATTTTAAAGTACCTACTTATACATGTGATTACCTCCCCATTTTTCGATGCCATTGTAATCCTCGAGGAAATACACGAAAGGATTTTGCAGCAGCTATCCGGTTTGTTACGTATAGCTAAATAATATAGGAGTTAATAGGACTCAGTTCTAATTTTTTGCTTAGCTTCACTATTTCATTATTGAAGTCCAAAAATGGGAATACTGCGCGACGAATCTTCAAAAAGCTTTGTAATTTTATGCAAAAATGATATTTTTTTTAAACGGATTTGGATTCTACAACGAATTTTATCAACTTTTTTGGGTCATTTTTCATAGTGTAATGACGAAAGCAGGCATTTCTGCTGAACTCTATATCCAACTAAACGTAGGTAGGTAGGTACTGGCTAAATGAAACCTACAATCATTAATTAAACGTAAATGGAGAGTCCTGGAGTCATTCAAATCGTTTCAGCGTCCAATTTTTAGTGAAAAATGACACCCCACACGCCAGGTAGGTAGCAGAAATCTCAAAAACCCACTTTCAAATAGGTAGATTGATACCCATTTTGACCAATAACCTCTTCCGGTGGGCCCCAATCGTTCAGGGACCCGTCTAATTGGATTCAGTGTCCAAATCACCCAAAATCTAAAAAAAAAAAAAAAATTTCGTCCACAGTAGCCAAGCTAGCCAACCACTTAATTAGAATCTGTTTTTAAATCTGCAGTGAAGTAAATTTTTTGGATGTTTCAAAAGTATGTGATAACAAAGGAGTGTGCTATACAATTTTTTTGTAAGGCTCTAGGATCTCCTAAAAACGTAACTTTAACTTGAATAATTTTTTAATAGAACGCATTTTAAAATGATGAGCATGGTGTAACCCATTCCCATTCTCAGTGATTAGCACTACTGAAAAATGCTGTGTTCAACTTTCATGATAACATGTTGCCGAAAACGACGCAAGGAACTTTCCTACTATGAGACTGCTACACTCCCTTTCATGAAACGTGGAATGTTTTAATAACTGAACAAGAAGAGTAGTACTTATTATTGCCAGTAATTTTGTTTTCCAAAAATTATTAGCCGCAAGATGGTGAATAGCCAGTAGGGCTGATAATCATAAAAGAATACCATACAAGAATCTCTCAATTGTAAAGTGAAATGCTTCAAATAATTGAGATTTGGCTGGCAGGGCTTCCACCTTTCAACGGTAACAACACTGACGAGAGCAGCAACTACAAAGTCAAACCTAAGTACTATAAGTATAAGTACTCAACTATAAGTACTCAACCGGTATTAGGTGGTATTTGGTTGAAATAAGTTTTCAGTTCGATTGCTGAACGGTTTCATTTTGGAACAATGTTGTTTGTTAATTTTTGCCTTAAAGGAATATTCTGAAGCCATCTCTCAGATTCTGAAGAAGCCCACTGATAAGAAAAGAACCCCTGTAATCAAAACACCTTTGTCCACTGGAGGACGCCAGAAGGGAGGTTATATCAGGCTGTCTGTTCGATATAACCCTAAACATTGTGTGACAGTGGATCATTCAACTAACTGCTGCACTTTAAGGACCTCAAATCCCTCAATAATGTCGTTGTTAGAAATCTAAATTTTGTCATTTTTTCAATAAAAACATTTTTTTAAAATAAATTTGAGGTCATTTTTAACTGTTAGAAAGATTCCAAAATTATCACTAGGATTCTTTCTGCCTTTCCTTACGCTGTATTCCGGCTCTAATCGGAAAAGAGTAGTCGTCAGTTAACCCTGTAATGACTCATTGTGAAACCTTCATCTGACACCGTGGGGCCGGAGTGACCTCAATCCCATTTTTCACTTAAATTTATTGATTGATAAGGTATTGAAGCGGACAAAATTCATGTTTTTCAATTAGTAAATTAGGGATAAATAAAAACAAACCAATTTGAAGTACACCAAAGTAGGTAGGAGGGAAAAATGCAGCATCAAGTTGAGTTATTCGAGCAATACTAAAAGCGTAATTATTGAACATCCGGTAACCGAGTTGGGTGCCCTCTGGGACGGACGGATGAAATGTCTCTTTCAATCAATGAATTTTTCTCCAAAGGACTTGATGCCTTTCATTTGGTGCGAATAACTTTACATTCTTAATATTCTTATCCCTTTGTGGAAATCGTGTAGTATGGTAGATAATCTGTGGTGCACCAACAGGTAAACCAGGTGAGGTCTAGGTATTCGTGAGGTGTACGCATGATCAGAATATTGTGATAGTCCTGTATACCTAGGAGAGGAAAGGTTCGATGGGTGCTGTGAGTATCGTGCGTGTTTGTGCATGTGCAATTGAAAAGAACCGTCCCGAATTGAAGCAAACGATCAGCAAGACGATTGGTGGTGGGGGTTACGGAGGAGTGAGGTGGGGGCGGGGAGAATTTGAGGAAACTCACCTGACTCAGAAGCTGTGACGTCACGGGAAACCCTCGCGGGAACTCGGATAAGCTTCCGAACTCGCCTTTCCTTCGGATATCAAGCTCCTTACGGGTGAAAAATAAGTCGACTATCGATCTCAAAACGTTGATATATTGCCGATATGATCTTCCGCGACTCGAGACATCGCTTCGGATTTATTTAAATAATCCCCGAGGTCGGCAGCGCCTCACTGGAGGTAATGGGGGGTTGGGAAACGCCCCCCAATGTACCACGGAGGGGGTGGGAAACCGGGGGAGGGCGTTTCCCGTCTTCCCCTTCCACGGGTCTTTCCCGGGGAGGATGCGTGGCCGCCCATCGCCGTCTACGCCAAGACAAACCTAACCACTTCATATTACAGTAGTTCTCTACATATTACACACGAACCACTACTAGATAGCACACTCACCTACCCAGGGCAACTAGATAGCAGCAAACCCGCATGCGTATCGAAAATCCCGTTTCTTGAAAGAAATGTAACTTACTCGGCAAATAATGAGCACTGTCATAATTCTCTAGACAATCCACAATACTACCTATAATGGAAAATTATAGTAATGCTCCAAGACCTCAGGACATTTTTATGCACTGAAGAGAAAAACAATACTTATTTTCCTTAGGGCAAAAGTATATGGGAGTGACCTGGATTTATTCAAAATGATTCAGCGTCCCAAATTTGGCTAAAAGTTATACCCTGCATGCCTAGGTACCCAAAACACGTAAGTAGGAAGGCAATCATTTTGATCTATATCCACCTCCCGTGGATGCCGGTCCAGGATCCATCGTTCAAAAATCAATGGATTGAGCGTTCAAAATTCAGCGAAAAATGACCCCCACATTCCTATGTTCCAAACAGTCCCGAACATCGAGTTTCAAAAAACCGCTTTTTTTGCCTATCCCCTCCATAAATTCTAGTCGATTGGGTTGAAAAGTTTCGAGGACCCGTCTCGGCAGGGAACAGACCCCTGACCAAAATTTCAGATTTTTAGAAAATTTTCTACTAGAATCTACTACTCAAAAACCTACTAGAACCCAAAATGTCCCCGATCAAAATGTGAGATCTAGTCTATTACTACTGAACGGCGTTGGCAGCGGACGGATATTTCGTTTTTTCTGGTTATTCCTTGAATAACCAACCATTGTATTCATGTGAGAGGTTCTCTGTATTCTCTCGGATTTGCTTCGAAATTTGACAGTTTGTATTCCAAGGTATCTAGATCAAAAACGCTGCAAATTCTTACACACGGATTGGTTATTCCTCTGACCAGGCGCATGGAGACTCATTTCTTCAACATGGGGAAAATGGAAACAGTGGGTGTGACGGATCCCGAACCTATTCCAATCAAATCAGGGTCCATTCGATTCATCAGCTCAAGTCAACTATTGCACTTCTCTGGAAAAATTCTAAAAATACATTTTGAGACAGTCTGTTCGTCAAGGAGGATTAGGTATCACTAAATAAAAATTGAACTAAATGTCCATAAATAATTGTCGTACAAGTCCACCAAAACGTTTGGACTTGATGTTTTGCAATAGACCTGCTTGGACCTAGTTCAAACTAAATATTTGATGAGGCTCAAGGTAACTCAAGTTTCATGATATTTTTACTCAATTAAATTACACCTCTTCAATATTTACACTGCCGCACAGTGTGGAAATATCGTTGCGAGTAGATTTATATTATATTTTTAACAAACAGGTCCTTTTTTACGCGAAGATCCTCGTAGTTTTCTTGAAGATTTACTTCATCCTTTAATGCCTTGTTGTCTTCTTCAGACAGATCCTCGTATCGTTGGTGCAGAACCTATCAACAAAAATCTAGGTGGGCGGCATTCCTCCAGGTTTTGGTTGGTTATTCCTTGAATAATCAACCTGGTTTCATGATATTGGTCAACCTCTCCGATTCGGCTCAAAATTTTTTTCTGGACGTTTCATGGTGTCTGGATCAAAAAAGGTCGATGTCCGTCCGCCGTACGCCGTCCATTGTCCGCGCCGTTTTTGGTAGTAGACAATTTTCTAAAAATCTGAAATTTGGGTCAGGGGTCTGTTCCCGACCGAGACGGGTCCTCAAAACTTTTCAGCCCGATCGGACCAAATTTGAGGGGGGGGGGGTCAAAACGTGTTTTTTGAAAAATGGATTTTCGAGATTGTGGGCGATCTAGGCGAGTAGGGTATCATTTTCCACTAAATTTTGGACGCTGAATCCAATAAAATGGGTCCCAGAATGATTGGCACCCACTGGAAGAAGTTATGGGTCATATTGGGTATATATTACCCATTTTGTATATGTGTCTTCGAGATTCCTGGTACCTAGGCGTGTGGGGTATCATTTTCCACTGAATTTTGGACGCTGAATTCAATGATGTGTGTCCCAGAACGATTGGCACCCACCGGAAGAAGTTATGTGTCAAAATGGGTATGTATCTACCCATTTTGTATGTGTCAGGATTTCTGGTGCCTAGGCGTGTGGGGTATCATATTCCACTAAATTTTGGACCCTGAATCGATTGGAATGGGTTTGGGACTCGCCACACCCACTGTTTCCCCCATTCGAGGAATAACCAACCCGTGTGTAAGAATTTGCAGATTTTTCCTAAGCGGAGCTAGAGTACTTAATCTCTCAACTTTGACTAGTATTTCCTTCTACACAGGAAATCCACAGCTACGGCGATATTTCGGGGATGGTTGTGCGAGAGCTTTCCTCTAAACAATGGTTTGAACCCTAATACATACCTCACACCTATGGAACGGTTCTCCCCCAAGCTGAATACCTTTTAAAGTGGGAGTCTTTTATACTAGGCAAATTCGAAGTGACGCACAGTGTTGGCTTCAAATTATCGTAAGAGCGCCTCCTTAAATTCAGGACTTTCAACTCAATATCCAGTTTTTGAACTGTGACAAGAATAGTGGAAAAATCTCTTTGTACTCGTCAGGGACAAAGACAGTCACCCTTCTCAGTAATTCTTGTTCAATCCTTCTTGAAGTATTATCATCTCAAGCGCAGCCTTACAACAAAAACGATGTCTTGTTTGGAACAAGGAACAAAGTACAAGGGAAAATCACCTAAAAACAACAATGTCAAAATATCTGAAGAATCAAGACACCTTACGTTGAAGGCGGGAACCCTAGTGAGGGCAGGCTAACGTCCAAACACGCACGCCCAATGAAAAAACGCTGCAAATTCTTACACACGGGTTGGTTATTCCTCGAATCAGGCGCATGGAGACTAATTTAAACCTCGGACCAGGCGCATGGAGACTCATCCGTTCAACATGGGGAAAATGAGGAAACCAGTGGGTGTGGCGGCTCCCGGACCCATTCCAATCGATTCAGGGTCCAAAATTTAGTGGAAATAATACCCCACACACCTAGGTATCAGAAATCTTGAAAACTCACATTCGAAATGGGTCGATAGGCACCCATTTTGACCTCATCCAGAGGACACCAATCGTTCCGGGACCCGTCTCATTGGATTCATCGTCCAAAAGTTATTGGAAAATGATACCCCACACGCCTAGGCCCCAGAAATGTTGAAAACACATATACAAAATGGGTGGATACATGCCCATTTTGACCCATAACTTCTTCCGGTGGGTGCCAATCGTTCTGGGACCCACTTCATTGGATTCAGCGTCCAAGATTTAGTGGAAAATGGTAACCCACACGCCTAGGTACCATTTTGGAGGGTGATGCCAGGCACCCCACCCGATTTGATGTATGTGGCACCCGAGTTCAGGCAGGCCCGCACGTGAGATACCTGGGTGTCTGAATCTCTGGCAACTTGAAACCGACAGCCCACATTGCCCTCCTAAATGAAAAGATGACATCTATGGCGCGTGGCCTCAGGGCCACATCTGGGTCTGGCTGGGGAGTGACATATGGCAGGAGGCTGCAATACTACAGGGCGATATTCCTGCCCACCATCTTGTATGCGGCTCCTACATGGTGGCGGAATCCAAACCAGCGGGAGAGAGACCAGATCTTACAGCAGCAGCGAGCCGTTCTTCTGGCAATCACACGCGGTTATCATACAGCTTCCACACTAGGGCTTCAGGTGATTGCGGGCTGCATGCCTGTTGATATTGTGCTTGATGCGAGGGTTGCCTTCAGCTCGATCAAGTGGCCAGATCGTACTGCAGTCCCCTTGCAGAGGGATTTGAATGGTTTGTTGGAAGCAGCACAAACGACCATAATGAAGATAGCCAGGATACGAGAATGGGCACTAACTGCGTGGCAGGAACGGTGGAATATTGCAGCAAGCGGGCGGCTGACACACCAGTTCATCCCCAATGTCTCACAGCGCCTGAACATGGATCATGTGGAACCCTCATATGAGACTACCCAACTCCTCACCGGCCATGATAATTTCAGTGCCAAACTCCACTCCATGCGGCGGCGAGATACGTCTGCATGTCCATGCGGTCACCCTTCGGAGACGGCAGAGCACGTCCTGCGGAGCTGCCCGCTATACAGCAATGAGCGTCAAGTTATGACAGGCACAATTGAGTTCAACGGCCCACTATGCTCATTGGTGGAGTCCAGAAATGCATGGAAGAATTTCGATTGCATTTGCACGAGCCAAAGTTCGCCTAAGAGGCGAGGCAGCAGCATTGCCGTAATTAATTTCAATTATGAACCTTGCCCTCAAAACTACCTGTAAAATCCAGCACATCAGTTAGCAGACCGGACAGCGACACAACACATGCAAGTGAATGGCTGCAAAGGGCCAGAAGGGCCTCAGATGCAGACCAAATTGAAACAGAAAGAGAATCCTTGGACGGCGGACGTACGAGTACATTGATATTTTTTGATCTAGACACCATGAAACGTCCAGAAAAAAATTTTGGGACGAATCGGAGAGGTTGACCTTTTGCATGAAAACATGCAACTCAAAGAATAACCAACCAAAACCAGGCGCATAGAGACTCATTTCAAACGATTCAGCGCCAAAAAATTAGCGGAAAACGATACCACACACGCCTATGTCGTCGAAAATATCGAACATCGGGAAAATGGGAAAAACAGTGAGTGTGGCTAAAACAAATTTTAGGCTGAATCGGAGAGATTGACTTTTTGCATAAAAACATATATGGATTATTCAAGGATTAATAGCGGGCGGCTCGGGACGTCCTCAGCTAACTAAACTGCAATACAACGGTACATCTATTTCACAGAATCGATCGAAGTAATTTGCTGATCACTAGGTTCAGCATTCGGAAGGTAGGATTGGGAATCAAAGAACACAAATAGCTTCGTTCGATTCGAAAAGGAAAAAAACATTAAAACAACATGTTTGTATAAATATAAATTTCAGGGAGAAAACCAAATTTCCGAAAAAAAAAATACCTGCAGAATGGCTTACTTTAATTGACTATCTTATAAATATAATGTATTATTTATATATATTTCGGTCCAGTACCTACATGAAACCGCTTAAAGCCGCGTACACACTTGTAACAAACTCCCGCTCCGCTCCGATTCCAGGTTCGGGGCGGCAAAACATCAAAGGAAAGACGATCGGAGGATCGGAGCGGAGCTTGATCGGCCTGTTGGCGGTTTTTCCCTCCGCATCAAAGGAATGTTCGGAGCGGGCTGAACGTAGTGTGGATGGGGTGTAGTTGAGCCGCTCCGCTCCCCCGAACGTTCTCCCACTGCTATACCTGTACCTATACATTTTACTTAGAAGCCTTGACTGAAATTTGGAGCGGTTGATTCTCCCGATCGCCCTCCAGTCCCCAATTCGGAGCGGAACGACGTTTGGAGCACTGTGATGTTACGACGAAAAGTTCGTTGAAATGTTCGGAATGGAGGAGAGGAGCGGGGATCGGAGCGGGAGTTTGGCGTGCAATTCAGTTTGAAACCTTGTTGGAACTTTACAGACGCTCCTGCTCTCTGTTGACGAAGAAGGAAACTTGACAACCTAAAGGCTAACTCTTGAGGCTGAATGGGAAGGCGAAGGTGAACAGGAAGAAGAATAATTCAGGTGGTGGTTAGGTAAGTGTAACAGCTCAACGAAGGTTCTGTCAAGTTCGATTTTCCTGAGTTCTGCGACCTGCTCCGTGTTTTTGAAATCAATTATTTCAGAAGGTTTATCCAAAAAAACAAATTCATGTTTTCGTTTTGATTGTGTGACCGCTTCATTATGGAAATCCACCGTCACATTCTGGTGTTTCTCTTCCTCGTCGGATCGACCGTTTGGCCGAATTCACAAATTGACACTCCAGGTAATTTGCCGTAATAATAGTACTTCAAGTGCAATATGATTCATCGGGATAGTTCATGTGATTTTTTGGCGGTTCTGGAAATAATGTACTTCCTTGTCCAGGATGATTCGAGAAAGTTCATCTCCCTGAGCACTTTTGGCTTCTTCCAAGGTGGACTTCTAGACGTGAAACTCCACAATTTCCACGCCTCCAACAGTAAAGAAGATGACGTCGTACGTTGAATTTTTTTTTTTTAACGTGATGCAATTTTAAATTTTCATTTTTCTGAGCAGCTTCCAACGCCAGTTCGGAATCACCTTGATTTTTCGATCGCACCACTCGTTGAATCTCTTCAGTTTTAATACGGGGACAATAAAATTCAGGTAACCAGCTGGGGTGAAAAAAAAATTGTCCAATTTAATTGGTGCAATAAATTCATCTTCTAAAATGATCGGCAACAAAATCAATTTCCGGTCATAAAAATCAGAGAAGTCGTAAGTACCTAATAACTTATTACTTTGTTTCTTTGTATTAGCTACTTATTTCTTAAAAAGTTGAACTTATACAATTGTAAGATGTAATATGACATGATCTCTCCTCATTAGAGTTGATTCGATAGTGGCTCAATAAGGCCGGAAGGTAGTAGGCAGCCAGATGAAGTGAGATTGAAGATTAGAGAGATTGAAATGCCATTACTCGTACCAGTGGGGTGTAATAAGGCTTCTAAGCATAGCTTGCGCTGCAATCCTCCTGCGAATCGAAGACCGCCATCAAATGCGTCAAATAAGTCTCCGTTACCTCGGTAGATGAAGTATTTTTAGTTCAACGTGTAATCAAGGCTCCTATAGGGGGTCTTCCTGTCGAAAAAGACTCTTTCCGTTACTCATGAAGGGAACATTGGACATCTGATCGAGTAACGTTCCCACTACTTATTGGAAAGCATGCTAAACTTTTTATTTAAAATGAAAGCTGTGATGCTAAGTTTCAGTGCAATTTATAAGAATCCTGTCAACGCACATTAGGCTGAATTTTAATCCTTTGAAAAAATCACAAGGAGGCTGACAAACAGGGCACAGAAGGAAATTGAGCTCCTTTCCCCACGATGTATCTCCTTAGGCCGGGTACACACGTTGAGGATTCTGGAGAGGATTCCGAAGAGGGATTCCTCTGAGAAAAACCTCTGAGGCGGACGGAGCATCCACACGTACGGGAAAACCAGGAGGCTTCGGCCAGAGGGTTTGACACGCGAGAGGCCTTTCGAGGAAAACTGTGAAAAAATTAACGAGGAGCTACGACCACTGTGACGACACTCGAGCGATACCTACAACCGATCACCTCATACACGTGAAGGAAGGGGTTCAATTCTGGGAACCGCAACCCCGGCCTCAGGTAGCAGGTAGCCAGGCCTTTCCAAAAATTGGAAAGGCCTGGCGGCCTGTTCGGTCCGCCTCAACTGAAGGCCTCGACCCGTCCACACGGTCCGTCGGCCGAAGAGGAATCGATCAACGAGGAATCCTCAACTAAAGTGTACCCAGCCTTATTGTTTTTTGGTGCTTGTTTAGTTAAATCCTTCATATTCTGGGGTTATAAAATGTTTGTTACTAACGTTTGAGGGTTGATGGCAGAAAAATCGCTACACATTTTTCCACAGTGGTTCCACAATTCATTGGAGCAGCAGTAGGGGAAAACTGTGACTGTCCTGTTTAGTCTTAGAAAATGATACACAACACACATAAGTACCCGGATATCATGAAAACCCACTTTCAAAATGGGTAGCATCAATTTTGACCAGTATACACCTCCGGTAGACGCCAATCGTTCCGAGACCCATTTCAATGGATTCGGCGTCCAAAAGTGGAAAATGATACCCTAGTTTACCTAGTTTGCGATAGTCCCTAAACATGTGTACTCACTCCCTCGCCAAATTTTAGCAGATCGGGCTGATAAGTGTTGAGGTCCAACTAGAAAGTGGTCCCTGAGGAAATGTCGGATTTTTGGATACTTTTCCACTACCAATAAGGGCGTGGACGGCGGGCGGACATTTGGCTATTGGTTGGTTATTCCTTAAATAATCAACCTGTGTTTTCATGCAGAAAGTCAACCTTTCCGATTTACCCCCCAAAACTTTTTGCAAAATGGATTTTTGAGGCGTGTGGGGTATTATTTTCCACTAAATTTTGGACTCAAAATCTATTGGAATGAGCCTGGGACACTCCACATCCACTGTTTTCCCCGTGCTCCTGGTCTGAGGAATATCCAACCCCTGTAAAAGAATTAACAGCGTTTTACATCGAGTTTTGAAAAATTACATCACTAAGATGGCGGCATCTAGCAGCTATTTACCCATTTCTAAAGTGGGGTTTCGAGATTTCTAGGTAACTAGGCGTGTGGGGTATCTCCACTAAAATTTGGACGCTGCAACTATTTTAATGAGTCCAGGACTCTCCACACTCACTTTGTTCTCCCATTTTGATCTAGACATCGTGCAACGTATACTGTCAAATTTTAGGGCCAATCGCAGACCTCTGGCATGATTATATTGGTCGATTATTCAAGGGATAATAATCCAAAAGTGAAAACTCACGTCCGTTAAACTATAATGAGCGGATTATACTCACTGATGAGGCCAAGAGGTGAGCAGCTTCTTCCCACCGTCCACTAACCTACTACCCCAAGTTATCGGAAAATGTTGATTGGTATTTCGGCCTAAATAGAAAATCCCCAGTCGATCGGATTCGAGTAGATTCATTTTTTAAGGATTTCCTGGCCTGGCACGAAGCTTCAAATCCCTACTCTAATTCTTTGTGGCTTTCAACGAAATTTCTGTCAAATTTCTAAGCTAGTGCAATGGTTATGGAAACTTATTACAAACCCTCGCAGCACTTGTTTTTCAATTTGTAACAGTTAAAGGTCCAGAAATAATTTCCCCTCGCTGAATCAAAATCTTTGGCACGTCCATTGATCGATGCTTCATTTTCTTGTCTTCATTTACAGTTTGGATTCAGCTTGGACAAAATACTGTCGGACCCCATGAATACCAATCTGGAAGCTCACCAAGACCACTGCATCCTCACGGCTCCTGAGAAAAAAACCGGAACTGACAAACAAGTCGTTATTCTGTTCACCATGAATCGAAAAAGCAAACTGTGAGTTTGGCGATGGAATAATTCAAAAATTAATTTTAATTAAATGTATCAACGTGTGTTAATCAATTCCTAAATCATATGCGATTTGACAGTGCGCTCTTTTCAGTTTAAACGTGAACTCCTCTTCTGCGATAACGGTTCAAATCTACCGCAACCAAAGCCGCCTGTCGCTCATGAGACCCAAAAGGGAGGACTCCTTGAGTGATAACTCGCTGTTCAACTTGAAATCCGCTCCTAAAACCGCCATGACAGGTGCACACTTTGACCCTACGAATTTGAGTTCAACCCTACGAATGAGGGCAGATATTCGGGATGGCATTTTCTCAGGATTATTTGAAGGGATCCATGTTTGCGCCTGAAAAACGCATATTATAAGAGTTGAGGAATATTCTTTAAATAATTGACTAAAAATATCCTATTATCACGAGAAAGAGGTTATGGGTTCAAATGGGTATATATCTGCCCATTTCGAATGTGTTTTTTCGAGATTTCTAGTACCTCAATTCGATTCAAAAGACCTTTATTTGTCAAAATGACATACGGCTGAGTTGACAGTGAATATTGCATCTTGAGTACATATCTAAATAATTTACAATTTCATTGTGAGGCTTACATTTTGCATACGAAGTGAAAATACTTGAGGAATGATATTGGAAGATAATTGTACTCTTCATTAATTGGAAAAATAAAAATAAGACAGAAAAGCATACATGACCAGAGAAAAAGGAACAAGATACTTGCTACTCGAAAAGGCATAACTTTCTGGTGTTTAGGACAGCATTCACGAAATTAAAAAGTATCTTTAAGTCGAGTTCGTTGGGTGTGCGGATGATTGGAATGGCAAATTCGGGGTGGAGGAGATATGGGCAAACCGCTTCTCTTTGCGATTTATATAGCAGGCTGCTGAAGAGGACGTGGAAGAGGGTCTGGTATAGGCATGTTTCCTTTGGAGACAATTTGAAGCGACGATTTTTTCCAATTTTTAATGCTGCGCTGTAGTGCCCCATCATCCTTATTTGCGCGAGGAGCCTTTTCTGGCTGAAAGGGGCCTGCAGGTATAAGTAGTCTTGTGGCCCGGGCCGAGGGGTATAGAGGAAGGAGTAGACCTCGCTGAAAGCAGACCCAGATAGACTGGCTAGGTCAAGATCAAACATGAAGCCTGGCGGTGTCAAGCAAAACCGGGATTGAGGCGAGTACAGCAGAAGCTTCAGTCTCTACTTTCAGCTTTTTCCCTGTGCATTTGTCAGCCAAGTCCTTCACCTGTGAAAACCAATTGAACCGACGGTCATTTTTTGGGTTTTTGTCCTGCTCAATGACGGCTAGTAGGCACTGTTTCGGGTAGCGCGGGCCATCCATATCAAGGACCTTTGCTAAGAATCTGAGCGCCTGTCTTAGTACTGCCAGCGCGAGGGGCGGTTCTCCTGATTCGAGTCTGACCATATATCCTGGAGTGCACTGTGGCAGTCCAAGGACGCGCCTGAAGTACTGCACCTGCG
The DNA here is from genome assembly GCA_019603395.1 of Cyrtorhinus lividipennis. NCBI lineage: Eukaryota > Metazoa > Arthropoda > Insecta > Hemiptera > Miridae > Cyrtorhinus > Cyrtorhinus lividipennis. The sequence goes on along the minus strand of CM034001.1, from coordinate 26,580,087 downwards.
TGCACTCAATCTCCTTGGTGTATCTAAGAGCCCAGACAGCACCGGCCCAACACTGAGGCCTTGAAGGTTCTGGTGATTGACTCCCAGGAAGAGCAACTGCCCCGGTTCAGGGTGTCCACTACTATACCAGAGGTAACTTTGGCTTTACTGATCCGGGAATAGCATGCTTTGCTGAATAATGTCGAGCCGCTGAGCTGGATCCCCAGATAGTTCACTGAATTCAGCAATTTAACCGTTTCTCCATTGTAGGTAAAAGGAAATCTTCTGCCTGGGTACACGCCCAGACTTGTTGAAATTGATGACGACGGTCTTCTATGTATTCAGGGCGAGTTGATTCATATTGAAATACTCCTGGAGAGCCCTGAGCTTATTTCTCACGTCACAAGGGGAATCAGCGAGGATAAGCTGGTCATCGGCATATTCTATGTTGACTATTTCAGAGTTCCGTCGTATCCTAGTACCTAGGTGTGTGGGGTACTATTTCCACTAAATTTTGGACCCTGAATCGATTGGAATGAGTCCTGGACCCGCCACACCCATTAGTTCCTCCATTTTCCGCATATTCGACATTTTCAATGACTTAGGCGTGCAGGGTATCGCTTTCCACTCATTTTCGGACGCTGAATCGACTGGAATGAGTCTCCATGCTCCTGGCCCGAGGAACAAGCAACCCCTGTGAAAGAATTATCGGCGTTTTAAAAATTGTGATTCAAATATTGTTAAAAGAATAAAGAAACATTGAATGGAATATTTTGAATGCGTGAAACCTTACTTTTTAGGGGCTGAATGTCTGCGCCCTGTTTATGGATAATATAACTGGTGGGTTGCTCGTGCATTCCATTTCGATCTAACAGACGTTATGTTCTTTCAGACGATCGAAACAGTCTTCCCATCTCGGAAAAAATTGTCGATGGGAAAACGTACTACAACACTAGCGTAAGTTCCTGCCAACCTTCTCAATGCATTATATTAATGATGCCCATGTGAAACGTTAACCGACGAGGTGAATTTTCGCTTTAGTTTTTAGTGTATTTTCCTACGACAAATGAAGAAGGCCTGTACAATCTCTACTTATACATCTGCCCAAATTACGATGTCGAACGTCCGCCAGTGGAAGTTGAATTTTCCGTAAGCATTCTTTTGAGTCACTCATATTTTTGCTGTGAAACTGATTTTATCGTGGAATAGAAGAATAAGACTGCTTCATTATTCTGCGTTTTTGTTTTCAGATTGAGATTGAAGAGAAGAACAAGGAAAGTTTCTTATCAGCTGGAGAAATGCCACTTCCGGCTTTGTATTTTATGATGTCCATTTTGTTCTTCCTCTCTGGTTGCTTTTGGATATTCATTTTAGTGAAAAGCAAGTAGGTGACCCACTGTATAATATAAGATAGCCCTTGGGGCTTATTTCCTGTATAATGTAAGCTACGGGGACACGATCTTGTGGATGCCACTCTCTATGCTGGGCAAGTAACTGCACTGCTGATGAAGGAAGGGAGAAATTTCTGGAATCCCAAAATATGGTAGTGACAGGTACAAAGCATCTGTCACGAGGCTACTAGTCAGTGAGCTCTCATTGGAAGTCAGTGGCTATTCCTGTATCCTTCTAAACTGGTACCATGGAAGGGGGGGGGGGGGGGGCTGACCACCGAGGCACCGCTCTGGCAAAGCCTCACTGCTCAGCCACCCCTAATGTAGGTAGGATGGGGGGGAGCACCTCACCTGCCCTCCTGAATGAAGGGTACACGCATTCCTGAAAGTATGACAGGCTCTCTGCTGCTTGCAGCAGGGGGAAGTAGCTCTCCCCATGGGGCGAGCTCTCCTTTCTTTTTCTACTCATTTCCTAGCACCTGGGTAAGAAACGGCCTCCCGCGGTATGCCTTCCTCAAAAGTGGGCCGAGCAACCGTGTAAGGTGTTTCAATAGTGCCTCTTGGAAATGGAATACTTCAACTCCCCTCTGATTCATGTGAGATAGAACGCAACATCGGTACTTGGAGGGAGAACTTAACATCTTTTCTTTCCAAGCCACTCTAAAAAAGGAACTCTTATTTCTGCCATTTTGGCCGTAAAGCTGCAAGAGGGATAAGCATATCCCTTGGGTGAGCTCTCGTATAACACTGTGATTTCCTCCCTTGCATTGTGGGTGGAAAATGTCGGAGACTGTACAATACAAGCCAGCCTAGTGCGGCGCTATACAGAAATGAGGGAGTTGTAATTAGGTACCTTCTTATCCTCACACAGCGCAATTTTAGTTGGTTATTCCTTGAATAATCAACCTATTTTTTCATGCAAAAGGTCTCCGATTCGGCCCGAATTGTTTTTCTGGGCGTTTCAAGGTGTCTAGATCATTTTGAATACGTATGTGTTTTCAAGATTTCTGACACCTAGGTGTGTGGGGTATCATTTCCCACTAAATTTTGGACCCTGAATCGATTGGAATGGGTCCGGGACCCCCACACCCACTGAATATCTGAATGCTTAAATGAATCTCCATGCGCCTGGTCCGAGGCTTTCCTGAAAACTCTTTTCGTCTTGAAGCTCGACTCCTCCGGCCGCGAAACATCAAGTTGGGTCAGCTAATCAGAAAAAGCAAACGTCTGCAAATAGCTGCTAAATGGCTTCCACCCGAAAGATTTCTCCGATGATTCTTAGTGCAGAAGTTGTACAGCTGTTTGCGGACGTTTGATTTTCTCTGATTGGCCGATCCAACTCGATCTGTAAACAAAAAGCATTCGGCTCTGCACTTGATTGAAGGATGTAACGTCCAACCGCTTATGTGTAGGCCCTCACATGATCCCATATTTGCATAAATCGGTCGAGACTGGAGGATCTTGTGAGCTCAGCGAAAATAGCAGAGTGGCTGGCTCGGCGTCAATGAGTTCAGGATGGGATCATGCTGGGAGGGGGTTTGCGTTGTGATCTTCATAGATTGGTGGTGTGGCTGTATAGAAGTTTAGGACTATTCTTCTTGTAGATTGTGAAAAATCGGTGTTGAACGTCAGCTAACATGTCGTTACCCACCTTTCAGGCAAACAGTATTCAAAATCCACTACTTGATGGCAGTGCTGGTTTATTTGAAATCGCTCTCACTTCTCTTCCACGCCATCAACTTCCACTTCATCGAAACCAAAGGAGAACACGTCGCTGCCTGGGCTATTCTCTACTACATCGCCCATTTGTAAGTTCTTCGGCTCTCAAGTCGATTCTCTCCTTCTGAAATCCATTTGGAACTAAAACCAACAATGGATTTTCCAGACTTAAGGGCTCCGTGTTGTTCATAACCATCGTTCTCATTGGAACTGGGTGGACATTCATCAAACACCTTCTCTCAGACCGAGACAAGAAGATTTTCATGATCGTCATCCCCCTGCAAGTAAGTTTTTTGTTGGACGTGCATGTCCACCAAGTGTTTGGATCATAAGTGAGAACGTCACTTCAGCAGCGTTACACTGTGTAGGGCAAAAGATATGATTCGGTGTTTAAAGGCCAGGAATTGGCCTGCAGGATGATGGGAGGGGTTTTAACAGCCACAACCCCGTACTGGTTGGTTATTCCTTGAATAATCAACCTATGTTTTCATGCAAAAGGTCAACCTCTCTCCGGGAATTTCTGGAACCTAGGCGTATGGGATATCCTTTTCCGCTAAATCATGGACTCTGAATTCAATGATGTGGGTCCCAGGACGATTGGCACCAACTGGAAGAAGTTATGGGTCAAATAGGGTATATATTACTCATTTTGAATATGTGTTTATGAGATTTCTGGTACCTGGGCGTGTGGGGTATCATTTTCCACTAATCATGGACACTGAATCAATTGGAATGGGTCTGGGGCCCGCCGCACCCACCGTTTTCCCCATTTCCCCCATGTTTTTAAATTAGTTTCCATGCGCCTGGTCTGACGAATAACCAACCCCTGTGTTAGAATTTGCAGCGTTTTTTTAGTAGCGATGAGGCCCACTTCCATCTTTCTGTAGCTGTTTCTCCTTTAGACGGCAGAAATTAAGGCGATACCTCGGATGGGCCTGGATAGGATGTTGTTATGGACATGAATGTGGCACCATTTAGATGAACACAATCCTCCATGTCACTTAATAAGCATAGTCTGAAAGCTAGATCTCCAACATTTATTTTTTAGGTCCTCGCTAACGTTGTGAAAATCATCTTCGACGAATCTGAACTTGGTGATGCCGAGCACACAACTTGGCTCGATGTTTTCATGTTGGTGGATTTGCTGTGTTGCGGGGCTATCTTGTTTCCCGTCGTTTGGTGAGTCCTTTGCGATATAAATGACCGTGTCGACCGGATTTTTGTGCTCAGAATGAAATTGTGAATTTGTTGGAAGTTGAACAAGGTAAACGATTCAAGCAACGCCAGTTGGTGAATTTTCTCAGAATTTTTTCAACAGTTACTTAATATATTCTTGTTGACTGTAACCCGTCATCTATTCTTATGGATCAAAATTCGTGCTGCTGGAAGTGAGCGGATATTGATGATTTTCTAGGTGTTGAGTATAAAGAAGGGCATGCTGTCCCTAAATAATAGAGCATTTTTTCGATTATAATTTTACGTTTTTGACATGTTCAAAGGGGTACGTGAGTTTATAGCTGAAAGCTAATGGTCTAAGTTGTATGTATTTTATATGACGATATATGAGTTTGAATTTCCGCCAGACTGCTGCTTACGTCATCAAAGATTAGCTTAATTTATGGTCCTTATTAGATGATTCAAGTATAATATATCTGAAGAATTGTGCTCAATCCCCTTCAAGGTCTTGATTTTTGTGTCGGTTTCAGGTCCATTCGGTATTTACAAGAAGCCGCATGCATTGACGGCAAAGCTGCCATAAATTTGAGGAAATTGAAGCTTTTCCGACACTTCTACATCATGATAGTTTGTTACATCTACTTTACACGAATCATCGTTTATTTACTCCAGGTGAGTCCCCATTTTCTCCTTTTACACTCATCTATTCTCCATTCCCCATTTAAGGCGTTGAATTGTAAAATATTATGAGTGGCTCGAGGAAGCTAATTTTGGACGCAGAACCCAATGATGCTGCAACTGGAAGAGGTTATGGGTCGAAATGGGTATTTATCTACCTATTTTGAATGTGGGTTTTTGTGACTTCTCCTTCCTGGGCGTGTGGGGTATCATTTTGGTTGGTTATTCCTTGAATAATCAACCTATGTTTTCATGCAAAAAGTCAATCTCTCCGATTCGGCTCAAAATTTTTTTCTGGACGTTTCATGATGTCCTGATCAAAAAACGCTGCAAATTCTTACACAGGGGTTGGTTATTCCTCGGACCAGGCGCATGGAGACTCATTTCTTCAACATGGGGGAAATGGGGAAACAGTGGGTGCGGCGGGTCCCAGACCTATTCCAATCGATTCAGGATCCAGAATTTAGTAGAAAATGATACCCCACACGCCCAGGTACCGGAAATCTCGAAAACGCATATTCAAAATGGGTAATATATACCCAATTTGACCCATAACTTCTTCCAGAGGGTGCCAATCGTTCCGGGACCCACTTCATTGAAATTAGCGTCCAAGATTTAGCGGAAAATGATACCTCACACGCCTAGGTTCCAGAAATCTCAAAAACACATATTCAATATGGGTAATATATACCCAATTTGACCCATAACTTCTTCCAGAGGGTGCCGATCGTTTTGGGACCCATTTCATTGGATTCAGCGTCCAAAGTTAGTGGAAAATGATACCCCACTCGCCTAAATCGCCCAAAATCTCGAAAATCCATTTTTCAAAAAACACATTTTGACCCCTACCCCGCCCAAATTTGGTCCGATCGGGCTGAAAAGCTTGGAGGACCGTCCTAGGCCGGGAACAGACCCCTGACCCAAATTTCAGATTTTTAGAAAATTTTCTACTATCAATAACGGCGTGGACGGCGGACAGCGTACGGCGTACGGCGGACGGACATTGACCTTTTGGTTGGTTATTCCTTGAATAATCAACCTATGTTTTCATGCAAATGGTCAACCTCTCCGATTCGGCTCAAAATTTTTTTCTGGACGTTTCATGATGTCCTGATCAAAAAAGGTCAATGTCCGTCCGCCGTACGCCGTACGCCGTACGCCGTCCACGCCGTTTTTGGTAGTAAAAAATTTTCTAAAAATCTGAAATTTGGGTCAGGGGTCTGTTCCCGGCCTAGGACGGTCCTCCAAGCTTTTCAGCCCGATCGGACCAAATTTGGGCGGGGTAGGGGTCAAAATGTGTTTTTTGAAAAATGGATTTTCGAGATTTTGGGCGATTCAGGCGAGTGGGGTATCCTTTTCCACTAAATTTTGGACGCTGAATCCAATGAAATGGGTCCCAAAACGATCGGCACCCTCTGGAAGAAGTTATGGGTCAAATTGGGTATATATTACCCATTTTGAATATGCGTTTTCGAGATTTCCGGTACCTGGGCGTGTGGGGTATCATTTTCTACTAAATTCTGGATCCTGAATCGATTGGAATAGGTCTGGGACCCGCCGCACCCACTGTTTCCCCATTTCCCCCATGTTGAAGAAATGAGTCTCCATGCGCCTGGTCCGAGGAATAACCAACCCCTGTGTAAGAATTTGCAGCGTTTAAATATGTGTTTATGAGATTTCTGGTACCTGGGCGTGTTGGGTAGCATTTTCCACTAAATCATGGACACTGAATCGATTGGAATGGGTCTGGGACCCGCCGCACCCACCATTTTCCCCATTTCCCCCATGTTTTTAAATAAGTTTCCATGCGCCTGGTCTGACGAATAACCAACCCCTGTGTAAGAATTTGCAGCGTTTTTTGATCAGGACATCATGAAACGTCCAGAAAAAAATTTTGAGCCGAATCGGAGAGGTTGACCATTTGCATGAAAACATAGGTTGATTATTCAAGGAATAACCAACCAAAAAGGGTCAATGTCCGTCCGCCGTCCACGCCGTTTTTGGTAGTAGAAAATTTTCTAGAAATCTGAAATTTGGATCAGGGGTCTGTTCCCGGCCTAGGACGGTCCTCCAAGCTTTTCAGCTCGATCGGACCAAATTTGGGCGGGGTAGGGGTCAAAATGTGTTTTTTGAAAAATGAATTTTGAGATTTCGGGCGATCTAGGCGAGTGGGGTATCATTTTCCACTAAATTTTGGACGCTGAATCCAATGAAATGGGTCCCAGAACGATCGGCACCCACTGGAAGATGTTATGGGTCAAATTGGGTATATATTACCCATTTTGAATATGCGTTTTCGAGATTTCCGGTACCTGGGCATGTGGGGTATCATTTTCCACTAAATCTTGGACGCTAATTCCAATGAAGTGGGTCCCGGAACGATTGGCACCCACTGGAAGAAGTTATGGGTCAAATTGGGTATATATTACCCATTTTGAATATGCGTTTTTGAGATTTCCGGTACCTGGGCATGTGGGGTATCATTTTCCACTAAATTTTGGATCCTGAATCGATTGGAATGGGTCTGGGACCCGCCGCACCCCATGTTGAAGAAATGAGTCTCCATGCGCCTGGTCCGAGGAATAACCAACCCTTGTGTAAGAGTTTGCAGCGTTTTTGATTTAGACACCTTGAAACGTCTAGAAAGAACTCTTGGACCGATCGGAGAGGTTCACATGGAAACAGGATGATTATTCAATGAATAACCAACCAAAATTAACAAAGTTTGATCATCTTTTGCACCTGAATACGAAAAAATACGGGATTTTCTTCCCAGCCTCGCTCCACATGAAAATGACAAACCAATGTGAAATAATTAAGTTATTTCTGTTGAAATTCATTCAAGGTGGCTCTAAATTATCTCTGGCTCTAAAGCAGCCTTTGGAGAGAACACGCTGCGCGCGTAATAAGTACCTAGGGCAATCACTAACAGCTACAAGCTTCTGCGATGTTGACTTCTTATTAGCGACTGTGCGAAAGATATTTTGCTCGTTAAAAATTGTACTGAAGCTCAGCGAGGGGACGGCTATAAAATATAATTTATTCCCCGGAGAAACAATAGTTTCTGAGAAACTTGCACAACTACTTGCTTCTCTCAGTGTTTGAAACACCCTCGCCAGCGGGGGGGGGGGGGGGGGTCCTCACATACGTTTGCAGATCAGCACAACATGCAGCCGCCCTAAGGGAGTGCAATCACTCATTGAGGAGATTACAAATTGACAGATTACCGTGGTTGGCACGACTATAAGTACATACATTACTGCAGAACATTGTTGATACACAGCACCGATAAAAATTGAGTGATTCCTTCTTTGAGTGTTGGCTTTTATAGGCCAATCCCTGGAGGTGCCCCCAATGCGTTGGTGCGTGCTGAGGTAGGCGCTCTATCAATAGCCACCCTTGTGCTGAGGGATGCAATTCGTTGGTTGCTCCGAGTCATAAGTTTGCCCCCCAACCACCTGTCAAGAATATACTTGGCGCCGCCGTACGCTGTCCTGATATACCTGAGGCCATGTGGCCCATTACAGTCTATCCCAGTCGTGTTTTCCTTTTTTTCTTTTCTTTGCGCTAGATCATCTGGGAGCCCCGCTCTATGGCTCCATGGCTTCCCCGTATATCAGGCACCCCACCCTCTTCCGGCGTCCGCCTGCCTGTGGCAGCCCAGGGTGGATCTCGTGGAGGTGCCGGGTTTTCCAAGGGGTCTTTTAGTTCAATCTTTTGCTCTGCTAGGCCTCCGTACTAACGCGCCTCTTCTTGTGCTTGCGGTCTTCCATCATTGGCATGTAATGAGCTTTAGGGTGGGGGTGGCTGTGGAGCTGTTGGGACTTAGTGCTTAATGTGGTGGTGGCGGCACTTACTCGCCACATTACTGGGCTTCACTGAACGTACAGGCATTTTGTAGGGGTACCTAAATAGGAAAACACCCCACCTGTGTCCTCCACTCCAGTTTATTCTTCACCCTTTTCTTTGTGCTCCACAGTCCTGCGAAGGAGTCCTTTGCTAAAACGCTGTAGGTAGGGCGAGTACTAGGATATTCCTCCCCTGCCTGGATAAAAACCTAAATTTAACTATGCCTAGCCTAAAAGAAAAATTATCACAGGCGCATATCACATTTTATTTAAAAGACTAGAGGGGGGAAGAGAGTACTTGTTATTCCTCCTTCCCCAAAGGCTTAGGTCTAGACCAACCCTGAGCACACCCACCACCTGGCCGGTAGGGAGGGGGATAAATCCCCGCCAGCCAGCTGAGCCCACCCTTCCTAAAGTGGCCCTCCTGGTTCCCGTCTTGTAGGGTTTCCCGTACTGCAGGGTGTTACTAGCCCAGAAGAGCCGAGCCGTACGCTGTCCACCGTCCACGCCGTTTTTGGTAGTAGAAACATTTCTAAAAATCTGAAATTTGAGTCAGGGGTCCGTTCCGGGCTCATGTTTGTCCTCAAAACTTTTCAACCCCTTCGAACCAAATTTTGGAGGGTAGGGGTCAAAATGTGTTTTTTGAAAAATGGATTTTTGAGATTTTGGGAGATTTCGAAGAGTGGGGTATCATTTTCCACTAAATTTTGGACCCTGAATCGATTGGAATGAGTCCGGGACCCGCCAAACCCACTGTTTCCCCCATTTTCCCCATGTTGAAGAAATGAGTCTCCTTGCGCCTGGTCCGAGGAATAACCAACCCCTGTGAAAGAATTTGCAGCGTTTTTTCATTAAACTTCGAACGCTGAATCGATTGGAATCTCCATGCGCCTGGTTCCAGGCGTTTTTCTCTACACTACTGCATCTCAAAAACATTTGTTAGGCAATTTTGAACTTTGAATCTAATGATACTGGTCCGGGAACGATTGGAGCCCCCGGAAGAGGTTATGATTCAAAATGGTCATCATCCACTTCTTTTTTAAAGTGGGTTTTGAAAATTCTGTTTCTTTCGTTTGGGGTATCATTTTCCGCTAAATGTTGGACGGTGAATCGATTGGAATGAGTCTCCATGCTCCTGGCCCGAGGAATAACCACCCCCTGTGAAAAAATTTGCAGCGTTTATTACCTGAACCCATCAAATCAACTAAGAGCTGAATTATGGTATATTTTTCGTCCGTACTAGTTCGTCGCCAGAAAAACATTACATTTTAACCTACGTCTAAATTGAAACTTCTTCCAGATGACCGTCTCATTCCAGTACAAATGGCTCGACGAAATGTTCAAAGAGATGGTGACTTACGTGTTCTTCGTACTGACTGGGTACAAGTTCCGCCCCGCGTCCGCAAATCCGTACTTTCAACTCAACACAGAAGAAGACGACCCGGAAGAGGACATCATGTAAGTAGATGGTGAATGTTCATTTTACTGGTGGTTGGAACGATTCGGTTTGTTGTCTTCACACTTGCTGGAAAATATTCAACTAGTGTGAGGATCCTAAATTGAACATGAACGGTTAAAGCTATTTTTGTCGCAAAATGTCTGCTATTTGGTTGGTTATTCCTTGAATTATCAACCAATGTTTTCATGCAAAAGGTCAACCTCTCCGATTCGACCCAACATTTTTTTCCTGAGGTTTCAAGGTGTCTAGATCAAAAACGCTGCAAATTCTTACACACGGGTTGGTTATTCCTCGAACTAGTCGTATAGAGACTAATTTCCTCAACATAGGGAAAATGGGGGAAACGGTGGGTGTGGTGGGTCCCGGACCCATTTCAATCGATTCAGGGTCCAAGATATAGTGGAAAATGATATCCCACACGCCCAGGTACCAGAAATCTCATAAACACATATTTAAAATGGGTAATATATACCCAATTTGACCCATAACTTCTTCCAGTGGGTACCAATCGTCCTGAGACCCACTTCATTGGATTCAGCTTCCAAGATTTAGAGGAAAATGGTACCCCACACGCCTAGGTTCCAGAAATCTCAAAAACACATATTCAAAATGGGTAATATATACCCAATTTGACCCATAACTTCTTCCAGTGGGTGCCAATGGTCCTGAGACCCATTTCATTTGATTCAGCGTCCAAAATTTAGTGGAAAATGATACCCCACTCGCCTAAATCGCCCAAAATCTCGAAAATCCATTTTTCAAAAAACACCTTTTTGACCCCTACCCCGCCCAAATTTGGTCCGATCGGGCTGAAAAGCTTGGAGGACCGTCCTAGACAGACCCCTGACCCAAATTTCAGATTTTTAGAAAATTTTCTACTACCAAAAACGGCGTGGACGGCGGACGGCATCATGAAACGTCCAGAAAAAAATTTTGAGCCGAATCGGAGAGGTTGACCATTTGCATGAAAACATAGGTTGATTATTCAAGGAATAACCAACCAAAATGTCAAATGTCCGTCCGCTTTCCACGCCGTTTTTGGTAGTAGAAGATTTCCTAAAAATCTTTGAATCATGGTCAGGGACCCCTTTCCGGCCAGCCACCTTTCAACCTGATCGGATCAACTTTGGGAGGGGTAGGGGTCAAAATGTGTCTTTTGAAAAACAGATTTTCGAGATTTTTGGCGATCTAGGCGAGTGAGGTATTATTTTCCACTAAATTTTGGATGCTAAATCCAATGAAATGGATCCCGAAACGATTAGCGCTCTCTGGATGAGGTTATGGGTCAAAATGGGTACCTATCTACCCATTTTGAATGAGTGTTTTTGAGATTTCTGGCACATAGGCGTGTGGGGTATCATTTTCCACTAAATTTTGGACCCTAAATCGATTGGAATGGGTCCGGTACCTGCCACACCCACAGTTTCTCCCATTTTCCTCATGTTTGACATTTTCGACCACTTAGGCGTATGGGGTATCGTTTTCCACAATATGTTGGACTCTGAATTCAGTGGGACGGGTCCCGGAACGGTTGGCGCCCACCGGAACAGGTTATGGACGCTGAATCTACTTTTAAATTAGTCTCCATGCGCGTTGTCCGAGGAATAACCATTTCCTGTGTAAGAATTTGCAGCG
>CM034001.1:26514789-26568126 GCA_019603395.1 Cyrtorhinus lividipennis | reverse complement strand
AAAAAAAAAAAAAAAAAAAAAACTGCAAATTCTTTTATAGGGGTTGTTTTTTGGACCAGGAGCATGGAGACTCATTTCTTCGACATGGGGAAAATTAGGGAAACAGTGGATGTAGTGGGTCCCGGACCAATTCCCATCAATTCAGCGTCCAAAATTTAGTGGAAAATAATACACCACGCGCCTAGATCGCCAAAAAATTCAAAAAATCATTTTTTCCAAATACACACACCTACCCCTCCCAAATTTGGTCCGATCGGGCTGAAAAGTTTCGAGGGATGACTAGAGCCGAGAATAGATCCCTGTCCCAAAGTTCAGATTTTTAGAAATTTGTCCACCTAAATTCTCTACCAATGTCTTTGTGGACGGCGTACGACGGACGGACATTTGACTTTTTTGCCTGGAATAACCAACCAAAACCTACTGGCACCTGATGGATTCTTTGTTGGGTTTATTTTTCCTTTTTCCAGTCCGAGTATTTCTTTTTCCTTTTTGTTTTATTGTATAGGTTGACAATTTTGAATGATTATTTTTATATTTTATATTATTGTGAATTTTGTTGTTGTATAAAAAGTGTTGAGCATGCAACTCCTCCTCACAGCACAAGTCTACTTCTAAAGGTGGGTAGCATTATCAATTGTGAACTATGCCTCTTGTTCTCGTTAATAAATGCATTAAAAAATAATTAAAAATAAATAAAAATACTGTTGAAGTTCACGTGGTTGTTACGTTCTACCCGAGAAGATAAATGTGGAAAGCTCGACGTATGACGTAGGTACCTTGAGTGGTGTCAAATGGTGTTCAATCGTAACTGACCAATTTTACTCGGGAAATCCACCAACCCAATAAAATCAATTTCCATCCTCCTCCGGCATAACGTGTCGCAGGTTTGTCACTGCGCCCTTGTCCAACTGTTAACCGTTAAACGCCAATGCACCGGCGCTCCAGGAAAATGAGGTCAGGGTGTCCAAAATGGCTTCGACTCTCACTGGCCTTTACCGTGGAAAAGTCGAGCGATTTTGTCACGGCTGGAAAACACCTGGAGAACGACTCACGTGGATATGGATGGTTTGGTGGCGCTCACACGAGCCCCGTTGGTTTTCCGGAAAAAATCGCTATCTCTTGCGTCTACTACCTGGTATATACAAATTTACAACAAATATTTTATGGAACCTGAACATGTATACGGACCACCTCAATACCTATTAACAACCTATTTTCAACTTTTTTTAAATAGTTTTTTCCCCGGAGAAACACATTTTCGTTTAATAACAAACCTAAAAATAATGTCTTAAAAAGCCATAGAGGATTCTTCAGCATTTCCAAATCTAATTCAACATTTTACAAACCAAGTTCAACATTTTTCAGAACAAATTAAACATTTTATTAAACCAGCCAGCATTGAAAGATGAATTGGGCATCATCCACAATATGGAGTGGAAGCGCCATAAAGATGAGATGCTCCCCTTATTTCTTTTTTATGCGTCTCGACGCTCTCCTAATGTCTGTGGCTGTGTCTGGATACGACGGATCATCCGTCCAGGTACATCAGTGTTCTCAGTTGTGTCGTTTTGTGTAGTAAAGTGGTGATATGAGTGACCTCTTCCAGTGATTATGTCTGGAGGAGGGGAAACCGGCGAAGAACTGAAGCGCACTGTAGATGAAGATGGCATTGCTGCAGATATTAAACCCTGAAAATTCTTACACACTGGTTGGTTATTCCTCGAATGGGGGAAACAGTGGATGTGGCGGGTCCCGGACCCATTCCAATCGATTAAGGGTCCAAAATTTAGTGGAAAATGATACCCCACACGCCTAGGGTACCAGAAATCTTGACACATACAAAACGGGTGGATACATACCCATTTTGACCCATAACTTCTTCCAGTGGATGCCAATCGTTCTGGGAACCACTTCATTGCATTCAGCGTCCAAGATTTAGAGGAAAATTATACTCCACACGCCTAGGTACCAGAAATCCCCAAAACACATATTCAAAGTGGGTAATAAATACCCAATTACACCCATAACTTCTTCCAGTGGGTGCCAATCGTTCTGGGATCCATTTCATTGGATTCAGCGTCCAAAATTTAGTGGAAAATATTACCTCACACGCCTAGATCGCCAAAAGTCTCAAAAATTGACACACATTTTGACGAGTGGGGTATAATTTTCCACTAAACAGTCAATAAAATGAGTTTCCGAACAATTGGCACCTACTGGAAGAAGTTATGGGTCAAATTGGGTATATATTAGGTACCCATGTTGAATATGTGTTATCGAGATTTCTGGTACCTGGGCGTGTGGAGTATCATTTTCCACTAAATTTTAGATCCTGAATCGATTGGAATGGGTCTGGGACCTGCCGCACCTACGGTTTTCCCAATTTTGAAGAAATGAGTCTCCATGCGCCTGATTTAGGCGAGTGGGGTGTCATTTTCCACTAAATGTTGGACGCTGAATCCAATAAAATGGGTCCCAGAACGATTGGCAACCATCGGAAGAAGTTATGGGTCAAAATGGGTATGTATCCACCCATTTTGTATGTGTCAGGATTTCTGGTGCCTAGACGTGTGGGGTATCATATTCCACTAAATTTTGGACCCTGAATCGATTGGAATGGGTCTGGGACCCGCCACACCCACTGTTTCCCCCATTCGAGGGATAACCAACCCGTGTGTAAGAATTTGCAGATTTTTTGATCTAGTCACCATGAAACGTCCAGAAAAAAAATTTGAGCCGAATCGGAGAGGTTGACCATTTGCATGAAAACATAGGTTGATTATTCAAGGAATAACCAACCAAAATAAGGGGGAATAGAAGATCAGGTCCGCGAGGAAAATATGTTTAGGCAATTTGTTCTGGAAAATGTTGAATTTGGTTTGGAAATGTTATATATCAACCCTCCGGATTATCCCTATATCTTCTTTTTAATTGAATACAGTTTCTTCTTGCCCCTAAGAGTTTATTTTCCGGTAGCCCATGAAACGTCATCTGTTGATTTTTATTTCTTTTATATCATGATTACCCGTTATTAATAAATTAAAAGCTACTGATTTCCACACAAAACCTGTTGACTTACAATTGATTGCTCATTGTTTCACAGGGTAATCATTGTTTTCCTGTATTACAAACCGACTTCAATCGAGCGAATTACCGCAACTGGACTTAGATACATCAATTCCCAGCTAATTACTATTTATCACGTCCTGATCAACACTCGCAAACTTACGTTCACAGAAAATTCGGGAAATCATTTATGGAGTTCTTTTTGTGGTATTTTTGCCACTTATTAACTAATGATCGAAACGAGAATCTCTATCGATCTTGAACATCTTACAGGATGAGTTTATGTGCGATCATTGTGAGATATTCATACGTAACCGTGAAGAAAAATCCCCATTGGGTCTTAAAATAAGCAGCTATTCATCAGTAAAGTTTATTAATTTTCTCACGATTACGTAGACCAATTAACCCTCGATTAACTGCGAATACTTGATTCATTCAGAGAATAAATTGATTATAATCGTCCTACTGATTGTATTATTCAACATAAATATGACTGTGATATAATATGCATTAACGGGACCACGATAAATATGTGAATAAATATAGTATATATTGAAAGTTAATCATGCTCTGTGTCCATAAATGATCATTGAGGAAGGAACATGAAGTACGGTCAGCCTAAGATTGCCAATAACTTCTTGTTGCCAATGGTGCAAAAATGATTCGAATGAAAACTCCCGAAACGCTTCGGAGGTTGGCGCTCTGCCGGACCTAAAGTTCCTAAATGACTATAAAGCTTGTATCTTAGTCAAGAAAGGGGATTCCTCGATCGCCTGAAGGAATCCTAAGATGTTTGATGCAAAAACTCCCTGAATTTGGTTTCCTGCATAAATTACCACAGCTCTTGAGTTCCTCCCTTCAACGATCTACGAGTATCTTAACCTTTTCTTCTCTCTCTTATCAATCTGCTTCATCTTTTTATCTCAGTTATCGACCAAATTTACATCATATTGAAAAGAGAAAAGCGTGCCTAAAAATCGTCTCTCATTCCAGTCTATGACGATATGATTTTAATGTCAGCAACACAATAGTCAACCCAACAAAAATCCATAAAACAAAAAAAGTGATTTTTTTTTGGACATTTATACGTTTTTAGGACACCTCGCAGCCTCTGTGTTCAGCAGTAGCAGCATACAGTGAGAGGGCTTACAAAACAACTTATTTTAGAGCTATAACGCTGCCAGGGGCCAACCCCCTGATTGGCCAATCATGATGTCTAGATCAAAACAAGGAATAGTCAACCAGATCGAAAATTTCCGCCCACCATACGCCGTCTACCTAGTTTTTGGATGAGGAAAATTTTCTAAAAACGCTGCAAATTCAATCACTGGGGTTGGTTATTCCTTGGACCAGGAGTATGGAGTTCATTCCAATCAATTCAGTGTTCAAAATTAAGTGGAAAATGATACCCCATACCAGAAATCAAAAACTCACATTCGAAATGGGTAGATTAGATTAATTACACAGGGGTAGAGGGGGCGTCCATCATCGTGCCCGCCCCCCGCACCTAGACCTAGTGGCCCATTGTGCTAACCCCCGGAGCTCATCTAGGCCGGAGCTCCGTGTTCCCGACTAGGTCCAGCAGAGCTCCGACCAGGTTCTCCTGGTTGAGGAAGTCCCCTCGGTCCAAAGTCCCGAAGGTTCTGAAACGCCTGTGTTCCAGGGCAGGACAATTGAAAACGATATGAGACGCTGTCTCCTCGTCCTCGCCACAGAGTCTGCAGTCGGGGGTACCATTGCGCACCCCAATTCTGCAGAGATGCCTCCTGAAGTCCCCGTGTCCTGTAAATAAGCCAACGGTGAGTCTCAGGGAAGCTCTATTAAGGTTTAGGCATCTCGTAGCCCTACCTTTGTTAGGACCAGTCATCATAATGTGACCGTGCTCTTGCCGCGGCGTTCGCTCCCAGCGCTTCTGGTGCTGGGAGCGAACCCAGTTTGCCACCCATCCCGATAGCAGGGTGCGGGAGATTCCTAGGCATGGTTCAGGTCCCTTAAAGGCAGTCCCCGAACCACGCCTAGCCAGAGCGTCAGCTAGGTCGTTACCCTCAACCCCTGAGTGGCCCGGGACCCATGCAAGGACAACCTTATTCGTTCCACTCAGCAGTTGGAGGGCTTCCCAGCACTCAAGCACCAGTCTCGAGTCAGAGCTCGATCCCATTAAGGCCTTGAGTGCTGCTTGGCTGTCAGAGAAGATGTGGATCCGCCTACCTCGATAGGCCCTCCTCATGTTCTCCTCAGCACATTCCTTTATTGCGAGCAGCTCAGCCTGGTATACTGTGACCCAGCTACCAAGGGAGAGCGAGAGCTCCCATTCTGGCGCCGGGCCGTACACCCCCAGGCCGGATCCGTTTCCCATCTTGGACCCGTCCGTGTACCATACCAGATCCCCTGGCAGCACCCCGGGGGGTCCCTGGGTCCAGACTCCTCTCCCTGGGATGACCACGTTGAATCTCCTTCCAGTTAGAGGTTTCCTCTTGACAGAGTCAGAGGGCATGTGCACTAAAGGGCACTCCCTTACCCTGTCCAAAACCGTTGCGTGCCCCTTCCCCTTGGAGGGGCGCCAGTCCCGGTAACATTGGAGGCGGTATGCGGTCCCAATTGCCACCGAGGTCACCCAGATGTCTAGCGGGGGGAGATCGAGGAGTGTCTCCATCCCAGCTGTAGGTGCTGTCCCAATGGCCCCAGTGATTGCCAAACAGGCCATCCTTTGGATGGTTTCCAGGGCCTTGGTTGCAGTCACCTGCTCCGTTTTATTCCACCAGACAACAGCGCCATGTGTGATTCCAGGGCGAACTATTGTCGTGTATAGCCAGGAAACTGTTTTGGGGGTCAGCCCCCATGTTTTCCCGCATGCCCTTCGCACAAGTACGAACGTCTTTTTTGCCTTCTCGCATGTCTTCTTAAGGTGGGTGTTCCAGGTAAGCTTGGAGTCCAACGTTACCCCCAAGTACTTGACCACCCTCACTATCTCCAGTTCCTTCCCGAAGAGTGTGATTTTCCAGAAATTGTCTGGAATTCTCCTCCTGGTGAAGGGTATTAGGGTGGTCTTTGAGGGGTTCACACTGAGTCCCACCTCTCTGCACCACCCTTCTACCACCCCCATGGCCGTCTGCATGAGGTCTCTGATTGTATCCTGAAACCTGCCCGACACTACGAGAACAAAGTCGTCTGCGTAGGCCTGGCACCAGAATCCATTGTCCTCCAGTCGTCTCAGGAGACCATCCGCAACCATGTTCCACAGGAGGGGGGACAGCACCCCCCCCTGAGGACACCCTCTGGTTGTTTGCACCACAATCCGCTCCCCCGCGAGGGACGCAGTGACTCGTCTACTGCCGAGCATGGTCTTTGTCCATTGTATAACTGTATCATCAATCCCATGATCCCTGGCAGCAACCATTACAGACTCGAATCCTGTGTAATTAAACGCACCTTCTATGTCCATAAACACCCCTAGAGCTATGTCTTTGCAGTCCAAGGCTCTTTCAATCTTACCAGTCAGGTGGTGAAGAGCAGTGTCACATGACTTGCCCGGCTGGTACGCCATCTGCCGCCTGTGCAGGGGGTATTCTAACAAGGAACCCTCCCCCACATATCTGCAGATCAGTTTCTCCAGGGTTTTGACCAGGAAGGAGGTGAGGCTAATGGGTCTCAAGTCCCCGGCCTTCAGGTGGTCGATCCTCCCCGGTTTGGGAATAAAGACCACTCTCACCCCCCTCCAGGCTTCTGGAATATGTCGAAGGGCCAGACTGGCCCTGAAAATCCTAACCAGCGTCCGGATCAGGGTAGCCCCTCCTTTCTGTAACAGAATAGGGTATATCCCATCCGGACCAGGGGATTTGTAGGGAAGAAACTCCCCCACTGCCCACTGGACCAGGTCGAAGGTGACACACTTCTTGGCCACCTCCCAGCACCGCCGCGCGGCCACCCTCCCCCAATCCAGTGCCGTTGCCCTCTCTTCTCCGGTCACTCTTATGGCTCCCGGGAAGTGTGCATCTAATAGATGCTCTAGGGTTTCCTCTGCATTCTGTGTGAACTCCCCAGAGGGTTTCATAAGTGTCCCCCCTGGGCGGGAGGGGATCCGTGCGAGAATCTTATGGACCCTCGCTGTCTCCCCCACCCCCGTCACCTCTTGGCAGAAGTTTCTCCAAGATTCTCTTTTCGCATTGCGGACCCGCTTTTTGTATTCCGAAAGGAGGGTATAGTAGGTATCCCAACCAGCCCTCCCTCTCTTGCAACGGTTGAACATGCGTCGCAACTCTACTCGCTGCCTATCCAGGCTTGCAGTCCACCAGGGCACCTCCCTGTTGGACCTCACCCTGGACTCTGGGCAGCATTCCTCATAGGAGGACATTATGGCCGCTTGGACAGTGTCGGCGGCCCCCTCTAGTCCTATCTTATTAGGGATGTTAGGTTCCATCCCTTCCAGCTTAGCTGTGAGCAGGGGGCTGTACTTGTCCCAGTCTGTCAGTCGGGGTTTCCGATGGCACCTGGTTTCTCTTGCGCAGCCCCTCAGTTCAAAGCGTATATACCTGTGGTCTGACAACGATAGTTCCCTGTCCACTCTCCAGTTCCGGATAAGTGTCCCCGCATAACTGCTGGACAGGGTCAGGTCTAGGACTTCTTCCCTGGTTCTTGTCCTGAATGTGGGTTCACTACCGATATTACTTATACTTAGGTTATTCCTAACTATATAATCAAGAAGTTTCTCACCTTTCAAGTTGGTGTCTGTAGATCCCCAAGCTGTGTTGTGAGCGTTGGCGTCCAGTCCCAGGATCAGGTGATATCCTTTTCTTCTGCACGTATCCACGAGTCTTCTTACTGCCCCATGGGGTGGATCAGTATCTTCCCCCGGCAGGTAGCCGGAGGCCACTACTATATTTGGAGTGCCCGAGGGCCCATCCATTTTTAACAGGGTGGCCGCTAGATCCCGTGAACAATGGTCATGGAGTGGTAGGTGTCTGAGTCCCCTGGCAACGTAAATTGCCGCTCTGGGTGTCCCTGCCGCCCTATCATATACAAGCTCCCCCTGTGATACCCCTAGTCCTGATACTCGCCCCCCAACAACGTAGGGCTCTTGTAGCAGGGCTACTCCCACGCCCTTTCCCCCCCCCCCCCCCCCCTAGAGATGGTAACCCCAAAGGCAGCTGATGCCGCCTTACTATGATGGAGGTTTACCTGAAGGGTTCCCTCCATCAGTTTTTACTCCTGGCCCCTCACTGCCCCTTGGGGCCCTCAACACCCTCACGGTCAGGCGCGAGAAGCCGAGGAAGAGGGTCATGTTCCGACCCCTCAGCCCCTCATACGCCCTCTCCGAGATGCTGAGGACCAGGAGTCTGCCTCTTTCGCTAGGGGTGGAGCTTATAATGCTCCACTCTCTGGTATGAATCCCCGCGTTTTGCTGCGCTACCTGTTGCAGCACCTCCCCCGGTGTCATATCGTCGATCACCCGAGGTACCTCCAATAAAACCCTCGCTGAGCGGCGGACCTCCGCCCAAGGTCTCACTACGAGCCCCCAGGAGGGAAGGCTCGCCACCGTCTCCTCTAACCACTGTACGGTCCTCCGGTCCAGGCACAGGAACACCAGAGCTCCTTGTTCCCTGAAAACCCCAGAGAACCGTACAAATTCTTCAGTTGGGAATCTCCTAATGAGCTCCCGTTGGATTTTTAACCCCTGCTCCTCAGAGATTTCCCCTTTTGGGTCATCTCTGGGAACCAGGGCCATTTTTCCTCCCCCCGAGGCCACTGCGCTGAAGGGTACCCGTGGGTCCCCCTCTTGCCGCTGCCTCTTTTGGGGAGGTTTATCGGGGGTAGTCCCCGCCGACTCCACCGGCCTACCCCTTTTGGGGGTTTCCGGAGGGTGCTCTAGCGGGCGACGGGGTTGGTTCCCACTGGGACCCGCTCCCTCATTCACCCGACCAGTGACACCTCCCTCCTTTAGGCCGACCTGTGCAGTCGGTCGGTTCTTACGTGGGGGTCTCCTGTATTGGAGCCCCTGAGCCTCAAGTTTCTTCCTTTTTTCTTTCCTGCGTTGGGCTCCCGATTGGCCCTTGACCTTGATCTTCTGGATCAGGTCCGCAATGTCCTCCTGCTCAGGGGCAACCGGGTTCAAGGGATCACAAAGGCTCCCAGACCCCGGCCGCTCCGGAGCGCTGGGACCACTATGGCTCCCAGCCTCAGCATTCGTTTCCATGCCACATCCCTCAGAGCTCAGAGGCCCTGGCGGATGCTGCGGGGAAACCTCCGCCGGGTACTCCGGAGGAGCAGCGGGCGAGAGGGGTGCCCCCACCTGGAGGTCGCCTTCTGAGCACAAAGGCCCAGTCGGCGAAGCCTGCCTGCGGCGGTCACTCCCCTCCCCCCCCCCCATCCACCCCCACGGAGCCCCCTGTTTTTTGCTTTTGTTTTTTATCTTTGTTGTTAATTTTAGGATCCATTTTCGTCCCACGAGAATCGCCGGTACTAAGACGTCACCCCCGGCAGAGCCGGGATGCCGGGGGAAGGCTATACTAAAACTGGGTGTCGCCCGGTTCCCAGAGTCTGCATATTAACGACCAGGCACCCCCCTGGCCACGCATCCCTCGGCATATGCTATTCCACCTTGGATTGGGCCCCTCCTCCTTTCTCAACCAGGGCTTGGGACCGGCTATGGCGGAGTTATGGGTAGATTGATACCCATCTTGACCCATAACCTCTTCCGGAGGGCGCCAAATCGTTCCGGGACCCGTCTCATTGGATTTATCGTCCAAAATGTAGTACGCTATGTACGCTAACTGTTTCCGAGGCCGTGCAGCACATGACAGTCTTCCCTGATTTTCAGCTTCTGATCATATTGGGGAGCACTGCTCCATGTATAATAAGCAACGGTCCGCCGTCCACGCCAACTTTGGTAGTAGACAATTTTCTAAAAATCTAAAATTGCGGTCAGGGGTCCTTTCCCAGCTCTAGTTGATCCTCGAAACTTTTCATCCCAATCAGATTAAATTTAGGGGGGTAGGGGTCAAAATGTGTACTTTGAAAAATGGATTTTCGGGTTTTTTTGGCGATCTGGGCGTGTTTTCGACTACATTTTGGTCGATAAGTCCAATGAGACGGGTCCCGGAACGATTTGGAGCCCACTGGAAGATGTTATGGGTCAAAATGGGCATCTATTCACCAATTTCGAATGTGTGTATTTGAGATTTCTGTTACCTAGTCGTGTAGGGTAGGTCACCTATCATTTTCCATTAAACGTCATGTCGGGTTCTATAATCGGAAAAAGGCTTCGTATTATGTTCCTGTTGTCAGTTATTTACATATCCCACAGGTTCACCGTTGAGCGGGAGGGGCGAAGGACTCAGCAAGGATCGGAGGGGTCCAGGCTCCTCGAGCGGCCTTTGGCAAACTCCGATTCCCCGATCAGATCAATTCGCGCCCGACTCTGCCTCACACGCGAACCGGCTCTTGAAAACCTCATTTCCACCACGAGTCGGCTCGTACATGTAAATTTCCCATCAATAATCAAGGGATTCGACAGAAATGACTCGGTCTTGGTGCATTTGTCTCAATTGGGCAACGATTTTGGTTTGTCTTCAACAGTACACCGTTTCCGGCATCAATCCGATTGCATTCGTGAAAAACTGGTCACTCAGAGGATCTAACACTTTCCCGATGCCGAAATCCTTCATGGATACTGTAAGTACATCATAATATTTTTTGGGGAAAAAAATTGTTGGGCCTGTATCTATGAGTTTAGAACACCTCGGAACGGGGATGATGGGCTCGAAAATGTTTATTTGCATCTCAAACAACTCTTTTCGATCTTTACATTTACAATTACATTTCCATCCGGAGCGGTAAGATACCTATGTAAACAGAATTGGGTTGGTTATTCCTTGGACCAGGAGCATGGAAACTCATTTCAATCAATTCAGTGTCCATAATCAAGTGGGAAATGATACCCTAATCGCCTAGTTACCAGAAATCACGAACATACACATTCGAAATGGGTTGATAGATACTCATTTTGACCCATAACCTCTTTCGGTAGGCTCCAATCCTTTCTGGGCCCGTCTCATTGGATTCAGCCACAATATTTTCGAAATACACGTGTTGACCCCTTCTGTTCCGATAGGGCTGAAAAGTTTTGGGGACCAACTAAATCCGGAAACAGGTCCCGGACCATAATTTCGATTATTTAGTAAATTTTCTACTACCAAAATAATTCATGATTAGGTGTCACGAATAATCAAGGAAAAATGTTATAATGAATGCTTACTCCAAATACCATCCACGCGTTTACTGATTTACTTTTAGCACTCAAAAGTCAGAAATGCATCATTGAAGAAGGAATATAGGAACCCTGCACGCATCAGGCAGATTTCGATTGCAGGACCTTCATTTACTGGTATTGTAGAATTCTAATTGTAGCTCCATCCATTCTCATGCTTGATTTCCACCAATAAGTTGTTTCCCCTGTGATGAGTTGGACATTTGGAATCAAGGAAACGTGATGCTCCTGCCCGCTCCCTTGTGTTTCAAGACAACGGCAGACCTCGATGTATAATCTGAGAGACCAATGGCTTTTCTACATCCCCCGCCAGTCAGTTAACCTAATCACTTGTTCCACTTTTGAGTCCGAAAATATCTTAAACAAATCTACATTTCTCATAATAAGGAGATTTCAACCAGAAAAATGCTGATTTTCCGACCTTCCCCAACATTGTCGATTGGATATAAAGTATTTATTGGATAAAATCATGCAAGACTTGTCAAAATTGAAAAAAAAAAAAAAAAAATGATAAACATTTTTCGAGGGCACTCTGAAGAAATATTATTTTGTAAAAATGTCTCATTCCATCGAGGATACTTGAGGTTTATACTGCTACGTGGTAGCCGGGTATAGCACAACACGCAACTTCGATTTTCTCGGTTATTTCGTATCGTTAAACTGGAGCTGGTCTCATCAAAGTATCCGTTGAGCGTGAAAATATCGAAAATAAAAACTCGTTGGGAATAATAAAGTTCTATCTGGCCTTAAATTATGACGGGACTCCATTGTTAGAGCACCCTGAATTGAGCTCATTATGGTCGTGGTTTTGGTTGGTTATTCCTTGAATAATCAACCTATGTTTTCATGCAAATGGTCAACCTCGCCGATTCGGCTCAAAATTTTTTTATGGACGTTTCATGATGTCCTGATCAAAAAAGGTCAATGTCCGTCCGCCGTACGCCGTCCGCCGTCCACGCCGTTTTTGGTAGTAGAAAATTTTCTAAAAATCTGAAATTTGGGTCAGGGGTCTGTTCCCGGCCTAGGACGGTCCTCCAAGCTTTTCAGCCCGATCGGACCAAATTTGGGTGGGGTAGGGGTCAAGATGTGTTTTTTGAAAAATGGATTTTCGAGATTTTGGGCGATCTAGGCGAGTGGGGTATCATTTTCCACTAAATTTTGGACGCTGAATCCAATGAAATGGGTCCCAAAACGATCGGCACCCTCTGGAAGAAGTTATGGGTCAAATTGGGTATATATTACCCATTTTGAATATGTGTTTTTGAGATTTCTGGAACCTAGGCGTGTGGGGTATCATTTTCCGCTAAATCTTGGACGCTAATTTCAATGAAGTGGGTCCCGGAACGATTGGCACCCTCTGGAAGAAGTTATGGGTCAAATTGGGTATATATTACCCATTTTGAATATGCGTTTTCGAGATTTCCTGTACCTGGGCGTGTGGGGTATCATTTTCTACTAAATTCTGGATCCTGAATCGATTGGAATAGGTCTGGGACCCGCCGCACCCACCGTTATCCCCATTTCCCCCATGTTGAAGAAATGAGTCTCCATGCGCCTGGTCCGAGGAATAACCAACCCCTGTGTAAGAATTTTTTGTCTACGGCTATGTTTATACAATTTATCGCGTTTTGTTTTCAGGCTTCAGGTTTACCAAATATTCAGTGCGGGCTTAGAGTTTTCATAGCTTTTCTATGTATAGAAAATATGCTATGCGTTACATTAAAGCGATATCAACTTTGCCGATAAAAATACTTCCGTAACTTTGTATGAAATGAAGATGCCTTTGCGTCGAATCTCATGCTTGTTGATAGAAGTTGTTATATATAGCCACTTTATTTCCACAAAAATGTTTAAAACATACTTCAATTTTACCAGTGACAATCGATTTTGGGTGTTAAGCCATCATCAGTAACAGTACTAATGATGTATTAGCTAAATAGGGCTTTATATAATAGGATAATAGGAACATGTTATTCTAATTTACTGGTTTTCCGGTCTCTGGTACCCTCATCTGTCGGAAATACCTGGTCGTGTCGACTGGTGCCTCAAGGGAATCAAGAAACAAGTCCGAACTATCAATATTTCTGAAGCAACAGGACTTGGAAAAATTCCGACAGCTTGTGAAGATCACGATTGAAGGGGGTTCGACGAGTTGGTATATCCCATTAAGAATTACCGCAAAAGCAGCGGTTATTTGCAAACGTCCTTGACGAATTCTTGCAGTTTACGACTCATAATTGACATACTTGGTTTGGTCATTCAGTCAACACGGAGTTCTACGTATGCACTACAAAACGTATGGCCGTGGACTTCCAACGATTTGAGCAGTAGATTTCATGGAATGATGGCCGAAACAAGGACTCCTTGAAGCGTTAAATACAATTTTCTCCAATCTACTCGTTACTCTCATTGAGATCGTGCACCTGTTCGGGTGTTATGACCCCATGGCACCGTTGCACTTATTGACATTGAGCTGTTGAGGAAAAATATTTTAGAAAGTCCTTGGTTGTTGAATGTCACAGCTATGACCGATATTGAAAATACCGACGATCGAAATCAATCAAAATCTCTCAAAATTCATACTACCAAATACGAGATTTCCAAAATTATCACATTGAGTACCTATTCGACGGAACTCCATTGGTGAGAGGAAGACGTTTCGGTGTTGAGAGAAAAACGCTGCAAATTCCTTCACACGGGTTGATTATTCCTGGGACCTGGCACGTGGAGACTCATTTCTTCAGCATGGGGAAAATGGAGGAAACAATGGACGTGGTGGGTCTCGGACCCATTCCAATGTATTCAGGGTCCAAAATTTAGTGGAAAATGATACCCCACACGCCTAGGTACCAGAAATCTCGAATTCACACTTTCGAAATGGGTAGATAGGTACCCATTATGACCCATTACCACATCCAGAGGGCGCAAAAATGTCCTTGGAATTAGGCGTGAGGTGCTGGAGAGGGGTCTATTAAGATCCATTTTCATACCCATTTTAGCGGTGCAAGAAGATGATAGGTTTAGCTGAGAATGATGTTTTCCGCTTATACTCTGCCCAGCAAATTAATAAGAATCGGTTTCGCGAAAATGTTGAGAATGTTAAATGGATGCCTCCTGAAGCTAATTTTTGCGCTACCAATCGCACGAAGCTGCAAATGTAATTCAAAATTTAGTCTCCTCCAGCAAAACATGTGTCACTTGAAACAATGAAATTGAGTCCGAAAAGTCATTTTGAAAATGACGGTCCAATACACTACCGTCTTTTGGTAGACCCGGGACCCACCTCAATCGAATCTGAGCCGAACCAAGATGAACCGAGAATCTTTTCCTTCGAGGACAATATTACGTAGCGAATGGCTGCCGCAATATGATTTTTATTGAATTAATTCACCCATTGATAGAAAAGTTTAACGCCGGCATCAACAAGTTTCATAAAGGCGACAGTTTTAGAAAAACTCAGGCACCGTTGTGATCATTACAACCGGGCCGCGAACAGTCAAGATCGAACGTCTTAGCATTGAACTTGAACTGGATGTTGGCTTCCTCAGTCAGAACAGGGAACTGAGAACTCTTCCTTTCTTGGTCATTTATCTCTTGATCCGCCAGCAACACGCATGTCGACCTTGATTGTTCACGGCTGGGCGTTCACAAGTTTTTGCCACGAGCCTCTGACCGTGTGACAGGAAAATAACGGGGTTTTGTAAAATATATTTTTCATTGTAATTTTTCTTTGCGATCGAGGCTTTCGTGAATCTCAACAAGAGTTAGGCTTCTGAATCATTTTGTGAATAAAGCGGCAAACATACCATCTCCTGTCGATTTCAGAGCCCTGTGCAACGTGGGTCAACATTGTGTACTTCAATTAGTAATCAACTAGAAGTAAGTACAATGTTCCTCAAACATCACTGAAGAAGCAAGTCATCTTTTGGGCTAGTCGATTAAAAAAACGCTGCAAATTCTTACACAGGGGTTGGTTATTCCTCGGACCAGGCGCATGGAGACTCATTTCTTCAACATGGGGGAAATGGGGAAACAGTGGGTGCGGCGGGTCCCAGACCTATTCCAATCGATTCAGGATCCAGAATTTAGTAGAAAATGATACCCCACACGCCCAGGTACCGGAAATCTCGAAAACGCATATTCAAAATGGGTAATATATACCCAATTTGACCCATAACTTCTTCCAGAGGGTGCCAATCGTTCCGGGACCCACTTCATTGAAATTAGCGTCCAAGATTTAGCGGAAAATGATACCCCACACGCCTAGGTTCCAAAAATCTCAAAAACACATATTCAAAATGGGTAATATATACCCAATTTGACCCATAACTTCTTCCAGAGGGTGCCGATCGTTTTGGGACCCATTTCATTGGATTCAGCGTCCAAAATTTAGTGGAAAATGATACCCCACACACCTAGATTGCAAAAAATCTCAAAAATCCATTTTTCGAAATTCACATTTTGACCCCTACCCCGCCCAAATTTGGTCCGATCGGGTTGAAAAGTTTTCGAGGATCAACTAGAGCCAAAAAGGGTCCCTGACCAAAATTTCAGAGTTTTTGAATAATTTCTTCTACTAAAGTCGGAGTGGACGGCGGACGGCGGACGGTGCACGGTGGGTGCTAATTTTATTTAGACACCTTGAAACGTCATGAAAATAATTTATGGCCCAATCGGAGAGATTGACTTTTTGCATGAAAACAGGTTGATTATTCAAGGAATTACCAAAAAAAAAAAAAGAATGTCTTTGTTCCTACTGAGTTTTTTAGAGCATATTTTATAGGTGTAAAATCGGAATAATTGCCTTTAGAAATGTAAAATAGTCACCGATCATCATTTAAATCAAACAACTCCACTCTGAATTGAATTATTTTTTACTTATAACTGTAGCGTAGAATTTCAAGGAGAAACAACGGTTTAGCACCGTCAAGAAGTGGCATCTCAGCGGAACGTGGAAGTGCGAACTGCTTTTGACCTTCGAATGTTTTTTCAGAGTCACCTAATTTCCATAATCTTCCTCTATTTTATCCGGTAACTATGAAACTAATCATCTTGGCGGAAACTGAATCATAGAACCCGCTCAATGAGGAAACATTTGGGGGGGAAGGATCCTGATAACTCGGAAACATGCGGAAGATCTGTCACTAATTTATGCCCGCAACCAAACGTACGAAATTGTCGTGGATCGATCGACCTTCCATTCAACTATCTGCATCAGCACTTATGAAGGTGGGCGAGTCTGAGGTCTGAAGGATCAAGGCAGGGATCAGGAAAGATGGAGGCTATTTTGAAGTCAATTCTATTGTGGTGAAGTAAAAACTCAGAGGGTACAATTTTTTTCGTTTTCATTCGTTTGTCGTATTATCAAAACATTCAAAAAAGTAACTACTATGAACCTAGACTAAATTTTAATGTCCACTTCGGTATTATTATTTAGTGCAGGAATCGTACAAGATCTAGAAAGTCTACGGGAAGCTGGATAAATAATACGAGACGAATCGAGTTAAAATTCCCCCCTAGACCAACATTATCGATTCAGTTTAAATTGACCTACTTGTTCAGTTAATTACTTTCTCTTGTTCTTGTATGAGAAACAACAATGCCAACAAACCAATGAGAATCCTTTCTTAATAATGGTTTCGCTAAATAGTACCACGCGAATGATCAGCTTTTGAAGTTTTCATCACAGAAGCGTATGTTTCATTTTATAGGATTTTGTCTTCATCAACTCGACAAGAATGGGAAGTGAGTCTTATAGAATATCAAATTATTGAAAACCGCCAAAATGACATCAGTGGAACCCCTCGGATTCAGGACTGGAGGAGATTCAGGCGACCCTGTCATAAGTCAAGGATTCATAGAGATAAGTGGCGTTAATATCGCTAATCATCCGTTGGTTACTCACCAAGTTTCCTCGTACGCATGATTCCTTCTCGAGATGTCAAACACCTTGTGGGATGAATGCACTTGGTGTTTAACACAATCGTTAACTTTCCTGAAGTGAATATGAAGCAAAAGACTTCATCTTCCTCTTTATCTAGGAGGGTGGAGAAACAAAGTAAATAAAATGTTTAAAGCTCACTAAATTGCCTGAATTCATACATTCCTAAAAAATAAAAAATCTGCAAATTCTTACACACGGGTTGGTTATTTCTCGAATGGGGGAAACAGTGGGTGTGGCGGGTCCCAGACCCATTCCAATCGATTCAGGGTCCAAAATTTAGTGGAATATGATACCCCACACGCCTAGGCACCAGAGATCCTGACACATACAAAATGGGTGGATACATACCCATATTGACCCATAACTTCTTCCGGTGGTTGCCAATCGTTCTGGGACACACATCATTAAATTCAGCGTCCAAAATTTAGTGGAAAACTATACCCCACACGCCTAGGTAGCAGAAATCCCGAAAACACATATTCAAAATGGGTAATAAATACCCAATTTGACCCATAACTTCCTCCAGTGGGTGCCGATCGTTCTGGGACCCGTTTCATTGGATTCAGCGTCCAAAATTTAGTGGAAAATGACACCCTACTCGCCTAGATCGCCCAAAATCTCGAAAATCCATTTTTTAAAAAACACATTTTGACCCTTACCTCCCCCTCCCCTAAATTTGGTCCGATCGGGCTGAAAAGTTTTGAGGACCCGCCTCGGCAGGGAACAGACCCCTGACCCAAATTTCAGATTTTTAGAAAATTTTCTACTACCAAAAACGGCGCGGAACACGGACGGCGTACGGCGGACGGACATCGACCTTTTTTGATCAGGACATCATGAAACGTCCAGAAAAAAATTCGGAGAGTTTGACCATTATCATGAAAACAAGGTTGATTATTCGAGGAATAACCAACCAAAACGTGCAAATCGGGTTGAAATACTAGTTAAGGAAATAGCGTCAGGAAATAACAGAACTGCAATAGCCTGTTATGTGAAGTGTATCATGTGAGAGACAAATAATTTTGTAATGCGATAAGTGAAAATAAGTTGAAAAATGAAGGAGGATGCGAAAATCTTTTCCTTGAAAAAGTAATTTATTCTGTAGGTACGAAGAATGATCTAACCGTTTAACGGGTTTTTACGGTCTTTGAAGCCGCGGTTACCTATCATTTGGAATCCTCAGGTTTCCTAAAAAGGATCCTGACAGCTCACATCCAAAACGTGTCCCCGACCAAAATTTCAAATTTTTAGACAATTTATTTTCTTCAAGATGTGTTTTAGTTGGTTATTCCTTAAATTTTGAACAATTTTCGAGATTTCGGCGATCTAGCCGTGTGGAGTTTTATCTTCCACTAAATTTTGGAGGCTGAATCAATTGGAATGGGTCCGGGAAACTCCACACCCCATGCTCTCAGTCAGAGGAATGACCAACCCACGTGAAAGAATTTGCAGCGGTTTGGATGGTTATTCCGTGAATAATCAACTTACATTTCCACGCAGAACCTCTCCCATTTACCCCAACATTTTTTTTCTGACCGTTTCTAAATTTTGGACGCTGAATCCAATGGAACGGGTCCCAGAGCGATTGGGAAGAGGAAATGAGTCAAAACGGGTCTATCTACCTATTTCATAAGTGCTTTTTTCGAGATTTCTGGTACCTGTGGGTGTCATTTTCCACTAAATGTCGGACGCGGGATCTCCACACTCACTGTTTCTCCATGCTCTTGGTTCAAGAAATAACCGAGCCCTGTAAATGAATTTGAAGCATTTTATGTTGCAGCCATCATGAAATGTCCAGAAAAAAAATTGGGGTCGATCGGAGATGGATGACATTCACCGACCTCTAGCATGAAAACATGGGTTGATAAAGGAATAACCAACCAAAAAGGTCCTCTCTGTCCACTGTACTTGGTGGAAAAGTTTATAAAAATTTGAAATCCTGGTCAGGGGCCCATTTTTGGCTCTAGTTGGTCCCCACAACACCAATCATTAGGCCTCATCGAAAATTATCCCGTTTCCACAATCCTCTTCCCAGTCCCTAAAATTTGCATAATTTTGGGGTAAAAATGGACGAACTTTGTCCAAAATACTTTCAATTTCTTCACAATTACTAACAATCTTTTTTTTTCTCAGAACAAGCTGATAACACGAGAAGGCTACGATTGGGAAACGTACCGAGTGGCCACAGCCGACAACTATCTGGTCCGTCTGACGAGGATCGTTCCTAGAGAGAACATCCTCGGTCGTCGCCTGCCCATCCTGATGGTCCACGGGGTCATCGCCACTTCGGACACTTGGGTTACACGCGGAAGATCACACGATTTAGGCAAGCTATATCCAAATGATCCCGGAACGACATCGTTCTGACTGTTATGAGAAAACAACTAACGTTTACGTCCGTTGACAGCGTTTCAGTTGACCGAAATGGGTTTCGACGTATGGCTGGCTGATTTACGAGGATGTCATTATTCCAAACGGCACAAATACTTATCGCCCAACGACCCGCGGTTCTGGGATTTCACGTGAGTGAATGAACATTATTCTCCTATTTAAAACTGCACCATTACTCACGACGGTGCGATCGCGTTGTGTTTATTGAGAGTTACTCTCCTACTTGTCTATATTAAGCTTCAACGTTCCCTTAACTCCTGTACCTACATGTACTTGCAGCAGAGTGGAGATGGTACGTCAGAACAAGTGCTTCAGAATTGTTGTGATTATTCAAGCGTTATGTTGGTATTGAATAATTATAATAAAAAAAAAGATCGGTAAACAAAAGTCTTCAATATCCAATGGTTTACATCATTGACTATCACATAAAGAAGAGCACAATATTCTGGACATAAAATGTAGGAAATTGGGAGCTTTTTCGTCTGAATGTCGGTGGTTGGTCTTCGAAAGTTTTCAGGCCGATCGGACCAAATTTGGGAGGGGTAGGGGTCAAAAAGTGTATTTCGAAAAATGGATTTTCGAGGTTGTTGGCAATCAAGGCGTGTGGGGTATAATTTTCCACCAAATTTTAGATCCTGAAACCAATGAAAAATGGATCCCGGTACGATTGGTGCCCTCTGGATGAGGTTATGTGTCAAAATGGGTTCCTATTTACCCATTTTGAATGTGTGTTTTCGAGATTTCTGCTACCTAGGCGTGTGGGGTATCATTTTCCACTAAATTTTGGACGCTGAATCGATTGGAATTGGCGCGGGACCCATCACACCCACTTTTTCCATTCCTGTTGAAGGGATGAGTCTCCATGCGCCTGGTCCGAGGAATAACCAACGTGTGTGAAAGAATTTGCAGCGTTTTTCCTCTGCTTGCCATCTGGCTTGGGTTCTCTGTCATAGGTATGGCACAGGCTCTGCGCGCTCCCCCTTTACGAGGGGTTTACTTTACCGGGTACAATGTATCAGATTGATACAGAACAACCAATCTCTAAAGGAAAATGACATTGACCTTATGAGAATCTACCTCAATATAGCAAGTTGACCAAATATCCACGGAATTCCCAGAGATGGTTATAACCTTTGGTTTGTTCATCTGTTCGAACTTCCAGAGTTTTGGAGAAATGTGACAATGGACCAATTTTTATCCGCTAAAAATGCAGGTGCGAATAGCAATGCGTTCAGTCAACCACCGCCAAGGAGCGATACGTGCCCATCGGAGATGGGTATGGGTTATAATATTACCCATATCGTGGGCTCTGGTACAATGTACAATGACTGCCGAGGTTGCGTGTCTTGCCATGGTGCCATGGTTAGAAGAAAATGGTCGTGGTGCCCGTTTCTTGTGAGTACTGTGGAGTATCGATACTTTTCATTCGATACATGAGGAGTATCGAATATTATACGAATCAAGTGCTTATAGACAACTGGTATCGATACTTGCAAAGTATAGTATGCCCCTAATCCGGCAGGCATTCGCACGTATTCGACTGCCTCGTATCTCTCCCTGATGATCACTA
Organism: Cyrtorhinus lividipennis; assembly: GCA_019603395.1. Lineage (NCBI taxonomy): Eukaryota > Metazoa > Arthropoda > Insecta > Hemiptera > Miridae > Cyrtorhinus > Cyrtorhinus lividipennis. Next base: position 26,546,892 of record CM034001.1, on the reverse strand, counting down.
TATGTACTAATAAACCATCCAATAACGAATTACGAACTCGAATAATGATTAACGGATTAACCTGCTATAACCAAACACTATAGATGTTCGTAATTTTGAATGATTTGCTTCCTCTCTTCACCTTTGAGGTCAGAAGGTACTCATAATGTGATCATTTTCGTTGGATGCCACCAGGTTCCATGAGATCGGAGTCTATGACATCCCGGCTTTCGTGGATTTTATTCTGGCAAAGACTGGCGTGAGGAAAATCGCTTATATTGGTCATTCGATGGGAACAACGGTTTTCTTTACTTTCGCTTCAATGAGGGCTGAATACAACAAGAAACTCTGGGCGGCGGTTATGCTAGCACCAGTGGCGGCCAAATTTCCCTTCGACGAAATTTACAACCCAGCTACTCGAATCGCGCTAAATCAGTATGATTTATTATATGTAAGTTGTGAAACGAATAATATAAGTACCCTTGATTTAAAATATACGAATATACCTGTTTATATAGGATCAATTAATTAAGAGTTGATTCTCTGACGACCTTAGAGCACACTCATATCAGCTGGTATCTACGAGATCCTCCCCAGGACGCCGAAATTAGTTTACAACGTGAAGAAGTACTGCTCGAAGATGCCAGAACAGGACTACTGCCTAGATTTTTTGGGTCAATTTTACGGAGAGCACCGAGCAAATTTGGACAGGAAGAACATTGGTGAGCAGGTATCTCACTTGCCTGCGGGTACGTCGGCCAAAACCTTCCACCATCTGGCGCAGATATTCCGTCACGGTAGGTATTCGCTGAGGTGGTTTTCTAACAGGGTAGGCTACGTTGAATTTGTTGTGATGTACAACGCTATTTGCAGGTTTTCACATGTACGACTACGGGCCGCAGCAGAATAAGTTGAAATACAATTCGACGACGCCACCGTTTTACCCGTTGACTAGGATTACGGCGCCGACTATGCTCATGTACGGGGAAAACGATCCTCTGACGAGTGCTCAGGTATTGCTACAGAAAAGCTTCGTTGTATGAATTGTACTAACTAACCTGAAGAGATGTGAAAAAAGTAACAAAACCATTGGGCTTTTGGGAGGGTGAGGTTTTAGTTGGACTCCAACAGTGGAGGAGGCCACCTTTAGTATCTAACCACAAGAGCATCATCCTCCCTCCTCCTAAATCTTATTTTGAAAAAATTAAAGGAAACGAAAGAAAATGTAATTGCGAACCTTTTCTCATCATGGTCGAGCAGATGAATCCCTTAAGATTATGTGCCCTGAAACGGAGCCTTCCAATTCCAATGTGTCGGGGAGACCAGAACACCAATAGTTGACGCCAAAATTCATACAGAATGTTGGATAAAGTTTTGACAAAATAGCCAATCAAGCCAAAAATTTTTGCGTTTGAGCATGAGCTCATTTTGGTTTTCTGCTCCTCCGCTGAAAGACTTGCTTGCCACTGTTCTTATCGCGTGTCTTTGATTTATATATTTTTTCATGTATTTTGTCCGTTTCCTGAAACGCTGCCAAATTCTAACGATGGAATTGTTCATTCATTCCAGGGAACTAACTTTTTGGCGGCAATGATCCCCGGAGTCAAAAGAACAAAACTTGTCTCCGACCACAAATTTACGCACACGGACTTCATTTTTGGGCTAAACACCAATCAAACCGTGTACAGCGAAGTGGCACAATTTTTGATGAAACTAGCAGCAGTTGCGTGAAAACAAGAAGTCATTATTGATGGTTTGATGATATTTCAACTTTTGGTTGTACCTTTTACATTTGAAACAATTCAGTTTTCAAAATGTAAACGGTTCCACCAAAGTCAAATTGGATCACGTGCTCAAATTTTGGGTACCGCTGGTACCATAAAGCATAATCGTTTGCTTACTACCTCATGGCAACGGTTAATCATATAAATTCTAGTCATTTTATTGTTTACTATCCTACCAAAATCATCTGCCCTTTCGCCACGTTAATATGTAAATAGTCAATTTGTACAGCTACCGTATATGCGTAGGTATGTTGTATTATATCGTAGTAGGGTAAATTGTGAGGAGGTTCCTGCCATCTGAGTCACACGGACCACATAGATCATGAGAATGAGCTGGTACGTGGTACCGTCAACGATCATACTCTAAAGAACTACATTTCGATCATGTTTATGAATATTTTTGCTTTCTCCTTTATTTCGATTTGTAATAATATTTGTTTAAACGTGGGCGTTGGTACAAATAGTGATCAGGAGTATTATTAATTCCATTATGCGTAAGTGTGCTTAGGAGCATCGCTAGTGCTTAAACGCCCGTTCTTACGCTGAGACGTATTGTGATCCCAAGACACCACATAATACTATATGATAATGAATAATGATACATATTTGGACCTGAAAAATACTTATTCACTATTTATGTGTTATGCACAATTGTTCCCCAAAGTCAAGATGCATATCGGCGCACAGCATTGTGCATCTTTTGCATACAATTTCCAACTTACTTCGTAAATTATAATAAACGTACAATCCAATGCCTGCTTTAAACATGTTCAATTCTTTTTTTAATTTATAAAAATTACTATTATCCACACTTGGGACGTCGTGGAATAATGTTAGTAAAAATAAATAGCAGGTTGGCTAGCTGATCAAGCTTTAGTGGGCGACGACCGACTCAAAAATCGACTGTACTAACATGAAAACTGTTTATTACTTCGGTGGTATTTGTATAATATTTTTTAATGTTCGGGCATAGCCATAACTACAATGTGTAAATAAGTAGGCTGGTACCTACTCTCTTTTGGTTTTGTTTCAATCAAAATGTGTATAATAGAAATATAATTGCAGTAAGGATGGTCTATGTTTTTCTTTGCTAATGATAGGTTAGCTAACCAACATTCGAGTTTTTGTGCTGATCCATCTCTGCAAATTGTGCGATAGTTTGAGGCGGTAAGGCGATCACTACAACGCTGCAAATTCATTCACAGGGGTTAATTATTCCTCGGACCAGGAGCATGCGGACTCACTCCAATCGATTCAGCTTCCAAAACATAGTGGCAAATGATACCCCACACGCCTAAGTACTAGAAATCTCAACCCTTATTCAAAATAGGTGGATGGATACCCATTTTGACTCATGACCTCATCCGGTGGGCGCCAATCGTTCCGGGACTCGTCTCACTGGATTCAGCGTCCAAAATTTACTGGAAAATGATACCCCACATGCCTGGATCGCCAAAAATCTCGAAAACCCATTTTTGGTCCAATCAGGCAGAAATGTTCCAAGGACCAACTAAACCCGGACGCGGGTCCCTGACCAAAATTTCAGATTTCTAAAAAATGTTCTTCTACCAAAGTCGGCGTGGACGGCGGACGGCGTACGGTGGACGGGCATTTTCTTATTGGATCTAGACACCTTGAAAGAAAAAAATGTTGGGCCAAATCGGAGTGATTGATTTTTTTGCATGAAAACATATGTAGGTTGATTATTCAAGGAATAATGTTAAAGTTTAGCAACTGTGCAGATATTCTTCTTAGGTAACAATCTCCAGTGTGCGGAAATTGGTTTGCAACCCATCCGATTCGAATCAGCATCGACATTCCCAAAAAATCTCCAAGTCCAAAAATCTCGCAAACAAATTTCAAAACCCCTCTCTATCCATCCACATTGTGCTACCTCTTGCTGTAATCAACCCCTAAACTCATTTAAATCGATTCTGCGTCCGTAGTATCAGCCATAGTCGATATCCTACATGCCCTGAAGAAAAGACGAAAGGGTAGACGAAATTGCGTACAAATACTAGGTATTAGGAAATCATATCAATGTGAAATCAATACATGGGAATATCAACCACTATCAAGTGAGCGATATAGTGACGAATTCTTTCAGGAGGAGTACGATAATAGTGCGGAATAAATGCCTGCAGGGAGCTTGAGGATTATTATTATCAACACCTTCTACGTTTCATTTATTTCAAATACATCTCAGTGAAGACGGAGGCCGCGTCGACGGGACACTAATTACCTCGCATCACTTTTGACATAAGAAGTTGTAGATTTCAACTTACAGACGAGAAACTCATAAAATGAAGGAGTTTTTTTCTTGAAAATTGGCTGTAAGTTTTGTTGTCGACTATTGTTCACTTGACAGATGAGTCCTAATTAAAATTTAATTTCTTGAATGCCAACCCGAGTGGAGGAAACCAAAAAGATGAGTTGTAGCAATAAAGAAGTGGTTTCAGTCTGGTGAACCTCGGGTTAGCTAAAAGATATTTTTCATCTTGAGCATGGGGGGCATTTTAGCGCTGAGCTTTTTTGCGTTGTTCATACAGACCGGTGGGATCAATTTCGACGTGTTTTCGTGGTTCAGCATCATCAATAGATGGTTTCTACAAACGTCTGCCGAACTACCTTTCCACAAAGGTTTTCTGAACACTGTGAGTGTTAATTTATCGTTGGTAACCTCCAGTAGCCAGCCTTATATTTATTCCGTATTAGTTGTAATTGCCGCAAATTCTTTCTCAGCGGTTGGTTATTCCTCGGACAAGCAGCATGGATACTCAGTAGAATCGATTTAGCGTCAAAAGTTCAGTAGAAAATGATTTTCAAAATATAACAATTTTAAAGACACACATTCGAAATGGGTGTATAAATACCCATAGCCTCTTCCGGTGGGTGCCAATCGTTCCGGGACCCGTCACATTGAATTCAGCATCCAAAATTTAGTCGGAAATAATACCCCACACGCCTAGATCGCCGAAAACCTCGAAAATCCATTTTTCGAAAAACATATCCCCTACCCCCAAATTAGGTGCGATCGGGCTAAAAAGTTTCGAGGACCAACTAGACCCGGACTACGGGTCCCGGACCAAAATTTCAGATATACCAAAGTTGACGTGGACGGCAAACGGACATTTTCTTATTTTGATCTAGGCACCTTAAAAAGCCCAGACTGAAATATTGGGCTGAATCGGAGATTGTCTTTTTGCATGAAAACATAGGTTGTTTATTCAAGGAATAACCAACCAAAAAATATAAATCAACATTCTCCTTCTTCGAAAAAAGTTGATTTCATGTACCTAATAATAACCTTGTTAGTCTAAACCTATGCGGTGATTTTGATTTTTTTTTCTTCGTATATTTTATCTGTATTAATAGCGTGAAGAATGCGGGGAGTACGTAGGGGATGAATTAATCATAGATTTGCCTGAGAAATAATAGCAATAGCAGCCACCGGTGATCGCTCTTTTGGCACCTGCAATTTATAGAGTACGTTAAACCCGCGTTGCTTTTAAGTTAAGAAGAATAATCGGAAAGGCAAATAGCCGGCGGAGTGATGCGACTTCACTAACCATGCTGGATTTTATTACTAACTATTTTATTACTTACTATTTTATTACTAACTATATTATTAGAACTGATGTAACTTCCTGATAGGTTCTCATTTTAGTGAACATTTCACCAATCATATATTTTCTTTAGATATTATAATGTATAGTTCACCGGATGAAACTGGTGATAGCTGCAAATTCACGAATTTGAAATAATATTAAAGTGATTTTTTCCTAACGCCTTGACAACATGTCCGATTTGAAGACTCTTGTGCTCATTTAAAAAAAGACTTTTTCTTGAATGTAATTTATTTGCTAAGACGAAGTTTGATGCTCCGCTTTCATTGTAATATTTCTTTAATTTGAATGATAAGTAATGGCTAATATGCTGTACGAAGCTTGGTTTCTCAAACAGTTTTTTGTTATAAGGAAGAGAATAATTATCGAAAAATGTAAGTACACGAAATTAAACTCTATAGAGGTGTACAAAAAATGTTACTGCGCTAAACTGAAATCTATTATTCACTCGGCAATTTCAAAAAATTACTTTGCGATTATGATAATTAATAATAAACTCCCATTATTTATATGGAAAGCTAATGCTTTGGGTTTCAGCTGCGTTGAGATGAACAGCGCATGCTGTATTTATTTACTCCTTTTCGCTGCAGACCGAGTTGATATTGAGAGAAGGCTTCCGTTATGAAACCTACGACGTTACGACCGAAGACAACTACGTTGTGAAGTTGACCAGAATTTTGCCTCGGGAACCAGATACTACTTCAAGCCGGTCTCCAGTCCTCATGGTGCACGGGGTCTTGGCTAGCTCTGACCAGTGGATATTGAGAGGAAGACACGAAGATCTAGGTGAGTCTTCCTAACAACACGACTCGAAGGTAACCTTCACGATGCGGGCACATCAACCCTCAATCACGTCTACCACTGTAGCCACACAAGAAGGTCTTGCAAAATAATTTTCCTGAATTCGTAGAGCTCCCCATTTTTGTGCACACTCCGTCATTGCTGTACTTTGTACCCGACCGGTGTTGCCAGGTGAAAATTAAAGAAAAGAATGACATAACAGGAAGAAGGGACAAATTTTGAAAGTCCCTACAACAGGGGAAATCCTAACACTGTGCAGCACTGAGTCTAACCATCTGATCTGCCTCCGACACATCCTGGCGGACACTCAAAAAGGCATTGCATCTATCTACCGTCTGGACATGTAGACGTCCGCACCGATAAGGGTAATGTGTAAGGAGATACATGACTGTACTGAATGAGGCGGCTATCATTTTTTTTTTTTTTTCAAGTATAAAGTGAAACGAGTTCAACTCACATGAATCTCAATGGATACAAGGACCTTAGAGTTCAACATAAAAATTCAACTCCTACGTGTTGGGTGCCACCAAGGAAAAGTTAATCACATTCACACTCGATTGTTTTTCAATACAAAAAGCAAAAGTGTGCTATTTGCGAAAGAGCGCAATAAACATTGCGCTTGAGAACACGGCAGTAAGTGGTGTTGACCGGCTGGTTTGTCTTTTGGACGTTCTGCATCATACACTTACGCTGTGGGCACGAGGATTTGATTGGCGGGAGAGGATGGTCAAAAACGTGCAAATTCTTACACAAGGGTTGGTTATTCCTCGCACCAGGTGCATGGAGTCTAATTTAAAAATAGATTCAGCGTCCATTACCTCTTCCGGTCGGCGCCAATCGTGTCCGAGGACCTGTTTTGATGAGGGGGCGCATTCGGCTCCAAAATTTAGTGGAAAATGATACCCCACACGCCAAAGTGTCAAAAATACTTGAAACATGGGGAATACAGTTGATGTAGCGGGTGCCAGCCCATTTCTATGATTCAGCGGTCCAAACATTTAGTGGAAAAATGATACCTCAGACCACATAACGATAAAACATCGGAAATATCCCAAAATTCTCGAAACATGATATGACGAAAGGGGAAAGAGTACATTTATTTGACCCATAACTCTCAGGTGCCAGTCTATGGGACCCACCGTTGCAGGTCCGATTTCATGATTGCACGATAGGTCCAAAATTATGAATGAATATATACCTCTCACTCTTGCCCGGATCGCCAAAAAGGGACCAGATCGCCAAATCTCGAAAATCCGTTTTTCAAAAAAATACATTTGACCCCGTGTTTCTTCCCTCCAATGTTGGTCCGTGGGGGTTGGCGGCCGTGAAGGCATACATGAAACGCCAGAAAAAATGTTGGGCCGAATCGGAGATGTTGACCTTTTGCATGAAAACATAGGTTGATCACTTAAAGAATAACCAACCAACAGGAAACTAAAATTCTAGTATTGTCTCACCTGCATTTTCAGCGTTTATTCTTGCTGGAACTGGATTCGATGTTTGGCTGGCTGACCTGCGAGGAAACTTCTACGCAAAGAATCACATCAAGTTGTCTTCAACTGAAGACGAGTACTGGGAAGTTTTCGTGAGTAACGAGAGTTGAAACTATTCAAGATCGTTTATTCGTGAAATTTTGGTGTGTTCTCGCAGCTTACCGGAGTGAATAATATCGTAACAGGTAGTTTTGACATTTTCAACAAAAGTAGGGTCGATTTTCAAATCGGTTAGATAAGGATATAGTTGCTCGCTTTGAGGCATTCTTCAGGAATTGGAGCTCGCACGACACCTTTGTGCTATCCTCGACTCACCCTGTCTTGGGTTCTTTTCAGTGGTAAAAGCACTTTCAAGTACCTGGTAGGAATGAAAGTTCGTTGTCACTGAACAAACCCTTAACAAATAATTATTTGTAATTACCTTTGCTGTAGAGAAAGACCCTAATTCAAAACTATTTAAACCATTTCCAGGTTTCATGAAATTGGCTTCTACGATGTACCTGCTCTAATTGATCGCGTCCTCGAAGTTACGAGAAAAGGACAACTTAACTATATCGGCCACTCGATGGGCTGCTCATCATTTCTAGTTTTATGCTCCCTACGTCCGGAATACAACCAGAAAATATCATCGTCCATCCTCTTAGCTCCGGTCGGTCCTAAATATCCAGTTCGAGAAGAGAAAAACCCAATAATTAAACTGTTGTTCGCTGATTACGACTTATTGTTCGTGAGTATTATGACAAAGGGCGCAAACTTAGTTTAAACTTTTTAGCTCTCAAAAGAAAAATTAGTTCAGACTAGGCTGCAGTTTCACACGAATGATTTAATTGCGAGTACCTAATATGCATTTGAAAAAGAAAAAAAAAATAGCTACACTCAAAATTCCGACTTTTCACTCCACTGACCAATGAATTGGTTTGCAGGGATGGCTTCAGGCATCGGGAATACGTGAGATCCTGCCAAGAAACGCAGTTTTAGTGAACGCAGCAATTCAAGTGTGCGACCGGCAGGATCATTCCGCATACGAACCATGCCTGGACGTGGTTAGTTCAGCTGTTGGGATTCACAGAGGGAATTTCAGCAATGTGGTATGTGGACTACAGAACATGCACTTCCACATAAGAATCAAGAAATTTGTATTCAACGAAATTCGGGTGATAATAGCTAGGGGGGATTTTTTTAAACTGGTTTCTATTGCTTCAGCATGAATGAAAGAGAAACCTCCGCCAGATTTTATTTATAAGTAATTGATGCAGACATAAGTCAGCTTGTTACCTTTTTGGAAATGATTCATAATTTTTCTTACAGTTGTCGTTTTTCACTAGTTTCATCCACATTCCGGCTGGAACCTCCATCAGAACTCTCCGTCATTTAGGATACGTATTCAACCATGGTACGCACCTCACATGTTATGATTCAAAATCTAATCAACAAGGCTTAGGTTGCCATCATTATTAGAAAATCAGACGATAGTCTCAAACCAGACTTCACTATTTTAGGCCAATGAAACTTATCACAGTCCTCTCAACTGAAAATTAAACAAAATCATGCCTTTAAAGCTCCTCATCTTTGAAATTTGACTGATTCGTTGAACGAAATTGTGCAACCTGAGTCTCAGCACAAGATCATCAAGCAGTATAATTTTACGTTTAGGTTTTAGAATGTACGACTACGGATCACAGATGAATAAGGAAATATACAACTCAACTCAACCACCCTTGTATCCTCTGGAAATGATCACTGCTCCCATCTACTTGATTCATGGAAGGAATGACCCTTACACTCATCCAAAAGTACGTTTCGTCAACCACTATCGGTGGCTCAGAATACATTTTCTCGTGCCATTGCAATCGTGATGTCAAGGTACCGATTCATAATGAAGAAATCTGCAAATTCTTACACACGGGTTGGTTATTCCTCGAATGGGGGAAACAGTGGGTGTGGCGGGTCCCAGACCCATTCCAATCGATTCAGGGTCTAAAATTTAGTGGAATATGATACCCCACACGCCTAGGCACCAGAAATACTGACACATACAAAATGGGTCGATACATACCCATTTTGACCCATAACTTCTTCCGGTGGGTGCCAATCGTTCTGGGACCCATTTTATTGGATTCAGCGTCCAAACTTTAGTGGAAAACTATACCCCACACGCCTAGGTAGCAGAAATCCCGAAAACACATATTCAAAATGGGTAATAAATACCCAATTTGACCCATAACTTCTTCCAGGGGGTGCCGATCGTTCTGGGACCCGTTTCATTGGATTCAGCGTCCAAAATTTAGTGGAAAATGACACCCTACTCGCCTAGGTAGCAGAAATCCCGAAAACACATATTCAAAATGGGTAATAAATACCCAATTTGACCCATTACTTCTTCCAGTGGGTGCCAATCGTTCTGGGACCCGTTTCATTGGATTCAGCGTCCAAAATTTAGTGGAAAATGACACCCTACTCGCCTAGATCGCCCAAAAACTCGAAAATCCATTTTTCAAAAAACACATGACCCCTACCCCCCCCCCCCCCCCCCCAATTTGGTCCGATCGGGCTGAAAAGTCTCGAGGACCCATCTCGGCTGGGAACAGACCCCTGACCCAAATTTCAGATTTTTAGAAAATTTTCTACTACCAAAAACGGCGTACGGCGAACGGACATCGACCTTTTTTGATCAGGACATCATGAAACGTCCAGAAAAAAATTTTGAGCCGAATCGGAGAGGTTGACCATTATCATGAAAACATAGGTTGATTATTCGAGGAATAACCAACCAAAACCAAACCAACTAATTTCATTCTCATTAAAAAATCTGCAAATTCTTACACACGGGTTGGTTATTCCTCGAATGGGGGAAACAGTGGGTGTGGCGGGTCCCAGACCCATTCCAATCGATTCAGGGTCCAAAATTTAGTGGAATATGATACCCCACACGCCTAGGCACCAGAAATCCTGACACACACAAAATGGGTGGATACATACCCATTTTGACCCATAACTTCTTCCGGTGGGTGCCAATCGTTCTGGGACACACATCATTGAATTCAGCGTCCAAACTTTAGTGGAAAACTATACCCCACACGCCTAGGTAGCAGAAATCCCAAAAACACATATCCAAAATGGGTAATATCTACCCAATTTGACGCATAACTTCTTCCAGTGGGTGCCAATCGTTCTGGGACCCGTTTCATTGGATTTAGCGTCCAAAATTTAGTGGAAAACTATACCCCACACGCCTAGGTAGCAGAAATCCCGAAAACACATATTCAAAATGGGTAATAAATACCCAATTTGACCCATAACTTCTTCCAGTGGGTGCCAATCGTTCTGGGACCCGTTTCATTGGATTTAGCGTCCAAAATTTAGTGGAAAATGACACCCTATTTGCCTAGATCGCCCAAAATCTCGAAAATCCATTTTTCAAAAAACACATTTTGACCCCTACCCCCCCCAAATTTGGACCGATCGGGCTGAAAAGTTTCGAGGACCCATCTCGGCTGGGAACAGACACCTGACCCAAATTTCAGATTTTTAGAAAATTTTCTACTACCAAAAAGGGCGCGGACGATGGACGGCGTACGGCGTACGGCGGACGGCGGACGGACATCGACCTTTTTTGATCAGGACATCATGAAACGTCCAGAAAAAAATTTTGAGCCGAATCGGAGAGGTTGACCATTATCATGAAAACATAGGTTGATTATTCAAGGAATAACCAACCAAAACTGCAAATTCTTTCACACGGGTTGGTTATTCCTCGGACCAGGTGCATTGAGACTAATTTCTTCAACATGGGGAGAGTGGGAAAACAATGGGTGTGGCGGGTCTCGAACCCATTTCAATCGATTCAGGGTCCAAAATTTAGTGGAAAATGATACCCTACACGCCTAGGTACCAGAAACCTCAAAAACACACGTTAGAAATGGGTAGATAGTCACCCATTTTGACCCATAACTTCTTCCGGTAGGTGTCAATCTTTCTGGTACCCATTTCATTAGATTCAGCGTCCAAAATGTAGTGGAAAATAATGCCCCACACGCCTAGATCACCAAAAATCTCGAAAATCCATTTCTTAAAATACACAGTCTACTTATGATTAAAAAAGTAATTAAATAAATAAAATATTGTAAGAGAGTATCCACAACTCCATAACATCTATTCACATGAAATCGCGATAGCAAATCCGTGGTGGATACAGACAGTTCATGAAAATTCTCTAAAAAAGTATTTTATTTGGATAGTCAACGGAGGCAGACTGACACTTAAAATATAACATAATCTTTGTAGCGTTGACTAGTTCATCCTGTAACACGCGAACCTGCTCTGACAGAATAACAGATTTGATAGAATCATGTCCGCATAAACATTAAGAAACGTGGCTGTAATGTGTTCCTACGAATAAAGAAACCTTTACATAGATGAGTTCACATGAGTAGATAATTCTTTAGTTTTTATATTATTGACAACATAATACTTGGTCAAAAATACCTACAACTGGAATACTTTTTCAGGTCATCAAGTACCTTTCAGAGACGGCACCGGGTGTAGCCTCGTCCTTGCTTCTAGAAGACCCAGATTTCACTCATTTGGATTTCTTGTTTGGAATCAATACGAAGGAAGTCCTCCATCCACCTGTGCTTCAGTTCCTGATGAGACACAATAAATTAATTAATCAACTTTGACTATTTAGAGCCGTACGGATCATTTGTTAATCGTTAACAGTGGAAGTCCCGGGTGAGAATAATCCTATTAACATTAAAGATAGGTACTGTAAGGTTAATACCACGGTGCTTCCCGTCAGTACTGGCATTTATCAGATGCCGAAGAAATGTGATGACTGTTGACGAGGTTCAACAAAACTCTGCTAAAAATTGTTTCATTGAAAAAAAAATATATATAAAATAACCAGATTCAAAAATTCTTCTTGTGTGCGGCGTGTTTTTTTCTATATCAATTAAACACTGTATTTAACCATTCCTTTTTTTTTTTTTTTTTTTTTTTTTTTTTTTAAATCGCGTTTTTGTATGTTGGGTACACATGCAAATACAACCTTCTCCTAAAATACAATTCCGTACATTGCGTTGGGTTTATTTTGAACTTATTTCAACACCTGCCTTCAACCATACCCTATTTCCGTTTGTGGCTATCGGTCTACATATCATGTCATTTAAAATAAAAGTTTTGATACCCGGTGTGCGGTGGTCGTAGTGATAATTTTTCATATACCAACCTAACCGGGAACATAGCTACTCAAGAATAAATGAATTAGAATACATTTTAAGAATCAACGTAAATGAGCTCAACTCAGTGAAAATGTACATTTTTGGATACTACTAGTTTTTACCGAGTTTTCATTAGGGAGTAACCAAACTTTGGATTTTCAGAAAAATTCCCATCACCTTCTACCAAAAATGTAGACGGCCAACTGGCATTTCGGAACACATTATCGCCCATCAATCTACTCGAGGGACCTTCAACGTGTTCGGTGTCTTCATGAGGAATTGAAATCCTAGTCAAGTGAGTGGTACATATCACTCCAGAGAAGGAAACTTGGAGAAACATGGGGGAAATGAGGGGAAACAGGGGATGTGGCAGGTCCCGGACCCATTCCAATCGATTCAGGGTCCAAAATTTAGTGGAAATGGATACCCCACACGCCTAGGTACCAGAGATCTCGAAAACAGATTTTCGAAATGGGTAGATAGGTACCCATTTTGACTAGTAACCTCATCCAGAAGGCGCCAATCGTTTCGGGATCCATTTATTTGGATTCAGCGTCCAGAATTTAGTAGAAAATGATACCCCACACGCCTAGATTCCAAAAAATCAATTTTGACCCCTACCCCACCCACATTAGTCCGATTGGGTTGAAAAGTTTGGAGGACCAACTAGATCCATGAGTGGACCCCTGTCCAAAATTTCAGATTTTTAGAATAATTTCTACTACCAAAGTCGGTGTGGATGGGGGGACGGCAGACGGACATTTGCTAATTTTGATGTAGACACCATAAAACGTCCAGAAAAAGATTTTGGGCCGAATCGGAGAGATTAAAACAGTAGGTTATTCCTTGAATAATCAACCAAAACGAGAAACTATTACAAAGGAGCGAGTAAGAACCAACTGATATAAAACTTCTATCTTGTTGAATGTGGGACGTCGCATGTTTCAATGCTATAAATCCCATTGATAGCAGATTTTATCGTTATCCCTAGTTGGTTGTTACCTGATTCGCGCCAGATATCTGTATCCCCTTGGCAGTTCCCCCCGACAGCGAGCTAATTAGCGTTTCCTGAGCTGGTTGCGGCACCTTAACATTGTCTCGTTCATTGGCTCAGTCGAGTCCACCATGGTCCGCCTCCTCGTCATTGTCGCCATCGCTCACCTGCCAATTGCCACCGGGGACAGTTTGTCATTCGTTTTCAAGTTGGCCTCTCACCGCATCGGCAAAACCTCCCGCACCTTAACTAGAGTAAGAAACCAGTTTGTATAAAAAAATCTCTGGGAGGAATCTCGATCTAGAACCTCTAAATCCAGTCTCCTCATGTCTTGATATCGAGGGATATTAAATTAGATTATTAAAAACGCTGCGAATTCCTTCTCACGGGCTGGTTATTCCTCGGACCAGGAGCATGGAGACTCAACATGGGAAAACTGAAAACAGTGGGTGTGGTGGGTCCCGGACCAATTTCGATCGATTCAGCGTCTAAAACAGTGGAAAATGATACCCCACACGTCTAGGTACCAGAAATCTCGGAAAAACACATTCGAAATGGGTAATAGGTACCCATTTTGACCCATACTCTCATCCAGAGGGTGCCAATCGAACGGGGACCCATTTCATTGGATTCAACGCCCAAAATTTAGTGGAAAATGATACCCCACACGCCTAGGTACCCAAAATGGGTAGATACATACCCATTTTGACCCATAACTTATTCCGGTGGGTGCCACTTGTTCTGGGACCCATTTCATTGGATTCAGTGTCCAATATTTAGTGGAAAATGATACCCCACTCGTCTAGATCGCCCAAAATTTCGATAATTTTCTACTACCAATAACGGCGCTAACGGTCGACAGCGTACGACGTACGGCGTACGGCGGACGGCGGACGGACTTTAACCTTTTTGTTTGGTTATTCCTTGAATAATCAACCTATGTTTTCATGCAAATGGTCAACCTCTCCGATTCGGCTCAAAATTTTTTTCTGGACGTTTCATGATGTCCTGATCAAAAAAGGTCAATGTCCGTCCGCCGTACGCCGTACGCCGTCCGCCGTCCACGCCGTTTTTGGTAGTAGAAAATTTTCTAAAAATCTGAAATTTGGGTCAGGGGTCTGTTCCCGGCCTAGGACGGTCCTCCAAGCTTTTCAGCCCGATCGGACCAAATTTGGGCGGGGTAGGGGTCAAAATGTGTTTTTTGAAAAATGGATTTTCGAGATTTTGGGCAATTTAGGCGAGTGGGGTATCATTTTCCACTAAATTTTGGACGCTGAATCCAATGAAATGGGTCCCGAAACGATCGGCACCCTCTGGAAGAAGTTATGGGTCAAATTGGGTATATATTACCCATTTTGAATATGTGTTTTTGAGATTTCTGGAACCTAGGCGTGTGGGGTATCATTTTCCGCTAAATCTTGGACGCTAATTTCAATGAAGTGGGTCCCGGAACGATTGGCACCCTCTGGAAGAAGTTATGGGCCAAATTGGGTATATAATACCCATTTTGAATATGCGTTTTTGAGATTTCCGGTACCTGGGCGTGTGGGGTATCATTTTCTACTAAATTCTGGGTTCCTGAATCGATTGGAATAGGTCTGGGACCCGCCGCACCCACTGTTTCCCCATTTCCCCCATGTTGAAGAAACGAGTCTCCATGCGCCTGGTCCGAGGTTTTAAATAAGTTTCCATGCGCCTGGTCTGACGAATAACCAACCCCTGTGTAAGAATTTGCAGCGTTTTTGATCTAGACATCATGAAACGTCCAGAAAAAGTTCAGGGTTGAAGGAATAACACATTTCCAGGAACGTTGTTCAATCCATAAATAAAAATTTAACCTAAATGGATGAAATTACGCAGCCTGGTCTTTTTGAATTGAAAACAAATCGTATTCTAAGAGCCGTTCAACGCCTCGGCAGAAAATATACACAATAATTATCAAAATCCTTCATATGTTCAAAAGTAAGTCAGTCATTAGGAGTTTTCGAACAATTTTTAACTGTTAAGCTGTACGTGATAACAAGCTAACGATGCCATTAGCTTCACCTGATAGCACCACATTTTGAACATTGTTTAATTTGAAAATAATCACCGCATTATAATATTTACACGGCAGGATTTAGCTAGGCGTGAGGGCTACGATGCGGATTCCTTCGAACTGCCCACGGCTGACGGCTACTTCCTCCGCCTTACTCGGATTCGAGGATCCATCTTTGGCCGAAAACTTCCTGTCTTGATCATGCACGGGCTCGTCTCTTCTTCGGACAATTGGCTGATCAGGGGACGAGGGAAAGACCTGCGTAAGTTTCTAGTGTACATGAATGTGAACGTTTTCTTCCCCATAAGGTTGGTGTTCGTATAATTTGTCGATTCAGGTGTAGGCTAGATGGACCGTCGTTGGCTTCTAGTATTAACCGGTAACGGCCAACTTGTAAATATGGCAATCTCCAAACCTAACTGAGGATAAGTATGAAGCCGAGGAGATGAAAAAGAAGCCACAGGCAATACTGGCCAACACCATTTCGGAACTCCAAAATTGTTTTAGATTATTTTGAAACTGATTGAAATTTTTGTTAAGGATTAGCGGGGTGAAACTTAAATGCGCGGGAACATGAAATTCGATAGACATAGAGCCAAATTGTGACGTTCCACAGAGTTGCCTATTTAGGCTCCGAGACCGAGCGAAAATGGGTTTTATTCAACTTTGAGGAGAGGGGTGGTCGTAGGGAAGGAAAGGAAATATAGCTACTCTGGTATTTTTTGAGTGCACGTTGGATAGGCAGAGGTAAAGATGTAAAAGACTGATTGACGAGGTTTTAAGGTTTAGTTTCATGCTTACACAAAATTATCCTCATAATTAAATTGAGGACGATCCATCCTGCTTGACTCTATCGGAAACACTGATATGGAATGGGGGGTCTTGATAGCGTAAAAAGTTCGGCGGGATCCGTCCAAAATCTGTGGTGGGGGATCATTTCATGGCACGCACAGGGCCGCCAACAGACATTCAAAAAACGCTGCAAATTCGTACAAACGGGTTGGAGACTAATTTAGACCTCGGACCAAGCGCATGGAGATTCATTTCATTAACTCGGGGAAAATTCCAATCGATTCAGGATCCAAAATGTAGTGGAAATGATACCCCACACGCCTATGTACCAGAAATCCTGAAAACACATATACAAAATGGGTAGATACATACCCATTTTGACCCATATCTTCTTCCGGTGGGTGCCAATCGTTCTGGGACCCATTTTATTGGATTCAGCGTCCATAATTTAGTGGAAAATAATACCCCACAGCCTAGATCGCCAAAAATCTTGAAAATCCATTTCTCGAAAAACACATTTTGACCCCCTACCCCGCCAAAATTTGATCCGATCGGGGTGAATTGTTTC
The DNA here is from genome assembly GCA_019603395.1 of Cyrtorhinus lividipennis. Taxonomy (NCBI): domain Eukaryota; kingdom Metazoa; phylum Arthropoda; class Insecta; order Hemiptera; family Miridae; genus Cyrtorhinus; species Cyrtorhinus lividipennis. Next base: position 26,529,598 of record CM034001.1, on the reverse strand, counting down.
GAGGACCGACCTAGGCCGAGAACAGACCCCTGACTCAATTGACCTTTTTTGATCTAGACATCATGAAACGTCCAGAAAATAATTTTGAGCCGAATCAGAGAGGTTGACCTTTTGCATGGAAACATAGGTTGATTATTCAAGGAATAACCAACCAAAAACAAGAAGCCAATGAATGCACCCTTTTGGTTGGTTATTCCTTGAATAATCAACCTATGTTTTCATGCAAATGGTCAACCTCTCCGATTCGGCTCAAAATTTTTTTCTGGACGTTTCATGATGTCTAGATCAAAAAAGGACAATGTCCGTCCGCCGTACGCCGTACGCCGTCCACCGTATGCCGTCCGCCGTACGCCGTCCACGCCGTTTTTGGTAGTAGAAAATTTTCTAAAAATCTGAAATTTGGGTCAGGGGTCTGTTCCCGGCCTAGGACGGTCCTCCAAGCTTTTCAGCCCGATCGGACCAAATTTGGGCGGGGTAGGGGTCAAAATGTGTTTTTTGAAAAATGGATTTTCGAGATTTTGGGCGATTTAGGCGAGTGGGGTATCATTTTCCACTAAATTTTGGACGCTGAATCAAATGAAATGGGTCCCAGAACGATCGGCACCCACTGGAAAAAGTTATGGGTCAAATTGGGTATATATTACCCATTTTGAATATGTGTTTTTGAGATTTCTGGAACCTAGGCGTGTGGGGTATCATTTTCCGCTAAATCTTGGAAGCTGAATCCAATGAAGTGGGTCTCAGGACGATTGGCACCCACTGGAAGAAGTTATGGGTCAAATTGGGTATATATTACCCATTTTGAATATGTGTTTATGAGATTTCTGGAACCTAGGCGTGTGGGGTATCATTTCCCACTAAATTTTGGACACTGAATCGATTGGAATGGGTCTGGGACCCGCCGCACCCGCCGTTTTCCCCATTTCCCCCATGTTTTGTTTGGTTATTCCTTGAATAATCAACCTATGTTTTCATGCAAATGGTCAACCTCTCCGATTCGGCTCAAAATTTTTTTCTGGACGTTTCATGATGTCCTGATCAAAAAAGGTCAATGTCCGTCCGCCGTACGCCGTACGCCGTCCGCCGTCCACGCCGTTTTTGGTAGTAGAAAATTTTCTAAAAATCTGAAATTGGGTCAGGGGTCTGTTCCCGGCCTAGGACGGTCCTCCAAGCTTTTCAGCCCGATCGGACCAAATTTGGGTGGGGTAGGGGTAAAAATGTGTTTTTTGAAAAATGGATTTTCGAGATTTTGGGCGATTCAGGCGAGTGGGGTATCGTTTTCCACTAAATTTTGGACGCTGAATCCAATGAAATGGGTCCCAAAACGATCGTCACCCTCTGGAAGAAGTTATGGGTCAAATTGGGTATATATTACCCATTTTGAATATGTGTTTTTGAGATTTCTGGAACCTAGGCGTGTGGGGTATCATTTTCCGCTAAATCTTGGACGCTAATTTCAATGAAGTGGGTCCCGGAACGATTGGCACCCTCTGGAAGAAGTTATGGGTCAAATTGGGTATATATTACCCATTTTGAATATGCGTTTTCGAGATTTCCGGTACCTGGGCGTGTGGGGTATCATTTTCTACTAAATTCTGGATCCTGAATCGATTGGAATAGGTCTGGGACCCGCCGCACCCACTGTTTCCCCATTTCCCCCATGTTGAAGAGATGAGTCTCCATGCGCCTGGTCCGAGGAATAACCAACCCCTGTGTAAGAATTTGCAGCGTTTTTAAATTAGTTTCCATGCGCCTGGTCCGAGGAATAACCAACCCCCGTGTAAGAATTTGCAGCGTTTTTTAATTTTGGTAGTTATGGTTGCGGCAAGGTAACAGGGAAAACAAAAAAACTCAAAATGCAGGTACAAATATTTGGATAACAATCTGATTGGTTTTGGATTGATTTAGATTTGATTAATTTTTATATCATATGTAATATAATTTATAATAATTTGGATTGACACATTTTTTTATATTACAAAGTAAAAACAAAGCTGTATTGTAATCTTGCAAGCCCTATAACTCAATACAAGTATCTTCTTGCACATTATGAAAAGTCCATCAATTTAGAACTTCAATCTTTACTTTACTGTATTAATATATCCGTCGTACCCTTGTTGCTTTCAGCTTACATACTAGCTGACAATGGCTATGAAGTTTGGATGGGAGACTGGCGCGGGAACGTCTACTCACGAAAACACGCAACTTTATCCCCAAACAGCCCCAAGTTTTGGAATTTTACGTGAGTATTTTGAAAAGATTTAAAAAACAAAATATGAGGTGACGGGATGAAGGGTTGTCGCCCTGATTAGTCAGGTATGCCAACTGTTTTAGTGATATTGATATTATAGTGCTTTTCCTTATAGGTATTTGTTTTTAACTCTCTCGCCGTGAGTTAGATTGGGCTAAATTAATCTCAGCTCATACAGACAAATTGTTGCATTTAGATATTTACTGTATTTTCGAGGGTATCAGAGTCAATGGACAGGACCATCCTCAAAGTCCAGTTCTTTCCTAAAACAACATTGGGAATCGAAATTTCAAATGTTTGCAAGGGGCTAAATGATCAACCTTGACCTCGCACCGTGCAATTATTTTGTAACCATGAACAATCGACACCAAACATACTCTGTTTCTTTACGCTGGGATCCTCACTCCTTGATACAACCAAATTCGTCACTAAACTTCATGGACTACACCACACAACATCCAAACTCGCCTCATCATGCATATTACCTCACAGCTTCACAATAAGGGATAACCGGCAAGCAAAAAATGGGTAGATAGTTATCCATTTTCACCCAAAACTTCTTCCAGAGGGCACCAATCATTGCGGGACCCGTCTCATTGGATTCAGCGTCCAAAATTTATTCGAAAATGTGACCCCACGTGATTAAATCGCCAAAAATCTTAAAAATCCATATCTCGAAAAAAAAAAAAAAAAAAAAAAAAAAAAAAAAAACATTTTAGAAAGACTTTGGATCGAATCGGATAGATTGACTTTTCACATGACAACATAGATCATCCCAGAATTAACCAATCAAAATCGTCACCAAAATATTATTATTATCTCTAATAGGTTGTAAAATGTTGACCGCTATACGTTCTGTCCGCGTAAAAAAAAAAAAAAAAAAAAAAAACAACAGGAAAATAGGCACGTGAAGTTTACATATTTATGTCCAAGAAGTTCATGTTCAAATGGGTTCGGCTCCGATTGGTGCAGGCTGAAGAAGAAGGGGTTTGAAAAATATTATTTTATTGGAAAAAGGGCTTCTGTTTCGGTTGGTTATTCCTTGAATTTTGTTCATGTTTTCATGCAAAAAGTAAATTTTTCCGGTTCGGCCCAAAAAATTTTTTTGGGCGATTCAAGGTGTTTAGCTCAAAAATAAGCAAATGTCCGTCCACCGTCCACGCCAATTTTGGTTGTCAAACATTTTCGAGAAATCTGGAATTCTTCAGCTCTAGTTGATCCTCGAAACTATTGATCCAGGACCAAATTTGAGGGAAGTGGGGGTCGAAATGTGTTTTTCAGAAAATGAATTTTCGGCAATCTAGACGTGTAGGGTATCTTTTTTGGTTTTCAACTAATTTTTGGACGCTTAATCTATTTGAATGAGTCTTCATGCCCCAGTTTGAGGAATAACCAATCCCTGTGAAGGAATTTGCAGCGTTTTTGGCTGTGGTACGTGCGCTGATGAGGTGGTGGAGTACGGGTAGCGTAGTTCATTATAGCGCAATGAATGTAGGAGGGCAATCCAATGACTCGGTTTGTTATTGACTGTCTGAGAACTACGTTAGTTGAACCTACAACGAAATCCTTGATTTCCCGGACGTATACCGATTATAATGGTTCGAATTATTTTCAACCAATAAACACAAGTGGCTAAAATAATTTACGATGAGGATGAGAACCTCATGTTTGTTGATACATTACTCAAACAATGCGTAGATTTCTACCTTGTGACGAGCGTATGACTGCGAATCGATAATAAAAATTAATCAAGCCGCTTCAGAATTGAAAACATGAAAAAGAGTCTTCCTAAACCAAAGGTAGTATACCAAAAGCATAACGTGATTTCAGAGAGATTTATGAAATGAGGGCAATAGAGTCCTATAGTTTATCCTGAGGGCAAGAATTTCGGGTGTAATTTTGCAATGTGAACAAAATATGAAATATGAAAAAAACTGAAAAATATCAGCGTAAAAAAGAATGGGGAACAGAAATTCTACGCGAAAAAACCGTTACATAGATGATGTAAGTCATTGATTATTATTATTATTATTATTATTTTTTTTTTTTTAGAGTAATTTTCACTCCCCTGTTAACTCATGCCGTTTCTTCGATGTAGTTTTTTACTCGGAAGCAATTAATTATCCATACGAGAGTCGATAAACACTGCAGTTAAATTTTAATTAGTAGAGGATACGGAACGCTTGAGAACACCTTGAGGCGAATAATGACTTAGTAATTACCTAAATCTCGTGAGAGCTGCCTCCAGAGGCCATTGTCAATTGAGATAGATGAGGTTCCCCTCTTTTGTTAAGCCATTTTTTAGAACGGCCGTAACTTATTCATTTTGGTTGGTTATTCCTTGAATAATCAACCTATGTTTTCATGAAAAAGGTCAACCTCTCCGATTTTGAATACGTGTTTTTGAGATTTCTGTAACCTAGGCGTGTGGGGTATGATTTTCCACTAAATTGAGGACCCTCAATCGATTGGAATGGGTCCGGGACCCGCCCACTGTTTCTATTTTCCCCATGAAGAAGAAATGAGTCTCCATGCGCCTGGTCCGAGGAATAACCAACCCGTGTGTAAGAATTTATAGCGTTTTTAATTTTTTAAAAAATGTTTCTTGGATATAATCAATAAAACAGGATTATGGCCGAGACAGGCTTTTAATTAAGTTATATGATTAAAATTAGTTTTTGGTTTTGGTTGGTTATTCCTAAAGTGAAGACATTTCCAACGACTTTTGGGTGTAGGATATATTGTTTTCCACTAAATTTTGGACGCTGAACCATTTCCCGCCTTCCTGAAGTACCCTAATCCACTAGAGCATGGGTCTTCAACCTTTTTTAGTGCAAGGGCCAAACATCGATTTCACATCGTCCGAAGGGCCACAACTTTTTACGATACTTTACCACCTTACCAATAAAGTAAAAGACATACATAATTTCAATAATATTTATTGGTTAATTAAAGTCAATCAATGTGATTTTTGACACTGTTTATTTTTTACAAGTGTGTCAATATTTGTTTTCATTTTTGTGGTTGCAACCCGCAGACTATCTTCCAGATGTACATCTGTAATTCTAGACCTTGTTGTCGATTTCACATACTTCATACGAGAAAATAGCTGCTCACACACATATGTGCTCCCAAACAATGACATCATTTTCTTTGCGTTTTTTTGGATTTCAGGAAACGAGTTGTGATCGACATATTTTGCATAGAAATCAAAAACGCCCACGTCGAACTTGTCTTTCAATTCCATATTACACTGCAAATCTATAAGCTCCATCTGAAAAATTTCCGGCATGTCTTCTACGGATACACCGAATGGTCGTGCGAAGAGACTTATGTATTTTTCACTTTCTCTGAAGTCAAGTTGAAACCTTGTTGAAACTCTATTTTGAGTAAATCTACTGCTTCAACGTATATGCTAGTTCCGTCTACAGTTCACTACAAGGCCGGTAGATCGCTCTTCTCCCAAATATTATTCTTCTTCCATGGAGTGGCATTGCGAGTTTAGCGAGTGCAGCGCTCGGTGCAGTCGATAACATACCTATCACTGAGCGCAATATATATATATATATATATATTTTTTTTTTTTTTGCCACGGGCCGCAAGAAATTAGCTGGCGGGCCGCATGCGGCCCGAGGGCCGCGGGTTGAAGACCTAAGCACTAGAGCATCACCTAATGACGGTACTTGGTGTGTCTTCAGCTCTGGATCCCTCAGTACCTGTAATACAAACGCATCCACTAGGCACTAGTATGGATATGTGGTTATGAATGACATGTCCAATGGTTTCATGATTATTTTTCACTCGAAAAATATCTCATAATGGCACTTGTTGTTCGCAGGTACGACAAACGAGCTACACGGGATCTGCCAGTTTTCGTTGACTTCATCCTGTCCCAAACGAACGCTTCTCAAATCCATTACATCGGTTACTCCTTCGGCTCTCTAACTGCGATGGTTTTGACCGCCAAAATGCCAGAGTACAACGACAAAATCCGCCTCTTGATTCTTTTGGCTCCCATCGGCTACTCATTGACGAAACCATTTCGAACCATAGGAGCTTTAACGGATGGAGTCATCAATAATATTAAGAATGTAATAACATTGAGGTATTTTGCCATCAAAATGACATCTAATGGAGAAACAAGCCTACTCAGGGGCTTAGGGGAACCACACGCTTCCATTGTTATGCCTCATCACATAATTCCGAAAGTAATAAGGAAAAGTGATTGACTTACGCTTACGGAGCGACACACCTATTGGAACTCTATTTATGGTTCAAATGGATGATCATGGTGGAGGTCATACGACCATTCACTTCAAGAAATTCTGATAATGCGAAATTATCTATTGCCTCGGAATCTATATTCTAAGAGAACTTGAACTCGTACTTCCAGACGACGGCTGATCAAATGTTTGAGTTTCTCCCTCGAGAGAGTATCATAGTGCGCACTGCTTTGGGTGGCTGCCAAATTTTGCGTTCAGTTTGTGGAGAACTACTATTCCAACTCTTCGGACAACGAGACAAAAATCTCGATCAGGTGAGATACAAATAGTTATAATGACAGAGACCTATTTCCTATGAGAGGGTCAAGAACCACCCTCAACTTTTGTAACTGGTTCCTGCATTCGTCCTACTTGTTTGTAACCGCTCTTTCTGAAGATGGACATGATTTGTTTTTAATGATTTCAAGATATTGATATCAATCTTGTAAATAGATTTTCCTACATAATCCGATTTAAAATTGTTTGGCGATACAATTAGCGTAGAAAGAAAGTTGAATCTCTGGCATTGTACCCATCTACCTATCTAGGAATATTGGACAAACCTGATCGCGGGATTATGATATTTTCCCCAAGTTTTTCTAATATTCCTAGATAAATGAGTATAATACCACTGGTTTCACTTTCTTTCTGAACTAATTGACGATGTTAGAAAGGACATTATCCTTTTTTCTTAGGTAAAATGGGCTTGACAATCCGTACGGTGTAACTCCCGTTATAAGAAGACTTCGTTTGTCTTAAAATCCGAAAAATTGATTTCCCATCCAACATGACGAGTGACCCATCAAAAATGTCCTCAATGAAATGGGTTGTAGAACTGTTCTACATTTAAATTCAATGTCCAAATCTAAATTATCCCTAAACAAACATCAGAAGTAATCCCACAACAACACACAACAACGAGTTATTGAGTGATTTAAGAGAACCAGTTCCTGATGGCGGATTAAGGAGCAGTTACCGAGCAGGGGAACTGATTGGGGCTTGTCAAGGTGGATCTCAAACCACTCGTATATTTCATGTTTACCTAGAAAAAAAACTAACAGCTTCTTAAAAAGAGAATTGCTGCCACTAGTTCATTAGGTAATGAAAGGGACTTGTCGATTCAGTGCTGACGTTTGTAAGGGATACAAATCGTACAAACGGGAAATTTTCCCCCCTTTTTGTTTTGCTTCTTTTCCGCCAGGCAGCGCCTCCTATGTATTCTTTTCATTACGGACAAGCTATAAGGTAAAAATCGAAGGACAACGCTCATGTTGAGTCTTGCTAGGACAAGGGCGACTATTACAGCCTCGCCAATGGAGAGCAGCACAAGGGGAGTGTGTTCCTGAGCGCTGTGAGCATGCGCTTGGGACCTTCCCCTGAAAACTGCATGAGAAGTGGGCCCATAGCTGTGTGGCGGGAATGAACTGGAAAATCATAGGCTATTGGCTACCACATAGTAGAGTCTCAGTAAAAATGTGGTCCAATTTGGGAAAAGGTAAAGTCAAATAGGGAGGAGTATCTTTACCTGCTGGCAAATCATTGCACTTTCCATTAGTTTGTCTGCAGGCTGCGACCAAATACTGAGGTGGATGACAATTTACGTCGAAACCTCGATGAAAAGAGATCGACTTTCAGTTGAAGCCTATCACAATCATCGGGCTGCCAAACACGCTGGTGTATCTATACTAATCAATCATTTCGAACTCAGCTTATGAATCGAATATAGGCCCGAATCAGACTAACTAGACTTTTAAACAAGGATGTCTTATTTTAATATCATTTCCACATTCCAATAATCTTTGATTTTTGTGACTCGTCTATAGCGAACCTACGAAGTTGTTATAGCCAGGTCATTTTCTGGAGGCTCCAGTTTGGATTTTTACTACTTGGCGCAAATTTATGCTAACGGTAAGCCAGTGTATACCTACTAATGTATCAACTTCATTTACGGGAAACAGTTCTGGATGTGTCCTTGTTGCAGAGGATGTGTCCTAGTAGGGTTTTCAATGACTCTTCTTCAGATAATGGCGAACGGAAGGCGCGAAAAGAGAAAAAACATGGACAAACAACCTACAAGAACGCAACCTCTTGTGATGGTCAAGGCACTCGGGTTTGCCTTGACCTTGCAGTTATTCAATATAATTCCTCTGTACGCATGGTGTTTGGCATTCGAACTCAATCTGTTGTTTCAGGTTTCAGAGAGTATGATTACGGACCTGAGATAAATTTCGGTGTCTACGGAGATTCTCAGCCACCGTTCATAGAAGTGGAGCGTATCACAGCCCCTACGGCCATTTATTACAGCCCTTACGATCATCTTAACGAGGAAGAGGTAAGTTGGATGGTTAACAATTCAGAATTGATTACAGAAGGGGAAAAGCCCTAGTCTAACTCAAAGCCTCTAGCCAGAATTGTACGAAAGGTCAGGATGTGTGCTTTAGCCTAGAACGTCAGGTACGACTCGTAACAGTCAGCTCAGGAATGTGCAAACAGTCCGATATAACGCATTAAACAGTGCTGTTTGGGTTCTTTTCTCATAGAGATAATACCTAAGACCAACATAATTGCATGTTCCAAAGTTTCAAGAACGAGAATTTGATATACTTAACATCCGGCCGCGTTCCGGCCCAAAAAGACCTCTTAAAAAACTTTAAGCGTAGAACCTGTCTGGATCTTAGTGGCCTTACCGCATGCTCATCCCGGTCTCAGGCACAGTATGGGTGACAATTGGTATTTTGAAGTTGGGTTATCCGATAAATTTTGGGCGCTTAGTCGATTTGGATACGTCTTGGACCTTTTCCTATTTCTCTCCAGAGACGAACGCTTCCAGGATGATTTGTTATTGCGCATGAGTATGGGAAAACTCCGGAAACAATGAAAAGTCCAGGACTCGTTCTTGTCGATTCAGCGTCAAAAATTGAGTGGAGTCTCCAAAAAGCAAGAACTGCGTTTCCAAAAACACATTTTTCACCCATACTCTCCCTAGATAGGGCTCAAAAATTTTGATGTCCAACTATAGCCGGAAAGACCGAAATTTCAAACATTCAAAAAATGTTCTACCACCAAAAACATGTGGGGTGCGTAAGGCGGACGGGCATTCCGGTTTTGGTTGGTTATTCCTTGAATAATCAACCTATGTTTTCATGATAATGGTCAACCTCTCCGATTTGGCTCAACATTTTTTTCTGGACGTTTCATGATGTCCTGATCAAAAAAGGTCGATGTCCGTCCGCCGTACGCCGTACGCCGTCCATCGTCTGCGCCGTTTTTGGTAGTAGAAAATTTTCTAAAAATCTGAAATTTGGCTCAGGGGTCTGTTCCCAGCCGAGATGGGTCCTCGAAACTTTTCAGCCCGATCGGACCAAATTTGGAGGGGGTAGGGGTCAAAATGTGTTTTTTGAAAAATGGATTTTCGAGATTTTGGGTGATTTAGGCGAGTGGGGTGTCATTTTCCACTAAATTTTGGACGCTAAATCCAATAAAATGGGTCCCAGAACAATTGGCACCCACTGGAAGAAGTTATGGGTCAAATTGGGTATTTATTACCCATTTTGAATATGTGTTTTCGGGATTTCTGCTACCTAGGCGTGTGGGGTATAGTTTTCCACTGAAGTTTGGACGCTGAATCCAATAAAATGGGTCCCAGAACAATTGGCACCCACTGGAAAAAGTTATGGGTCAAATTGGGTAATTATTACCCAATTTGATTATGTGTTTTCGGGATTTCTGCTACCTAGGCGTGTGGGGTATCATTTTCCTCTAAATTTTGGACGCTGAATTCAATGATGTGTGTCCCAGAACGATTGGCACCCACCAGAAGAAGTTATGGGTCAAAATGGGTATGTATCCACCCATTTTGTATGTGTCAGGATTTCTGGTGCCTAGGCGTGTGGGGTATCATATATTCCACTAAATTTTGGACCCTGAATCGATTGGAATGGGTCTGGGACCCGCCACTCCCACTGTTTCCCCCATTCGAGGAATAACCAACCCGTGTGTAAGAATTTGCAGATTTTTTCAATGATTTCTTTCCGGTTTATTCTTTATCTAGACATCTTGAGGTGCAAGCTGTCAAATATTGGGGCAAATCGGAGAGGTCGACTTTGGAACAAGAACATACGTTGATTATTCAAGGAATACCAAACCTTAACGTCAGCTTAAAACTACCCTTATAAACGCCTATTTACTTACCTTATGTTATTCCAGGGAGTTCTCAGTCTTGCGAAGCGGTTCAAGAATCTCCTGTTTGTGAAACGCAATCCTATCCCAGAATGTAGCCATCTCGACTTTATGTTTGGAACGGGAGCTGAACTATCATTCTTTCCCGAAGTTCTACAACTATTGGAGTCAAACGCCAGCCCGCGCTCCTTGGCCAACGAGTTATGACTTCACATCTTGCGGACGAGACCCGAAAAACTCCAAAGTTACTGGGAGTTTTAGCGAAATATTATTTTTGAAATTTCTCTGCCTTGGTTTGGCTGCCCATCTTTTTCATGCCCTTGAGATAGGGTCTAATAGTGCCTGTGATGATTCACATTTTCCTAAAAGCTGAAAAACCAAGGGAGGAGGGGGATAAATGATTCAACATTTTGTTAACAGCGCCGAGAAATGGTTGCTGCAATCAGCGTTTCGGTTGTTTGGGCCGCTTCATTGTTCTGAGACCTGTTCTCTTGAGTTCCACAACAAAAATCTCATTTGCCAGGAAGCCGTAAGTTTTTCGGGCCTCAAGAAACACAACATCCATCAACCTCCCTTGGGCATTTTAGCGAAATCTCATTACCCACTTCCGAATAAAATGTTTCATTCCAGTTGTCCAATAACTCCCTTTGTCATATACAAATTACCTTTCAGTAGAAATTCTCAGTATCTCCATATTCTAACATCAACATGCTCATATGTGTGTACGTTTCATACTATTCAATGTCCCTGCACAATATAAGTTTTTCCAACTTATTCATGGCGGTGAAACTCAATATACCTCATTGAATATTCTGGAAATCATAGAGAATATGAATTTCCGAATCATCCAATTTCACTCGAATTTTTCGTAATAAATAATTTATTAAGTATCATAAACTGTCTACAGCTATCGATGTGAGTAGTCCCAACGGGTTTTTACGGGGCACATGACATTGGCACGCTGAGAATGATTTTATGGAATTTCCCAGTAGAAAAATAATATTTTCAAAACGGACAACCTCTCGTTTCCTGCAAATCATAGTTGCCACACATCAGAAAGCGGTTCTACAACAAGCCCATTAGCATGTCTATCTATAGTGTAATGCAAGTCTGAACAATGTCCGTTTGGTGGCCTATATAAGCATGAAATTAAGACTAAAATTAAAATTAAACGCAACAACCTACGAACTTTTGTGTCTTGAATGTGTACGAGTATGTCCTGTTCCACCCTATCCTGGTTCGGCCTGCCTGGGTCTGTGTTAACCTGAAGTTTCATTTTATCCTTTTGACCTGTGATTGTTCATTTTGCCTGTATTTCATCTGTCAATGAATCATCACTAATAATTATTGTTGTCTACATTGGAAATTCAACAGACATAATCATGAAATGTTTTTATGATTGCTAGCGGTCAGTTATTATGTTTCATTCAATGATAATTTGCAGAAATGCGTATTCCATTTATGTTTTGAACTTCAGAAGCGCCAACTTTCTGTAGAAGAAACGAAATTTTTTCGAAGCTGGGCTCAAACACGTGATGGCAGTGTCGTTGTGACTCCGGTAAAAAGGAAATATTTGATCATTTTTATTGTCAATCGTTATCAACCTTCAAGCGTTCGCGCGGACGGTCAAGTGACCACGTTGCTGACATTTCGAAAAAAGCGTGAGTGGTGAGTTCTCGGAGTGACGGGTAAATGGTAAAGAAGCACCTAGAGGAGGGGTTATGGGGGGCCCCAAGCGCGGAAGCCTGGTGGCCTGTTGTGCTTCTCTAGGTGTCTCATTCATTAGTCCACAAACAGCCCTAGTCCCCTGGTGAGGGTTGTTAGGTTGTGGACTAACTTATTGCAGGGTACGGTTCTCATTGGGGTTTGTGTCCCAAAAAGGATGTGAGTGCTGGGCACTCAAAGATTATGTGAGTTGCAGTTTCGTCTGCTTCCTCACTGAATCTGTATAGAGTTGTTGGTTGTGTTACCCCTATGCGGTTCAGATGAAAACACAAAGGAGCAAAGCCGGTTAGTAGGCCAACTATCGCTCTTAGGTAGCCGCGTTTAAGTCTGAGTAGGTTCTTGGTGAGTGATGGATGGGGTTTTGCCACCATACGCTTACTGTGGACATGTCCCTCAATATTCCGCCATCTGTCAGTGTGTTTCTTGTGCGTCCACTCCTTGATGGCAGCTCTGAAGGAGCTTTTGGGCAAACCTACAGCCGGCACTGGGCCCACAAGGGGGTTTTAGGCTATGTACACATGACGACGTTTGTCGCTCGGTAAGCGCCGCGGTTGTCGCTCGGTTGTCATGCGCGCGTTTGACACATACATAGAAACAATGGGATCGTACACATGCGACAACCGCGGCGCTTGTAGTTTCCACATCAACCGCCGCGTTTGTCGCGCGCTTGAAGTTACTATACTTGGCATTATTCCAATGTGGAATGTACACATGCACTCAGTCAAACGCTCGCTTTTGCAGTAAAAGGTGATCTGAGCCCTGGTCGTGTGTGTGTTTTGATCTTGCTTTGTGTTTTTGTGAGTGCAATGGATGCGGAAGCGTTCGACACAGAACTATCATTGATGAAATCGAAGAAAGAAGGGTTATCTGGGACATGGAGTGTCCAGATTATAAAAGTAGAGTTTTAAAAGACTGCTTGGCAGGAGATTGTGGACGTTTTCGCAGAAGAAAAAATGACACAGGAACAGAAGACAGTTTTAGGTAAATATACAAAGCATAAGTAGCATTAATTAATTATAGCGATTTACCGCGTCCAAAGATACATCATCACGTGCGGGCACCGGAATTCATCGAGGGACTGGGGGCAAAATTGACCAAATATCGGGTGGAAAACAACAAGCATCATTAGTTACTGGTGACTTGAACATCAATATCAACGAAAATTCCAGAGACAGTTGTAAAATGCATATTTGAATATGATGGGCTGAGCGTGGGCTTGTCTCTTGCATAAATGGTTTTACGCGGATTCAGGGAGAAGAAACGTAGGTCGACCATGACCATATATTTTTATAGAGGATCACGATGTTAAGAAAAATTGGCCATATAATGGAATTGGATGTCACAGACCATTTTGCAACGATTTTAAGTCAAAGGGACAGAGCGGAAAAGCCATAGCCAATATAACTGTCCAACCGAAGACATCGATTTAAGCCATGTGGAGGAGAAGACTTCGTCGTGCATCATGTGAGTGCGTGGTAGTATGCACCGACTTGACAACAGCAGCGGATAATTTGGAAAACATACTATCTCCATCCTAAAGAGAATCTAAGGAAAAAATAATGAGGACACCATCGCATAAGACACAAAGCTGACCTGGAGAAAACCATTGCGAGGACTATAAACTTGCTATAAAGCTCGGAAGTGAAGACAAGAAAGCGAAAAAGGCATGCTGCCGGCACTTTACCACCAAACCTTTCACACCCGCCTCCGTGAAATGTTGTCAGGAATAGCAAAAACCAAATGCCGACATATTAAAATAATAAAAAAGCAAGAAAATGATTATGACAATGAGAGCGAAATTCAGAACAGCAGGACGAGACCCGACTAACACTTATGGAAGTTGAATTAAAACAACAGGAGCGTACCTGGGTACAGAGAAAGAGGAAAGAATCGGAAAAGTCACGGCGATCAGATGTCGAGCGGACAATAATTACAAGCAACCCCACAACCAAAGTCCATGGGCTAATGCTCTATTAACACTATCTTCTTCCTACGGACGAATTGGGGAAAAAATAAAACCCTAATATCCGAACCGGCGACGCAAACATTGCATCAAGCACGATAGACCTGAGTACGCAGCCCTCCTCAGTGTCGAGAAAGTCGGAAGTTTACTTCAAAAACCCTAAAGAAGACAGGAAGGCGACGTTGAGAGGTAAATCGAATATGATAAGCTACGAGAGGGACAGCGAGCCCGGTGTAAGGAATATTCAGCACCGAATGATGAAAAACGTTAAAGGACCGTCTTGGCTGCTCCAAAATTGATGGGTGTATCGAACCGTAGTTTTCCGCGAGAACTTGCTTCCCTTTCAGGCCATATAAGAATATGCATTGCTCGTCCCCTCTTCAAAAAAGGTGGTGATCCATACGGACCGTCAACTATCTCCAATAGCGC
>CM034001.1:26446464-26514689 GCA_019603395.1 Cyrtorhinus lividipennis | reverse complement strand
CAGAGCGAGCACAGGACAAAGCCAGGATGGACTGAGTGAGTTGCACTTGCACTAAAGGTTACAAAATATAATGACTCCGACATGTTGGGGCGCCTTGCACTGATGGGCGCCTCGACAACAACCCCCCAGTTGGGCGCCTTGGCAACAATGCGCGCTGGAGCTCTCTCCAAGTGCATGTCCAGGCAGGAGCTGCGCGCGCATCCTGGCGCGTGCTCCCTCCCTTCTGGTTTTCAGGAGGCAGTAAGCCTGGGGGGCTTACACAGGGACCCATTTCCGGCTCTAGTTGGTCCTCGAAACTTTTCAACCCGATCGACCAAAATTTGAGAGGGTAGAGGGCAAAATGTATTTTTTGAAAAATGTATTTTCGAGATTTTGACGATCTTAGCGAGTAGGGTATCATTTTCAACTAAATTTGGACGCTAATCCAATAAATGGTCCCGGAACTGATTGACGTCCTCTGGATGAAGTTATTGGTCAAAATGGTACCTATCTACCCATCCGAATGTGTGTTTTTTAGATTTCTGGTACCTAGGGGGTGTTATATTTCACTAAATGTTGGACCCTGAATCGATTGGAATGGGTCAGGTACCCACCACACCCCACTGTTTCCCCCATTTTCCCCATGTTCGACGACTTAGGCGTGTGGAGTATTGTTTTTCACTAAATTTTGGACGCTGAATCCAATGAGACGGGTCCCGGATCGATTGGCGCCCACCGGAAGAGGTTATGGAAGCTGAATCTATTATTAAATTTGTCTCCATGCGCCTGGTCCGAGGAATAACCAACCCCTGTGTAAGAATTTGCAGCGTTTTGATCTGGAGATCATAAAACGTACTACGTAATCGGTAGATTATTCAAGGGATAGCCAACCAATAAAGAAAATGATCTAAACTAGCCCTGAACACATCCACCACCCGGATGACGATTCCATTTGTTTTGAATGAGAATTCATGAAAGTTCGATCAGAAGTATCATCAAATGTACAACACTTGATTCGATTTGGTGAACGAAACTGATGAACGTAGTAAAAATGACTTCTTTTCATAAGTTTTGAATGAGGTTTCTTGTTGGTTTGATAAGAATCCTTATCCAATACTTGAGTCAATTTTAGCTGACAAAGCTGAAGGTCAACTTCAGCGAGCGAGATTTCCCTAGGGTGTTGGAACCGTGAAGAGGATTGATTATCTTCAGTCTCGTAGCTCGTGCATTACGCCCTCATCCATAATTAGGTATCATCTCATTCTTACTTCTATTTCTAATCGTCTCCGGCCGTCGATTCAGTATGCAGTAAAGATAAATGGAGAGAGATAAATTTGAAAAAATATTTATCATCATATCATGTATTTCACAACATGATCCTAATCATCTCAAATCGTGAGGGATGGGGAACGAAGGAAGGACAGAATCTTAATAAAATCTGTGATTTTTGGAAGCCTGGGATAAACAATGGGGGACTTGCCCGCCAGTCGTTTACACTGTATTTGAACGGAATATGAAAATAAGAAACATGATCGCCAGCTTTTATATGCTTACTACGTCATTAATTTCCGTTCTGACCCTGAGAAGAATGCGTTTGCAGGAGCCATTAACTTTAGCTTGAACATAGTTGGTAACTAGTGCGTCTTCCTCCATCGTCTCGCTCCTTCTACATTTCTCCCTCGGTTCCTCACACATCAATGTCGGATGAAAACGACTCGTGAGAACCTTACATGAAATCCTTCGCATACCTAAACTTCCGAGTCTAAAATCGCGGAAACTTAAGATGGTGGAAGCTCACAAGTCAGTAAACCCTCAACAAGAGCACTTGCCGTCTGCCGGTTGTAGTTTCCTGTTTTTCGTGATGCTCACTAAACCTTACAACTATCTCCACGCGAGGACTGAAAGGGTTAGTAAAATCCTTTCAGTGTCAGAGGTCGCCGCCCTTGGTTTCAGGGTTGCCTCATTTGTCACCGTGAGCGATCCGTGTGGGTTATCCGGCTAAATATTTCGAGCAAAATCCCATTATTCTTTCGGTCCATTTTCTCTCCTTTCCTACTTTCCTTCCCCAAAGAGGTGAGTTTAAATCACACAAATCACTGCCACGAAGGTGAAGATATTCTCTCTGGAACAAAAATAAGAATTGAGTCGGCCAGAAATGGGAAGTAATGGTGTCAATGTGGGAGCGGGGAGAAAATTGCGAAGTTCAGAAACCACGAACAGAATACGGAGGGTTCAACCAAAGCAGGTGGGTTTCATTTTCATGATATAACCCCCCTCCCCCCGATATTTTTTGCAATCTAGGCGTGTCAGGTATCATTTTCCACTAAATTTTACACGCTGAGTCCAATGAAGAGGGTCCTAGAACGATTGGCACCCACTGGAAGAGCTTATGGGTCAATATGGGTATCTATCTACCCATTTTGAATATGTGTTTTCGATATTTCCGGTACCTAGGCGTGTCGGGTATCATTTTCCACTATATTTTGGACGCTGAATCCAAATAAATGAATCCCGAAACGATTGGCGCCCTCTGGATGAGGTTATGAGCCAAAATGGCTATCTATTACCCATTTTGAATATGTGTTTTCGAGATTTCTGGTACCTAGACGTGTGAGTATCATTTTCCTCTAAGTTTTGGACGCTGAATCGATTGGAATTGGTCCGGGACCCGCCACACCCACTGTTTCCCCCGTTTCCTCATGCTGAAGAAATGAGTCTCCATGCGGCTGGTTCGAGGAATGACCAACCCCTGTGTAAAAATTTGCAGCGTTTTTTCCATGTCTTCTGAAGTCTCCAAGCTCCAGCCTCCTTCACGTCACCTTATTTTCTGGTTTTCCTTTCCTACTCGCCTGGTAGATAGAACTAATAGACGACGTCAATCCAACGTAAAAAGCTCTGGCCTTATCGAATCCTCTGTGCGATCTAATGCTAATCCCTTATAGTTTTCAATATAACTTTTCATGTCTCTTGTTAAATTTAGGAAACCTTACGACAAAAGTATCCTCTGTGTGGTCTTGTCACGGTTAATACCTTAAAAAAGTAAATTTGTGGAGGGTGGCTGGGAAGGGGGTTGTCAAGTGGCAAGAGCGGTAAAATTCCTCGATGCAGGCCCAGAAAAGTGATCCCCGCCCCTTCAACTGCTGGGTGGTTTCTTCGTGGGAAAATTACTTACGTATACGTGAAATGAATTGTTGTTGCCCAATTGGTAAGGTGTAAGTGAGTGATCTGAGCTTTCAAGTATACTTCACTTTCTCCCACCTCTCATATTTGAGGGGACTGATGCGTATTACTCGTAGGCAATGATACTCAAGTGAAAGGGTCAATTATTTCAAGAAATGACACCATTGCCGAATAAAGACACCAAATTTTTCTGAGGGTTTTCCTTTGCTCACTGTCGCAGTTGGTGAAAACTGTGTTCGAGGATTCAATCCCAGTTTCAAACCCGTGTCTGGCCTTGAGAACTCCGCAAAAGCAATCCTATTCCATCACGTCCGGTTGATTGACACCTCCATTTACCCGTTCTCAGCATTAGATGAGCCCTTCGAACACCCCCTTTGCTCTCTTAGGGTTATATTAAAGTCGTGGGAGAACTAATCGCTTCAAACTTACTTCGCTGGAGCGCGTGGTTTTTTTTTTCTATACACGGTTACTGTAAAAAACGATTTGCTCTACGAAAAAGGTTCCTCAGTAGGCGACTGGGATGGCCAAGAAATGTACGGTTATTGGAGAAAATAAATGAACAAAATAAACGTGTTTGCTCAATTATCGACTTTCCCTGTAAAATATAACGGTTATTTTTTTTTTCTCAGGATTGTAGGTCAATGAAGGGAACACGACTAGAGACGAATTTTAAGTAATTACCCATGTAATGCAAATGCAGGGTGATGCATTACACTCCATCCACAGGGAATTCGCCTGAGAAATCTAGAACATCTCACCGTGGTGGCTTTAGTAAGCTAGGGAATTTGGAAGAAACCTTTTTCTGGGCTCCATAAATTAGTGGACATCCTACAATTTAATACCACCATCTTGAATCCAGCATACAATATCAGAGTATGACTAATCGAGCTCAAAATCGTAGTCATTCAAGCAAATCGCAGGCTTCAACAAGTAGAAAAATCTGTTCCTAGGATAATGCAGATGTCGAGAAAAAAAAAAAGAATCTGGAGCATGGAGACTCATTCCAATCGATTCAGCGTCCAAAAATTAGTGGGAAACGATTCCCCACACGCCTAAGTCGTTGAAAATTTCGAACATGGGGAAAATGGGGGAATCAGTGAGTGTGCGGCTATCAGACCCATTCCAATCGATTCAGGGTCCAAAATTAGTTGAACATGATAACCCACAAGCCTAAATCGCGTAAAATCTCGAAAATCCTTTTTTTTTTTTCGAAAAAACACATTTTTACCCCCCCCCCCCCTGAATTTGGTCCGATCGGTCTGAAAAGTTTTGAGGACCAATTAGAGCCTGGGAACATGATTTGCTGGGTAAATCGGACTGCCCACTTCAACCTTCAAAAACCTGTTAGTCAAAGGGCTTCCGAACCAATAAAGGTTGCTACTAAAATCTGTAAGCCACCTGTTTTAGAGGAAGGGACACTAATCTAACCGACTGCGTGGTCATCTAATTTTCATGCCTGTTGAACAGTGTACGTACGTTTAGGTTACGAGTCGAATTGGTTACTTTCGCAGATGTAGACCGAATGAACGAGTTCACTTCAAATCGGTTGGATTCATCTAACAAACAAGATCTGCCTCTTTAAATACACATCCCTTTCTACTGGTAATCAACTAAAGGCATTCAGATTAAGATATGATTGCTAAAATTTCAGTCATGTAGTAAAATTTTAGTTCTGATAAAAAGCACCATTTTCCGATCTCGTGGCCTTTTCAAAAGAGGAAAATGTTTTACCAGCCCTCCCAAGTGACGTTTGGCTTGCGGAAAAATCAACAAGAACGAAATGAATGTTGCTGTTTCAGTATCCTCGCAATGATGAAGAGTTGAATCAAAAGAAATAGCTTGCGATCCCCTTGAGCTCATGGAGGTTCTTACAGACTCGGAGTTTCATATATAAAGGGATGTTAGGTCGAAGGAAAACTGATGATGGAGGTATCCTGCTGAGCTGTTTGACAGAATAAGAGGTTTCCGTCGAGGCTGATTTTTCCTCATAAGAGGACAATATAAAGAAAAGTCAACGTTTTTTTGTTTTATCGGGGCCACGAAGGACCAATATCCTGCGGAACGGTTAATCTTGTTGGCCGGAGACCAGTTTCTAATGAATGAACTCGATCAATGCTCGAGAAAGAATAATTCACCCCTGACTCTAGGTACTTTCTCGTGGGGTTTCTTGGGACTAATATATTACTTTGAAGGAACAACGAACAACGGGTTTTTACTGATTGCAAATAAGTCTGGCTATTTCTTTTTTTTTTTTTCAAATCGTTGCGAAAATGCATTTGATAGATCTTTGTGTGCTTACTCGATGTAAAGTAACAATTATTTATGATCTACAGAAAAATATGTTGGATTATCGTGAAACAATATTTTTGGTTTCATAAAAAAGGCGCTCCTGTTTCAACACACATTATATTTCAGATCAATTCGAACAGAATCATTGGTGAATACAAACTTTCAGCAGCCGGCAAAAACCCGTGCATACCGCAACTTAAATGATTGTACAATGGCGTGATTATGAAGTTTATTGATCCACCTGTCTCAAGCACTTGAGTTCCCATTATCACGGTCATGTCAGTTGCGGTTGGTGCCGCTGACATCTCTAGCAACCCTCTGTCTACCGCCAAAGATGAAGTGTTGGATTATCGGCTGGTTCTAAATTTAACATCGAAGAGACAGGAGAGACTGATTGGATTCGTTGACCATGATATTATGTGATTTAATTGCTCAACTTCACGCTTCCTGACTTCAGAGATGCCAGGATCATCACCCAGCTCTTCTTCTAAGGGCATGTTCATTCTAGGGCATGTTCATCCAGCTTTGACGTAAAGATCGACTTGACGAGTGCTCTAGATGAATCACTTATATCCACTATAGGAATTATAGTCGTAGCGTGGTTTCCTGAAACCTGCCAGCTTCTTATATTCATTCTCAATTATTTTATTTTAATGATTTTTTAATTTTAATTAATTATTATTTGAAATATATTCTAAAATTAAATAGGTTTCAGTGGAACCGCGTAATCTATCGTAGCTATTTCTAACTCACTTCTCTGATCTTGTTAAAATCCTTGGACCAGGCGCATGGAGATTCATTTCTTCAACATGGGGAAAATGAGGGAAACAGTGGGTATGGCGGGTCCTGGACCCATTCCAATCGATTCAGGGTCCACAATTTAGTGGAAAATGATACTCCAAAAGCCTAGGAAATCTGGAAAACAAACATTCGAAATAGGTACCCATTTAGACCCATAACCTCATCCAGAGGGCACAAATCATTCCAGCCCCTGTCTCATTGGATTCAGCGTCCTAAAGTTAGTGGAAAACGATACCCCACACGCCTAGGTACCCACCAAAAATCTCTAAAACACATATTCAAAATGGGTATCAGATAGCCATTTTGACCCATAACCTCTTCCAGTTGCCGATCGTTCTGGAACCCTTTTCATTGGATCCAGGATCCAAAATTAGATGGAAAATGATACCCCCACACACCTAGATTGTCAAAAATCTCAAAAATCCGCTCTGAGACCCATCTTAACATTGGTATTTTGTCTGCACTTGTTTCAAATTTGGGTCGATCGGACTGAAGAGTTCCGAGGTTCAACTAAAGCAAAAAAGAAGTTTCAGACCAAAATTTCAAATTTTTAAAAAATATTCTATTACAAAAAAAATTCGGTTTTTTTGTTGGAAATTTCGGTTAATGGATCTATACTTATCATGAAACGCACACTGTCAGATGTTTTTGGGGCCACGAGGAAGAGGAACCTCTGGAATGATTAACATAGGTCCGGTATACCTAATCAACCGAAAAATTACACAGGCGTTTCAATAGTTGACCTTTCCTGAAACGCCTCGTACATTGCTTCACGTTATCTATTTACATCATTAATCATTATCATACTTCATTGTTTCTTTTTTTGGAAGACAATAATTATTGTCTACTATGAAAGTTTACTGAGTATTAACTTTTCAATGGTCTTATGGAATTGAATATGATCGGAAAACGCTCAAGCATTAACTAGCTATCAGAATATCATTATTGATGCGGTGTAACGGGGCGGCAAATTTCAAGCGCCCCGCCAAGAAACCTCGGCGGCGGGGGACGGAACGACCCCTCTCCCCTCCAAACGCCTAACTCCAGCTGGGCGGAAGGCGTGCCCTCTTTGGATTGGGTAGGCGATGGGCGGCGCAAGACACCCAGGGAGGAGTAGAAGGGGAAGGCGACGTGACGAGCGGACGGAGAGAACCAACATCAAGCAGTCGTATCCGAACTCACGAGAAGGAAAGTTGAAATCTCTGTTCGCGGAACGGAGTGAAGTGAACCGGGACATCGAAGTAAAGTGAACCGGGACATCGAAGTAAAGTGAACCGGGACATCGAAGTGAACCGGGACATCGAAGTGAACCGGAACATCGAAGCGAAGTGAACCGGGACATCCAAGTGAACCGGGACATCCAAGTGACCCGGGACATCGAAGTGAACCGGAACATCGAAGCGAAGTGAACCGGGACATCCAAGTGAACCGGGACATCGAAGTGAACCGGAACATCGAAGCGAAGTGAACCGGGACATCGAGGCGAAGTGAACCGGAACATCGAAGTGAAGTGAAAGTGACCTGAAGGAACGATAGCATCGTGGTTCCTTCAGGGTGAGAACTCGGGAATTGGGAGATCAGCCAATTCCTATCCCGTAACAGTGGACCCCTATTACGAACTGAAAATCCCCCGTCGGACCCGAGTGTTGATCCGTTCGCGCCCGACCGACGGCCAATAGTCTGGGTTTTCCACGCACCGCCAGTCGTCGGACCTCCGTTGGAAAGAGCCTCGCCTCCTCCGACCTGGACGGCGTTCCCCTGACCGAAGCCGAGCAGTGAAGAGCACATCACCCTGTTGTCTCCATCCGAAGGCGTTGGTGCACGTAAGTGGCGAATTAACTCTGTCTCGTACCCTCGCAACGCGAAAGTCGACTCTTTAAATCTGGCCCAAGCCCTGACGTTTAGTCATTAGAAAGCTGATCAGAGAAATTGTAACTTGTAACCGTAGTATTGAGTATTTTGTCTGTTGTAGAAAAGCAAAGGGAGTTAGGGGAGGACATTAGTAAAACAACTGTATTTTTCCGTTATTCTAAATCAAACACTCCTGAGCCTTCAGCTACCTCGTAAATTCATTGGCCTTCAGCCCTTCACATTCCACCTACTCACTAATTAGATTAAGTCATAGTCAGTATCCTTCTCGGCCGAGACATTCCATATTTTATATTTCGAACAATTGCGTATTATAAACCAATATTGAACTCGTGCCTTTCACTTACGAAACCCCATTCCTCAGAGCTTAGTCAATTCAGGTGTACTTGGAGTCTATGACCGACCGTCTCCGACATTCCGAACGGTAAGTGAAAGTCTTTAGTCTCCCACTAATTTATTCGCCTAGGTCTATTTCTGGATCCCTAGCCCGTTAGGTGAAACGGCGGGTTACATCTTTTGGTGGCAAGCGGTGGGATATTTCAGAAATCTCGATTTCTGTCGTATCCACAACAAGTGATCTTGACCAGGCGAATATTGGTGAGAAAAAGCTCTGAAGGAATTGGGTCGCGTTTTATAATCTCGAAATTTAAATTGTGCTAGTTATAGATTCTGAAATTTAAAATTGTAAGAAACAAACAAATCGGCCCGAGTGTGAGGAAGCGAGTGAGGAGTCAATTAACTTCAAATCCGTATCATTTTTCTTTCTTTCCATAAATCAAAATTTAACTACTGGCTCATTTATCTAGTAGCATCACTCTCGTGTAGCCTCTGTTCCGAGACTGTCCCGGGTCTGTGCCGGGACTGTTCCGAGGCCCTCTGTTCCGAGACTGTCCCGGGTCTGTGCCGGGACTGTTCCGAGGCCATCTGTTCCGAGACTGTCCCGGGTCTGTGCCGGGACTGTTCCGAGGCCCTCTGTTCCGGGACTGTTCCGACGAGCCTTCAGCTCCAATTGACATCCCGATTCCAGACCCGTCATAGCTCTTACCAACTGGGAAGTCCTTTCTCGATTCGTGGGGAAATTATCGGTCCTTGGTGCGCAAGAAAGTGATCTATCAGTTCTGTAATTCTTTTTATTTAGTTCTTTTGTGCAACAAGTGAGTTCGCGACCATGCAACGAAACAGCAGCCCATCAGTCGAGGGCGAAGCCATGATGAACGCCGTGACGGAAGCGATGAACAAACTGGGCGCCTTCTTCCGCGAGCCTGCGGCCTCCGGCATTCCGCGGTCGTTGTTTATGGAAGTCGACCCATGGAACCCTGATGAGCCGGATGCTATCACGGCATCCGTGTTCTTCCAGGAAGTGGAGCAAGCAACCCAAGAGCTTGACGAGCACAAGAGACTGCGATTCCTTCGCACCCGCCTAAAAGGTGGAGCCAAGCGATTCCTCCAGGATGGTCTTGGCGAAACCCCGTACACGACCGTGAAGAAGGCCATACTGGCATGGTATGGCGAGGAAAGTCCCGAGAAGGCGACCATACGACTCTGGACAGCCCAGAGAGACCCCGACGAGTCCATCCGACGGTTTGCAGAACGACTTCTGGCCACGGCACGATCGGCTGTCCGAACTGAACCCAACCTGAACGAGGCCCAACGTCGGGAATGGACAAGACGAAAGGCACTCAGCGCTTTTGTCCGCGGGCAACCGAAAGAACTCCATCTCTACTTGCAGGGTAACCCTCCGGACACCTTGGAGGATGCAG
Organism: Cyrtorhinus lividipennis; assembly: GCA_019603395.1. Classification (NCBI taxonomy): domain Eukaryota; kingdom Metazoa; phylum Arthropoda; class Insecta; order Hemiptera; family Miridae; genus Cyrtorhinus; species Cyrtorhinus lividipennis. Next base: position 26,504,811 of record CM034001.1, on the reverse strand, counting down.
TGGAGCGGGCTGAGGGATGGGAGGACGTAATGAGAGCGAAGCAGGACTACGATGCTCGATGGGACATAGCCGCTGTCAGCGGATCAAGACCTTCGGAGCCCAAGAAATGCTACTCTTGCGGAGAACCAGGGCATTTTGCAGCAAACTGCCTGCAAAAACCCAGAAGCCCGCTCCGTTACCCAAACAAACCGGCCACGTTCGGCGATCACCAGTTGATACCGGTGCCGACGAAGTTACCACCGACCGTCCCAGTGCTGCCCTGTATGTACTGTGGTGATATGTCCCACTTTCCAGTGAGTTGCCCCCACGGACTCTACGCGGCCTTGTTCTGCAATTTCTGTGGATCCCGTGACCATCTGGAGGCTGATTGCCTGAAGAAGAAGAAGACCCTGCCCATCTCGAATCCGCGAATGCACCAGGTCAGAAACATCAGTACGACCCATGAAACCCAAGCCAGTCTCACAACAACTAACGAGGACGAACCAATCGTCGACGTCCGCGGAGACGAGCTGGTGTCCTACCAGACCGCGGTGAATGGTGTCATGATGCCCATGATACTGATCACCGCCAGCTTGGGGAAGGAGTCCCGGCGAATGGTCGTGGATACTGGTGCTGCAGTGTCTGTCCTATCAAGACCTGTGCCTGGCATTGACATCCGCCCAACAGCAATAGAGCTATGGGGTGCCGACGGACAACCACTGCCCGTGATGGGGATCCAGGATGTACGTATCACCATCGGTCCGGTTACGATCACGCACGCGTTCTGTGTCTTCCAACGACCTGACTCCGGCTTGGATCTGATCGGACTGGACCTCCTGAGGAAGTTACCCCTTGGCATACGCCCGGATATCGGCGTAGTGGAGATGAAAGAACCCGCCACGGGGAAGATGATCTCCATTGGCGTGGTCGCCCCTGACCCGGACCTCCTCAGGCACGCCCGTCAACTAAAGGACGACAGGAGGGCGCAAAAAGCCCAGGAAATCGCCCGAGCCACGAAACCCGACACCGACAACAATCGCCAGGGCGGGTCCACAGCCGCTCCAACACCTGCCGAGGCCCCCGAACCTAGCGTCGACGACAACCACCAAGGCCAATTGACCACCGAGACAGCACCATCCAGAAAGCAGCCGGTGGTACACCCTCCGATGTCCGAGGTAGCAGAATTCCCAACCGAGATCTGGGACAATCCTCCGTCAACCTCTGAATTGGAGTGCCAGGTGCATCAGCATCTGACTCATCTGGCGGGACCCGACTACCATTTGGTCAAGGACTGCCTGACGCAGAAGCTGCATCTCTTCGAGAAGCCCGGGAAGGAGGGTTGTTCCCTGCAGGTGGCTCACGAAATTGACACCGGAAGCGCGAGCCCCACGGCCAGAAAACCCTATCCAGTAGCGCATGCCCTGAGGGGCTTCGTGGAAGACCAAGTCTACTCCTTGCTGGCCGACGGTGTTATTGTGCCATCCAAAAGCCCCTGGAACGCTCCAGTAGTCATCGCCAAGAAGAAGACCCCTCCCGGTGAGCCACAGCAGTACCGATTCTGCATTGACTATCGGGAAATAAACGCCAAAACCAAGGGTAACAAGTACCCTATCCCTCGGTTGCAGGAAACCCTGGCCATGATGGGGCGTAGTAAGATCTTCACAACCCTGGACCTGACTATGGGATATCACCAGATACCCGTCAGTCCCGAATCGAGGGAAAAGACCGCGTTCACGGCACTAAATCGTCATTTCGAGTATGTGCGCATGCCCTTCGGGCTTAAAAATGCCCCGGCAACTTTCCAAGCCGCCATGAATGACGTGCTCGACGGACTGCTGGGTGACGGTTGTCTAATATACCTCGACGACGTCATCATCTTCACTGAGGATCTGCAGTCGCATGTTAACATATTGCGAGCCGTTCTGGAGAGATTTGAAGCGACTGGATTCCGCCTTAATCTCAAGAAGTGCTCGTTCCTGAAGTCTCGCGTCAACTTCCTAGGCCATGTGATCACGTCAGAAGGAATCGAGATGGAGTCGGAAAAGGTCAAAGCCATAGGAGAATACCCTCCGCCGACAAGCGTTCGTGAGCTCCGATCCTTCTTGGGACTGGCCGGTTTTTACCGCCGTTTCATCGAGCACTACTCGGCAATGAGCGCCCCTCTCACCAAACTCTTGAGGAAAAACCGGGAGTACAGCTGGGGTGAAGAGCAGCAGAGCGCGTTCGACCAACTCAAGCAGGCGCTCATGACCCAACCCGTGCTCGCCTATCCGGACTTTGACAAGCCATTCATCCTGTCCACGGACGCTTCAGGAACCGCTATGGGAGCAGTACTAGCCCAGGAACATCAAGGGCAGGAGCGACCGGTCGCTTACGCGAGTCGCGCCCTCAACGATGCTGAGACACGTTACTCCACCACCGAGCGTGAGCTCCTCGCTGTAGTCTGGGGCGTGACGCATTTCCAGCAATTCCTGCTCGGGAAAAAGTTCGTCCTGAGGACCGACCACGCAGCACTCACGGCAGCCATGAATCTACGCGATCCAACTTCGCGCATTGGACGATGGATCCTCCGGCTGACGGAGTACGAGTATGAAGCGCAGTACCGCCCCGGATCGCAGATGGCTCATGTCGACGGCCTGAGTCGTGTTCCCGTTGGCGCCATCACACTAAGCATGCCGAAGGAACTTCTGATGGCGGCCCAATCCTTGGACACCTGGATCTCCACCCTGACGGCTGATCCAGGGAAGTATCAACTAAAGGAAGAGGAAGGAGTCTGGAAGAAGGAGGTCGATGTGGATGGCCAGCGGATCACGGTGCCACTGATCCCATCCACCATGCGGCGCTGGTTCCTGACCAATTGTCATCAACATCAGTGGGCCGGGCACCCTGGCATAGAAACAACTACCCGTGTCGCCAGGCGGTACGGGTACTGGAAGAAGATGGTACGTGACATCCGAGAGTTCGTCCAGAAATGCCAGGAGTGCCAGGAGAGGAACACTCCCCCAAATTTGACACCACCAATCCAGAAACCCGAGATACCGACCCGAATTGGTCAAATCGTCGGTATTGACTTTGTTGGGCCTCTACCTGGTCGAGGGGGCACCAAATACATCCTGACGGTAATCGATCAGTTCTCTAAGTACGCAGAGGCTTATGTCACCACAGATTGCACAGCAGTAACAACCGCTCGCGTATTGACCACGAAGTACCTACCAACCCATGGTGCACCTGAGAGGCTCGTCTCCGACCGAGGCGCCGCCTTCATCTCGGGGGTCGTCAAGGAGCTCTGCGATACCTGGGAGATACGCCACGTCCACACCTCCGCTTACCACCCACAGGCCAACGGTGTATGTGAGCGATTCCATCGCACTCTGGCAAACCTGGTAGCGAAACTGAAACGAAACACCCGGGACTGGGAAGCCGCCTTGCCTTTGGCACTAGCTGCCTACCGCAGCCTTCCCCACTGTAGTACAGGCTATTCGCCAAATCACCTGGTTTTCGGACGAGAGCTGAGAATGCCGCACCTAGCCGAAATCAGCATGAAACGGGAAGCAACATCGCCCTTGAAAGATCAACACCAGGAAATGGTGCGGGTCCGTTTGGAAGCCGAGCGACAGTTGAGGCGCGCTTGGCACACCCGCGAGCAGGCAATCAACAAGCGACGCCACTCTCGGGAGTTCCAGATAGGCCAACAAGTGTATGCCCAGCAGCTCGTCGCCCCACCAGGTACAGTGAAGAAGTTCTGGAGCCCCTGGAAAGGACCGCTCCGTGTGACCCGCAAATTGACCGATGACAATTACGAGGTCCAGGATGTCCTGGGGAAGACCACGCGTTACCACCTCAGCAGGCTCAAGCCAGCGTTTCTCAACAGCGTGCCAGACGACGCCGTCACCCCCGACGTAGCGGAGGAGTCGCGCCCACCCGAGAGCCCTGCCCCTCCACCTAGCGAAGATAGTGGAGGGACGTGGTTGTCAGACCCTCTGGAATGGCCGGAACCAGTACGGACCGAAGAAAATCCTGAACCTGGGGCCCAGGGCCCTGGAAGATCCTCCAGCCGAATCCCGATTCCGATTAGGACGGCGTCCAGTCCATACGGGCTAAGACCAAGGCGCAAAACGATCGACTACGCGCAGCTCCACGCGGGGAAGATATCAACACCTCGAACGGGATGAAGCAATTAAAAAAAAAAAAAAAAAAAAAAAAAAAAAAAAAAAAAAAAAAAAAAAAAAAAAAAAAAAAAAAAAAAAATATAATTTTTCAAGTTTTGGGGTATACTCGTAATTTGTGAAGTAGAATAGGGAATGTCTTACCTGTAGAATAAAATGCACGACACCAGTACTTGCCTTGTTTGATTAATGACCGTACCTCATGGGTCGGGACAGGACTGCCTTGCCACTCCCCTCTTTTCTTTGTTTTTCCCTTGTAATGGTAGCTAAAATCTAGGATTGTTGTTCAGCGTCTGGCTCGGTGCAGAGAGGGAGGTTGTCTGCATGATACATGAGCCATTGACTGACGTACAACGGGTGAGTCGGAGCGTGAGAGGAGACTAACAGAAAGGCCGGTTTGTCTGTTTCAGGGTATAGTGGGAAAATAGGAGATCAGCGAACGACACCAGAAGACTATGGCGCTACCTCGACCGCGGGTACCATCGTCGGTGAGCAGCACGGACTTGGAGCCCGGAAGTACGGAGTGGCTGGCCGTCACCTCCACGGTCATCATGGGGCTGGGCAAGCTGGTCGCGTCCTGCGACAGGATGCCAACACAGAGGCGGATTCTGCTGCGCTGCCTAGACGAGCTTGGGGAAAGCTTGAACGTTGGCGACTCGGGGGTGGACATGAGATCAAGATCGAGTGGTGGGTCGGTGGAGGTCGAGTCCCTGCGTTGCCGAGTGATCATGATGGAACAACGGCTGCAAGCCATGACCCACCTCAACGACTCATTCGGGTCGAGCACGCACCGCGCCACCCCTCGAGGATCGTCGACACCACGACCTGACAGCAACGTGGACGGATACCCCGCCCCTGCATTCACAGCGCCCGCCGCGGCCGAGCCGAGTATTGCCGACTCGTCGACTTCGTCCTCGGACTCCTCGTCATCTGAAGAAACCGCACGGGAATCAGACACCACCCCAGGGCAACCGCGTTCCGGCTCCTCCCGGGCCTCCACCCCTCGGCCGGTGAAGGTCGCCCTAGCCTGATGGGGATGCTGGCGCTAGTTCACCCGTGGCCCCTGCCGACCCATCCAACATACCACCTTGGAACATCCGCGCCAGCGTACCTTCGACGAATGGGAGCGTCCTGTGCTGCATTTGCACGAAGCGACAACACCCGCCGACAACCTACCGCTGCGGTGGCTGCAAAGTGATGTGGAATCGGCTGGTGAGAAAGTGCCGGAACCTACGACCCACGGATCCCGCCTACCCGAAGCCCTGCTCCATCGCCGAACACGAGACGGACCGCCCACCAACCTGTGCCGCTTGCAGACGCTGGCGGTACGAGCAAGCGTGGATAGCAGCCAAACGACCTGACGCAATGCCCATCGCACCAGTCACCCCCACCGGAAGGAAAATTGCCGAGGTAGACCTCGGCCTCCGAAGATCGGAGGGGTGTAACGGGGCGGCAAATTTCAAGCGCCCCGCCAAGAAACCTCGGCGGCGGGGGACGGAACGACCCCTCTCCCCTCCAAACGCCTAACTCCAGCTGGGCGGAAGGCGTGCCCTCTTTGGATTGGGTAGGCGATGGGCGGCGCAAGACACCCAGGGAGGAGTAGAAGGGGAAGGCGACGTGACGAGCGGACGGAGAGAACCAACATCAAGCAGTCGTATCCGAACTCACGAGAAGGAAAGTTGAAATCTCTGTTCGCGGAACGGAGTGAAGTGAACCGGGACATCGAAGTAAAGTGAACCGGGACATCGAAGTAAAGTGAACCGGGACATCGAAGTGAACCGGGACATCGAAGTGAACCGGAACATCGAAGCGAAGTGAACCGGGACATCCAAGTGAACCGGGACATCCAAGTGACCCGGGACATCGAAGTGAACCGGAACATCGAAGCGAAGTGAACCGGGACATCCAAGTGAACCGGGACATCGAAGTGAACCGGAACATCGAAGCGAAGTGAACCGGGACATCGAGGCGAAGTGAACCGGAACATCGAAGTGAAGTGAAAGTGACCTGAAGGAACGATAGCATCGTGGTTCCTTCAGGGTGAGAACTCGGGAATTGGGAGATCAGCCAATTCCTATCCCGTAACAGTGGACCCCTATTACGAACTGAAAATCCCCCGTCGGACCCGAGTGTTGATCCGTTCGCGCCCGACCGACGGCCAATAGTCTGGGTTTTCCACGCACCGCCAGTCGTCGGACCTCCGTTGGAAAGAGCCTCGCCTCCTCCGACCTGGACGGCGTTCCCCTGACCGAAGCCGAGCAGCGAAGAGCACATCACCCTGTTGTCTCCATCCGAAGGCGTTGGTGCACGTAAGTGGCGAATTAACTCTGTCTCGTACCCTCGCAACGCGAAAGTCGACTCTTTAAATCTGGCCCAAGCCCTGACGTTTAGTCATTAGAAAGCTGATCAGAGAAATTGTAACTTGTAACCGTAGTATTGAGTATTTTGTCTGTTGTAGAAAAGCAAAGGGAGTTAGGGGAGGACATTAGTAAAACAACTGTATTTTTCCGTTATTCTAAATCAAACACTCCTGAGCCTTCAGCTACCTCGTAAATTCATTGGCCTTCAGCCCTTCACATTCCACCTACTCACTAATTAGATTAAGTCATAGTCAGTATCCTTCTCGGCCGAGACATTCCATATTTTATATTTCGAACAATTGCGTATTATAAACCAATATTGAACTCTTGCCTTTCACTTACGAAACCCCATTCCTCAGAGCTTAGTCAATTCAGGTGTACTTGGAGTCTATGACCGACCGTCTCCGACATTCCGAACGGTAAGTGAAAGTCTTTAGTCTCCCACTAATTTATTCGCCTAGGTCTATTTCTGGATCCCTAGCCCGTTAGGTGAAACGGCGGGTTACAGCGGTCCATTAGCTTAAAGGACTAGGATGTCCAGTGTAAGCCTGGTAAACGGAAATCTCCTTTGATTAAACGTCGCGATGGTCCCAGTGCAGGATAAGGGACGCTCGTTTTGGCGGGGAAAAATGGCTTTCGACCGGCCACATGACAGCTAATTCCGACAGGTTATTTATGGTCGGGCCGTCGGCAACGGTTCCAGGACCTCAGAGCCCTTCGACTTAATAACAACTCGGGCCAAGTGAGAAAAATGGCTTTTCAACCTTGTTCGTTTGAATTGGCCGAATGTACACAACGGAGGGGGACCTTTTGACGATTCTAGAAGAAAATGTAAATGTGAGGGGGGTTGATTGAGCTAAATCCATTCAGGGGAAGGAATGTATAGTCCCCTCTCCACCAAATAAAAGCACGAACGCTGCACATTTTTTCACAGGGGTCGGTTATTCCTCGGAAATGGAGCATAGAGATTCACTCTAATCGATTTAGTGTCCAAAATTTAGTAGAAAATGATACCCCACACGCCTAGGTACCGAAAATCTCGAAATTGCACATTCGAAATGGGTAGAAAGGTTTGACTCATAACATCTTCCGGTAGGCGCTAATCGTTCCGGGACACACTCCATTGTATTCAGCATCCAAAATTTAGTGGGAAATGATACCCTACTCGCCTAGAACGTCAAAAATTCGTCTCGAAAATCCTTTATTCGGAAAACACATTTTGAGCTTCTCAATCTCCGAGGGTTCATTGCTTATAACATATTGAAAGGAACTGACCGAACAGGTGACGTTATCAGAGGCACACAAAGGATTTTTAAACGTATCTTCATAATCCTGCCCCTCACCCGTTTATCTGAAGGATCGATTTAGACCACGACCCCGTGACCTGGTGACGTTCTACTGAAAAGAGCTTGTGGCCTTCTGCTATCGACACCTGAAGAAGAGAGGAAGTCTGAAAATTAATGATCATTCCGACTAGCGTCATGGCTAATCCAGAGTTTGGACTTGATAATGAATTGACTCCTTTTCACCGATTTGACTCTCGTAACTCCCAAGAAAACATTTCGAGGGCGAGGAGGTCGGCAGTTTTATGAAGTTCAATGATAAAATGAAAGGATCATGGGCTGAGCAGGTTAAAATAAAAAAAATCTGCAAATTCTTACACACGGGTTGGTTATTCCTCGAATGGGGGAAACAGTGGGTGTGGCGGGTCTCAGACCCATTCCAATCGATTCAGGGTCCAAAATTTAGTGGAATATGATACCCCACACGCCCAGGTACCAGAAATCCTGACACATACCAAATGGGTGGATACATACCCATTTTGACCCATAACTTCTTCCGGTGGGTGCCAATCGTTCTGGGACACACATCATTGAATTCAGCGTCCAAAATTTAGTGGAAAATGATACCCCACACGCCTAGGTAGCAGAAATCCCGAAAACACATAATCAAATTGGGTAATAAATACCCAATTTGACCCATTACTTCTTCCAGTGGGTGCCAATTGTTCTGGGACCCATTTCATTGGATTCAGCGTTCAAAATTTAGTGGAAAATGACACCCTACTCGCCTAGGTAGCAGAAATCCCGAAAACACATATTCAAGATGGGTGTATCTATGGGGCACTACGACACTAATTTACTAATATAATATTGAGAAAACGTAGGTAATTTAGAAGGCTATAATAATTGCATTAAATTGAATTGAATGGTACGAATAAAAAGCTCGGACAGTAAAAAGAATTGTAGGCAACTGCTCAAAATTGGTTGCTAAGTTTAACAGCTGGTTATAAACAACAGGATATGACGAAGTGTTTTGTTTGTCTATTCGGCTGAAGTCACCCACATGGGTAATAAATACCCAATTTGACCCATTACTTCTTCCAGTGGGTGCCAATTGTTCTGGGACCCATTTTATTGGATTCAGCGTCCAAAATTTAGTGGAAAATGACACCCCACTCGCCTAAATCACCCAAAATCTCGAAAATCCATTTTTCAAAAAACACATTTTGACCCCTACCCCCTCCAAATTTGGTCCGATCGGGCTGAAAAGTTTCGAGGACCCATCTCGGCTGGAAACAGACCCCTGACCCAAATTTCAGATTTTTAGAACATTTTCTACTACCAAAAACGGCGTGGACAATGGACGGCGTACGGCGGACGGCGGACGGCGGACGGCGGACGGCGGACGGCGGACGGCGGACGGACATTGACCTTTTTTGATCAGGACATCATGAAACGTCCAGAAAAAAATTTTGAGCCGAATCGGAGAGGTTGACCATTATCATGAAAACATAGGTTGATTATTCAAGGAATAACCAACCAAAAACAAATTCAACAGTGCGGTTACAATAGGAATAGTGATTTGAGGGCTCATCGAGCCGATTTACGGTCAGGTAGCAGGTGTTGGTTCCTTCAATGTATTCAATAAGGGTAGAAACGGAGTCAGTCTAATTGATTGGCTGGAAACACTTATTAATCAATTAAACGTTTATTAACCCCTCACCTCACGGCGTGAAATCCGAAGATCGTATTGCCTCGTAACAGTAATAAGACGCTATTCCCACCTTCCTTCCTTTCGATCATATCATAATTGTTGCTCTACGTAGTATTCGATTCGATTATCGTTCCCGGTCTGGTACATTGACGCTTAATCCTGTCGATCTCTTACATGCAACCGCCGCTGCACAGGGTATTAAAAGGGGGGGGGGGCAAGGTGAGCAGAGGTTGCAGTGGTTAAATGTGAATGTGTATGTGTGTGGTTATACATTTTTCATTTTGGTTGGTTATTCCTTGAATAATCAACCTATGTTTTCATGCAAATACTTAGTCAATCTATCCGATTCGCCCAACATTTTTTTCTGGACGTTTCAAGGTGTCTAGATCAAAAGACGGAAACGGGTCCCTGACCAAAATTTCAGATTTTTAAAAAATTGTCTACTACCAAAGTCGGCGTGGACGGCGGACAAACTAATTGCTAATTTTGATCTAGATACCTTGAAACGTTCAGAAATAAATTTTAGGCCGAATCGGAGAGGTTGCACGAAAACATAGGTTGATTATTCAAGGAATATCCAACCAAAAGTGAAATGTCCGTCCGCCGTACGCGCCGTTTTTGGTAGTAGAAAAATTTCTAAAATGCTCCCGAAAAAAGAGCTCCGTTCCCGGCTATAGTTGGTTCTCAAAACTTTTCAGGTGGATCGGACCAAATTTAGGCGGGGTAGGTGTCAAAATGTGTATTTCGAAAAATGGATTTTCGAGATTTTTGGCGATTTACTTGTGGGGTATCATTTCCACTAAATTTTGGACGCTGAATCCAACGAAGTGGGTTCCAGAACGATTGGCACCCACTGGAAGAAATTATGGGTCAAAATGGGTATGTCCGCCATCACGAACGTAAAAAGCAAGAAGAAGAACTTGGCTTGAGTGGGCGTTTCTGGGAAATTTTTGCCTTTGTTCAGAATCGTCCATGTTACACATGTGTCGCTGATTTTTCCCGGTGTTCAATTAAAAAGAAGTGTTTCCTTTTGCGTACGGTACGTTATAAATCCAGCAAATCCATTTGAGAGTCCAGTTCGTGGCAGGGTACCTATTTACCCATTTCGAATGTGTGTTTTAGAGATTTCTGGTATGTACCTAGGCGTGTGAGGTATCGTTTTCCAATAAATTTTGGACGCTGAATCGATTGGAATGGGTCTGGGACCCACTGTTTCCCCCATGTTGAAGAAATTAGTCTTCATGCGCCTGGTCCGAGCAATAACCAACTCGTGTGAAAGGATTTGCTGAGTTTTCAAATAACACTAATAACTGCTATGTTTGACGTTTCTAATTGGTATCTTATCCTAACTTTGTTACTTACGAGCATTATTATGATGATTCCTGGGCCTTGAGGCTGTTGGGAAAGGGGGGGGGGGGCACCAGACATATGTTTTGCCCGTGGTTGCAATGTGAGTTGCGCCAGCACTGACATTACTTGTGATTACTTCATTCTTCTCCTGTTGTTGTTCGAAAAACTTTTATGAGGATTCTTCCTGAATTCTCGGTCTTAGAAGTTGCAATAGGCGAACGTACGCAGAAGCTATCGGACGAACATGAATTACAATGCCATAATAACCGCTGAAGGTAACACTGTTTGGTACCTTCTGAGGGAAGCAGATGTTCTAATCAGCCACGCAAACCTGGTGCCCAGTTCCCTCTGATTCATCATGGTTTTTCTCCTTTACACCCCCGATACTTCCCAGTGGCTTAAAATTCGAGTTCCAATAATTTGCATGGAATAGAGTTGCTTAGGGATAGTTTGACTTTTTTGATAGCCGTCAATCGGGTGGATGTGAGAGCACACTCAGCTTAGCTGTGACACGTTTTTCCTTAGCGAATTCCCGCAGGTTCCAAGTCGCTCACTTGTGAGCACCTAGGATTTTTGTCAACAGCCATTCCTGAACGAAGGTACGACGTTGGGCACCAATAGAATTGCTGTGCCATGAGTCGTTGCGATTCCTTGATCCTTGGCGTTGAGTTCCTTCGTGTTTCCTTATTTCCATTGTTTCAGTATATCAACAAAGCAACGGAAGTTGAATTTACCGTGACTCGCCGTCAAGTCGGAATTGTGGGGATTTCCTCTCGAGAGAAACAGCTTTGTCAGCCTTGGCCCCAGGGGGAGACGAGTTTCTCTCTGTCTTAACCATTTTTAGTGGGTCACTTCCCTAGGGGAGCTTCACCGTTACCACGCGTCAATGTGACGTGTGGGAAGAAGAAAAATTCTTGTCAAAAGTACATAAATATATCACGAGAAGCCTCGAGAGGCGGTTAAGGGATGAAGCAGGTTAGGTGGTTTCTTCTCGGAAAATTACAAGTTCTCACTATTCGTGAGGTCGAAAAATACACCTTTGTGAACAAGCAAGCTGAGCTGATTTTCCCCGGTGGAAATTTCTTCAAGGGGTTTTACTTCCTGATTGTTTGAGCTGGGCAGGGTTTTCAAAATAATGAATAACACGACTACCTTCTCGTGAAAATAAAATGTATAATCGGCAGGCAAATAATTTCAGTTGAGAATAGATTAGGTTTAAAATTAATATAAGAAAATAGGAATAAAATAAAATTGGTACCTTGAATAAACTGAGGAGCTCCTTCTAAAGAACAAAAAATAATAATGCACAATGACACGAGAGGGGGGAAAGGAAGGCAAGGATAATTCGGTTGGGAGACGCTCGAGATAATGAGAATGCGGTTACGATGCGTTTGAGCTCGGTTGAGATGCGATTGAGCTCGGTTGATTTGAGTCGAGTTGAGTAGAGTAGAATAGAGTTGAGAATAAATAGACGGAGACGAGACGAGATGAGATGAGATGAGACGAGGCGACACGAGGATGAGGTTCCCAGGCTCTCCGAAGCTGGGAAAGTGAAAGAAAAGCTGTCAACTTAATATTTCTTGTAAATAGCTGAATCAGGCCGGCGTTGGGTACTCATACTTACAATCCTTGCGATTTGATGGCGGAAGTACGAACTGGTGAGAATGCGAAGAGAAGATCTCGTTGATATAAATTGGTTCGCACTTGATCGAGCGGTTTGCGTACGACTGACGAGCTCGGAGGAGATGGGTGAGTAGGGAAAGCCCTCCCACCTAAGCGTTACATATAAGTAACGCGCGGCGCGTGGTGGGAATAGAGTTGGCGTAAACATAACCGCCCACCAAAATTTTGACAAAATAAAATTTTAATGTAAAGGCTCTTCGTTTTCTGAAGAATTGAGATGAAGAAGCGGAACCAGTTGCATGACAGGGCGGCGGTACATGTGATTGGAGGTGGTCTTTACTGAGGCGACGCGGACCACCCCATCAGACCCAGGATGTACCTCTACCACGTGCGGATGGCCAATGTTGAACGGGAACTGCTGTCTGCTTCAGTAAAACTAAGTCTCCAATTCGCAAGCTGGGATGGTTATCCTTCCACCTGACTCGTTTCTGTGGCGTTGAGAGGTATCTTGGTGCCACTTGGACCAAAAGTTTTGAGAGTACCGCTTCACTAGCTGCCATCGGTGGAGGGAATTTTCTCTTCTGTCAAGGAGTGAAGGCTCTGGGTATGAGAGAAGGTTGCCGCCCACCAAGAAATGACCTGGGGAGAGATACGCGACATCCTCAGGATCGGAGGAGACTGGGCAAAGTGGTCTTGAATTGAGGATGGCTTCATACCGGGCAAACAGTGTAGATAACTCCTCGTAGGTGAGGGGAGTGTTGGCAGCAGAGATTCGCATTAGTCTCTTGACCGACCGCACACCGCTTTCCCAGAGACCGCCGAAGTGCGGGGCTGCCGGTGGATTGAAGTGCCACACAATCTCCTTTGTCAACGCGTAGCGGCGGATATCTTCCTTCGTAGACGAATCTCGAAACCAAGCGTAGAAATCCTTGAGAAGATTGGCGGCTCCTACGAAGTTGGTGCCAGAGTCGGAATAGACGTCGGATGGTAGGCCTCTCCTGCTTAGAAATCGGTCGAAGGACGCGATGAAGGCAGCGGTTGTCAGTTGCGTGACGGCCTCAAGATGAAGGGCTTTGGTCTGCATGCAGACGAATAGGCAGAGGTACACCTTGGAAGTTTGAGACCTTCTACGAAGTGAGTCTCTCATCAGGAAAGGACCAGCGAAATCGCAGCCAACGTGCTGAAACGCGTGCTTCCCTTGGACCCTGAAATGCGGTAAATCGGCCATAATCGGTGTTTTAGGTGCAGCATTCTGCTTGAAACAGGCAACGCATAGGGATGTACGTTTTCGGACTATCCTTCTTAGATTTGGGATCCAATAACGCATCTGGATCATAGACTGCACAATTGAAGGACTGGCATGCAAGAAAATTTTATGGTAGTAATCCACAAGGATGTGGACGAAATGTGAGTTTGAGGGGAGAAGAATAGGATGTTTCTGCTCTTCCGAAAGGTGTGAGTGACGTAGTCTACCTCCGACACGCCATAATCCATCAGAATCTTTGAACGGATTGAGGTTGCCAAACAGTTTTTTGATGGTCTTGATTTCATCAGACAAATCCTGGAAGAAGTAGTGTCTCTGGAGGGCTCGAATGCAACAAACGGAGGAGTATTTAATGTCAGTAACCGTCAGAGGTTCCATTCGGGTCATGTTAAGAGTGTGCTTGCGCAAACCTCGCGCTAAGACGGCTACAACTCGCAATAATTTGCGAAAGGAAGAAAATTGGTTCATCCAAGAGACAAGGTGTTCGGTCTTCTGAGGAGTGACGACTAAGGCAATCAAGGGTTTTGTGTCAGGTAAAGCCTTTGGAACAGAAAATGAAGAATTAGGCCATTTTTCTTCAGAATCTATCAACCATGGCGGCCCATGCCACCAAAGAGGATGGTCTACTAGTTGACTTGGTAAAATACCTCTAGAGCCGCAGTCGCTGGGGTTGTCGGCCGAATTTACATGCCGCCAATTGTCCGTAGGAGTCATTTCGATGATTTCGGTGACCCGGTTAGCAACGAAAGTTTTGAGGCGATATGGCGGAGTGGAGAGCCATCCTAATACGATTGTAGAGTCCGTGAAGAAGATTGGTGGTAGTCGATCAGAGGAGAGCCGTTCCTGAAAAGGTTCAATAGATTTGTAGAGGCTTGCCAGTAGACGAGCTGCTTGGAGTTCAAGCCGAGGGACAGAGATGGTACGAATGGGAGCGAGTTTCGATTTTGCAATGAGCAAGTGGGATTTTCCGAGATTTCCTACCATAGTGCGTAAATAAAGTGCTGCGCAATAACCCTTGGTAGATGCGTCTGAAAACCCCACGACTTGGAACTGGCAAGGTTCCTTAGACCCCACAAATCTAGGAATTTCAACTTTGCGAAGATGAGGAAGCTCACTGACAAACGAATCCCACTCTGCCTGCATCGAGTCCGACAATTTAGTGTCCCAGTCAAGACCCTCCTTCCATATAGTTTGTATGAAGTTCTTCATTGCTAGCACAGACGGAGTGAGGAAGCCTAAGGGATCATAAATTTTTGAGACCGCAGACAGGATTGCTCTCTTCGTATAGACAGGACCGGGTGAGCTGACGGAATATGAAAAGGAATCACTTGCCGGGTCCCACTGTAGGCCTAGCAATTTAATTTTGGGTTCAGGTTCATCTTCCATTGCAATTGGAACAGGCCCATTGAATGGGGCATCGACTCGAGCTAAGAGTTCCCTCGAGTTGCTAGCCCACTTACTTAGCTTTAAGCCTGCCTTCTCCATAATGCCGACGAGTTGAGATTGTAGTTCAAGCGCAGTGTCGATAGAAGAGCTACCAGTCAAAAAATCATCAATATAAACGTCATTGATCAGAATTTCGCTAGCTAGGGGAAATTTATTACCCTCATCTACTTTCAGCTGATGCAGCACTCGAATAGATTGATATGGGCTCGATCTTAGGCCGTATGTGACGGTGTTTAGCTCGTAAATTTGAAGAGGGAGAGATGGATCCTTGCGCCAGTAAATGTGTTGAAGGTCACGATCGTCAGGATGAATCCAAATTCCCCGAAACATTTTGACAATATCAGCTGAGAACACATATGCGTGAATTCTATAATTCAAAAGAACTAGAAAAATCGCCGTTTGTAGCTTTTGACCAGTCATTAAAAAATCGTTCAACGACCCAGATCCCGTTGAATAACTTCCATTGAAAACTACCCTTAACTTGGTTTCGTTTCTTTCTTCTTTAAAAACGGGGTGATGAGGAATTACATAACGAGAAGGATTGCGGGTAGGAGTCATGTGGCCGAGGTCGATGTAATCGTCCATAAACTTGGTATACTGAGCCCTTAGTTGAGAGTTTTTGACGAGCTTGGACTCAAGGTTAAGAAACATCTTTAGCGAGGACTCGGCAGAGTCAGCAAGTCCTGGAGGAGGCTCAGAAAGAAGAGGAAGTTTAAGGATGTACTGACCTTCAGAGTTTCGAGAATGGGTAGTTTTAAAGTGTTGCTCACACGCTTCGTCTACTGGGTTTTTAGCGGCGGGATGAAAGGACTCTTCGATTTCCCAGAATCGTCTTAAACTGTCGTGAAGGTCGTCCACGGGCGTAGAGGCTAAAAGTGTTGTGACTTCTCCCACTGGAGGGATACTATTCACGGCTCCAATGACAATGTCTCCAAAAATCGAGGATAACACCTTTGGCATCCCTTTTTCGATCTCATGAATTGTCCCAGTCAAGATGTCGGCGAACAGGTCGGCGCCTAAAAGGAAATCGATTCGTGAGGGCTTGGAAAAGTCAGGGTCAGCAAGGGCGAATTTAGAGTAACGCATGACAATGTCGTAGGGAACTTCAAAGTTTGGCAGATAGGTGGTAATATCGTTTACTACAACCGCATTGGTGGTGAGTGGCTCTGCTCCGTCGCTCCTAGAACGGATCAAACAACTAACCTTTCCTTTGGCGCCTGAAAAAGGTGTGTCGCCTATTCCTGAGATGAGTTTTTTGAACGGAACGGATTTGAGGCCTAAGCGGTTGAGCATTTGGAGGGTTATAAAGGAGTGTGAACTACCACTATCGATAACAATCCTTATGAGGTGAAAAATTCCACGAGCATCTCGGATTTCTGCTATGGCGGTGCCTAATAAGACATTGCATGACGTGGGGGCTACAAGAGAGTGTAGTGTAGCTGGCTTGGAGCTGGATTGATGAAAGGCGCTAGGACCAGTTGAGGAATTAAATACGGACTCTTTATGTAGCAATGAATGATGACGGACTGGACAATATTTGCAGTGAAGTTTAGACTTACAAGAATCCACATCATTATGGGAAGTCGATAAACAGTTGACGCAGCCACGCCAGTTCTTGATCCATTGCAATCTCTGCTCTACGCTTGCCCCTTTGAACTTGTTACAATAATATAAATTGTGACTAGGTGACATATTGCAGATTTGGCACCGGGTGGTAGTCAGAGGGGTAGTAGAACCCCTCTCACCACTTGTTACCAAGGCATGAGACTTGTTACCTGATGAGTGCCGGTGATTCTTGGTGTCTGCGGGTCGGTGTTGTGTATGTGACGAGTCGGGAGTCGTTTGCGCCAGCTGGAGGGCTAGCAACCGATCTCGCACGAACCTACACAGGTCCGAAAACTTGGGGAAGTCGGTTCCCTTAGAGGCAAGTTCAAACTGTTCCCTGGTCCGTGGGTCCAACTTGCAGACCGCTAGATGGAACAATATAAAATCACTCTCATCAGGTATCGACAATTTATGGAAGGCGGAGATGTTGTCGGAGATCTCCGTCAGAAACCGATTCAAATTTTCAGGAGTTGACTTTGAAATGGGGTTGAAATTAGTCAATTTATTTAGATAGCTGGAGGCAAGCATACGCTTATTGTCGAAGGTGTCCTCGAGCACCTTCCAAGCCAATTCATAATTACCTCCTTCGAGTTTAAAGGCAGAAATGATAGTTGATGCTGGGCCCGATAACGAACGAGTTAGGTAGTGAAACTTCTTGATATCAGAAAGCCTATCGTCTTCGTGAATTAAGGAACGGAACGTGTCTCGAAACTTTGGCCATTCGAGAATTTGACCATCAAATGTTGGTAAAGGTATTGGTTGGAGAAACGAGTCGACATTGTTATTGATGATGGTCCTCCCTTCTTCACTAACGGACGACTGAGTTTTGGCTCTCTCCGATTTCTCCTGAGCCAAAATGGACTCATAATAAGCATTAAATTCGTAGTATGCTGAGCGGACAGAATTAAAAAATTGCTTGTCATCCGGAGTAGGAAAAGTATCGCTGAGACCTTCCAACTCCACCCACAGGTTCTCGTACCTGGAGTAATATTTTTCTAACGTTCTAAACATACCTTTAAACAATATACTCTTCCGTGCATCTGCACACGCTGCTTTTCCTTGATCATGAATTGCGGAGACTTCATGACCCGCCAATTTTAATTGCCGTTTGAGGGAGTCAATCTTCATTTTCAATCGCGCTGCTTCGTCGTCATCTGATTTCGCGACCGGAATTGTCGGGTTGGGATCTGTTGGCATGACGAAGAAGATAAGGAGGGAAAGTGTTGGATTGTGGGATCGAAGGACGTGGGGAATGAGGTACAATGATCGTACACAAGTTCAAGGTTATTGTGAACAAGATAGATATGTATAGCAACAAAGATAGCTAGCGATCCCTTGACGAAGGACAATAGGGGCAACGCAACACTGCTCAAGATCGTGCATGAAATATCTTATCTAGGATCCCGCAACGTGGGGCTTCCAGGAGATCGAGAAATTATTTTATGGAATTTGGAGTACAACTGAACTGAAATTATGCCTACAACCACGCTCTGCTACCAAAATGTTTGAGCTGGGCAGGGTTTTCAAAATAATGAAAAACACGACTACCTTCTCGTGAAAATAAAATGTATAATCGGCAGGCAAATAATTTCAGTTGAGAATAGATTAGGTTTAAAATTAATATACGAAAATAGGAATAAAATAAAATTGGTACCTTGAATAAACTGAGGAGCTCCTTCTAAAGAACAAAAAATAATAATGCACAATGACACGAGAGGGGGGAAAGGAAGGCAAGGATAATTCGGTTGGGAGACGCTCGAGATAATGAGAATGCGGTTACGATGCGTTTGAGCTCGGTTGAGATGCGATTGAGCTCGGTTGATTTGAGTCGAGTTGAGTAGAGTAGAATAGAGTTGAGAATAAATAGACGGAGACGAGACGAGATGAGATGAGATGAGACGAGGCGACACGAGGATGAGGTTCCCAGGCTCTCCGAAGCTGGGAAAGTGAAAGAAAAGCTGTCAACTTAATATTTCTTGTAAATAGCTGAATCAGGCCGGCGTTGGGTACTCATACTTACAATCCTTGCGATTTGATGGCGGAAGTACGAACTGGTGAGAATGCGAAGAGAAGATCTCGTTGATATAAATTGGTTCGCACTTGATCGAGCGGTTTGCGTACGACTGACGAGCTCGGAGGAGATGGGTGAGTAGGGAAAGCCCTCCTACCTAAGCGTTACATATAAGTAACGCGCGGCGCGTGGCGGGAATAGAGTTGGCGTAAACACTGATAATTGCTTGAACATTGTCTTTTCGCATTCAGTATCCCAACATTATCTCCTACACTATCAGCTCACACTTCCTTGATTTGTATCTTCTTGCAATACTTTCCTCAACAGAACTATTTTTCCAATAAAGCTGTTTTTAGTTTCAGACGCTGAGCGCGATGAAGCGGATTATACTTGGAAAACACGTGGTGAGTGCACATTGATATACATATATTTCACACTTAACAGATTAATCATTACTCCCTGCGGGTGAATGTGGTGAATGTTCCTGCAATACAGGCCCATCTAGTTTTCCAGGATGTTTATTAGGAGCCTAATTAATGAGCTGTTCCAAGCATTACTGATCCTAACAACTGATCGTAATTTTTTACAACTTGAAGTACAGTTTCACCTTTCATTAAACCTTAATCAGAACCTTTTTCAAAACTACGAAACACTGTTCAAAAGATGACTAAATCAATTTTAACGAAACTAGAAGAACATACCGTTGTTTAAGAGTCAATGAAGAAACACACGAAGGAGAAATAATGATCAGGTTATGTGCTGGAGCTGGGGTGAGCTACCTCTCCGATTCGGCACAAAATTTCTTTAGGTGAAAAAAAGTCAAATGTCCGTCCGCTGTCCACCTCCCGCGCCGTTTTTGGTAGTAGAAAATTGTCTAAAGATCTGAAACTTTGGTCAGGGACCCGTTTCCGGCTCATGTTGGTCCTCAAAAACTCTTCAACCCGATCGGACCAAATATGGGCGGGTTAGGGGTCAAAATGACACATTGTGTTTTTAAAAAAATGGATTTTCGAGATTTTTGGCATTCTAGGCGAGTGGGGTATCATTTTCCACTAAATTGTGGACGCTGAAACCAAAGAATTGGGCCCCGGAACGATTGGCGCCCTCTGGATGAGGTTATGGGTCAAGATGGGTATTTATCTACCATTTTGAATATGTGTTTTCGAGATTCCTGGTAACTAGGCGTGTGGGGTGTCATTTTCCACTAACTTTTGGACACTGAATCGATTGGAATGGGTCCGGCACACGCCACACCCACTGTTTTCCCCATTTTCTCCATGTTGAAGAAATTATTCTCCATGCGCCTGGTCCGAGGAATCACCAACCCGTGAGAAGGAATTAGTAGTTTTTTTAAAATTAGCCGTGACTACGTAATAAATCAAAACATAAATTAAGCATAAACCATTTTGGCTCTCAGGGATTGATGGAACAAGTTGACACATAACTATACTTTTACATACTATTTTTAACAGCATTGATTTTGAATAAACCTAATGTAGATAGGTACCCACCAACATTCATCACTAAAGTACAGTTTTCCCCTCTTACGGATAGAAACACATTCTTTTGTAAACAAGACAAAGCAGGTCAATACGAGGGTTCAGGGAGGTCTGAGGACACCAACCAGGGCTATTCTGAAATAATATTCGGTCGCTGGACCCGTGTCAGTAAGGGAAAAGTGACGACCCGACAGCGGCAAGCAAAAGTCGATCCTCGAGGGAAAATAAGACTTGAATACAAATTACCTTCCGTGGTTCGTCCACGAATGAAAACCCTCTGCGGTTACACATATAATACGCTCTTGTTGGTGGCTAACGTTGTTTATACAGCCAACATACGAGGATTGTGCTTCAAATCCAGTTCCCTATCACCTTCCACTTGCTGAACTATTTGTTCACTCCTATCGTCTTTTGCTCTCTCTGAACGAGGAGTGATTGCTATATGGAAGCAAAAAATCAGTCCCCTCGTTTTACTGTGATATCTTTCTTTCAAAGAAAGAAAACTTTATTAAGAAGGGGCCGGAAGAATAAATTCGACAGCAACTAAACTTTTGAACTGCTTTCGATTACATTGTAATAATAATTATCATAAACCCAAACTCATAAACACTAGAAAAATCAACAACAGTGCGACTTGATTTGTTATTGATAATGCTTTACGTTTCTGGTTGGATTTATTTAAAGAACCTCTGAATAAGAACGGAAAAGTTTTAGAGAAAGTAAACAATTTTCCTAATAAGAATATGCCTAGACTCACAAAAACTTGATGTTTCTGGCCCAAATGGTATCACGTTGCTGAAAATTTGATCTGAGCCTGATTGGATTTATGTAAATAATCTCTGAATAAGAACACTTGAATAAGAACAAAATAGTTTCACAGGAAGTACATAATTTTTCTAATAATAATATGACAACTGCGGTGCGATTCGATTTGTCATAATTAATTATGCAGATTCTAAAAATATTCCTGATGAGTAACTCAGAGCCTGGTTGGATTTTGGTATGTATCATGGTTTGGTCCTTCGCTGTAACCTCTCTCACCGGCTTTGATTTGTCTGTTCTTTTCACTCAACATGTCAATAACGCGGCCTATCTCCTTCGCTCTCGTCATACATTCAAACATATCTTGCAGTAGATCTTTACATTTCGTTTGGCCCATCTCTTCACCGTAAGCTTCCAGACAGTTGATGACTCTCATTTCCATATTACCGCATGGACTCAAGACTTGGTTGTTCGTGACACCACCGAAGATATCGGTCAGAGGACTCCTCAAGTAAATGGATGGCGCAGGCATGCTGACAACTAATGGATGTTCCATAAAATAAAACTAATGAGAATGTATTCTGTGTTTCACAAAGCACCGTTGAACTTTAATGAAAATAGTGGAAATGATACTGGCTATCACCAGCTGATGACAGGTGATAAGCCATGTTGGCCAACATCTGAGCGGATCATTCCTTTCCAAACACGAAATAAATTATTTATATCCGTCAATTTCTGTAACCTGGTATCTACCAAACACCTAAACAGCATTAATTTAACAATCGATAAAACAATCCTCTGAATCAGCTAGGAGAAATCCCTTTCAGCCGCACCTTCTTGTCTAGGAGATCAACTCCCTTACTGCGATATCAAAATAAACTATTCCACCGTTAATTGAAATTAGATGAGCATCCCTTGAAGAACATACTCATCCCATTAGCCGACAGAATTTTATCGATTCAATATTATATCTTTTTGAAAGGTTAAGGGCATGTGTCATGTAAATTAATTAAATCAGAGAGGTGAATTACAATAATTGGAATTCCAAATCTTGAAGAAAAGAATGAGACTCCGAACTGTTCCCGTTAATTTGTCCTTGAATAGCTTGATGTGATTACTCAGCCATTAGGTAGGTAACTGGTAAAATTTCATGCTAGAGAATAAATGAAATTTATTGTGTCTACTCGCACATACACCAGACCCACAAAACAGACAGGAGTGCTCTCTCTAATTTCCTCCCTTTTCGGGATTCCCTGAATTCTCCTAAGGAATTCCTCCAGCCTTAGGGGAGCTTTCTAATTACTAAATATCCACGGACTCGCCACTCCACTAGAACTTTCAAGGCAAAAACCCTTCTACACTCGGACCTCTAAGCTTGATTCAGCTCATAGCATTTCCTCTAACACTCCCGGCATCCGAAAAACGAAATAACTACCTAATTTAGTTTTGCTTCTTAGAGTCGGAATTGTGTTACGTATCAAGGAGATGACGGGGCTCGAATGAGAGCAAATTAATAACTTTTAGTTGGACGCCAGCGGTGCTGACACTTTTTGTACACATTAATGTTTGTGAAGTTTGTACCTCTGAAGAGGGCTAATGAAAACTTGAAATCATATTGAACTTCTCCGTCGGGGCACTACTTCAAAACAATTTATAATAGTTATCATAATCAAAGGATTACAGATTTGAATTTAGGAAAAACAATTATGTAAGCCCCCAGGCTTGCTGCCTCCAGAAGGCTAGAAGGGAGAGAGCATGCGCCAAATGCGCGCGCAGCTCTTGCCTGGACGTTGCATTTAGAGAGGCCCAGCGCTCACTCGTTCTGAGGGCTTTCAACCAGGTGGTCGTCGTCGAGGCACCCCTCGGGGCCGAGGCGCCCCAACATGTTGGAGTATATATTTTTGTAACCCTGTCGTGCATGAGATTTCTCACTCAGTCCATCCTGGCTTCGTCCTGTGCTCGCTCTGATGTGAACTCTTCTACCGTGCTGAAGTCGACCGAAGCTGTAATATTGTGTTCCCCATGAGATAAAGGACTCAAGTTAATAAGCCTTGCTGTGTACCTGCGGGACAGCGAGCCCCCTCCTGTTTTTCCTTCGACGTCAACGCCGTTTTCGTCAGCCGGTATTGTTGCACTTGTTCATTAAATTGTATTTCATGTACATCATAATTTCATGTCACTTGTATTAATTGTATTTTATGCTCCACATGTTGTCTAATTTACTTTGTCGAATTACTTTGTCTTGTATCAATTCTAGCCCAGGTTGAGGCATATTTTCCTTTGCAACGAGTCCTTGTTTTTAATTATAATTCATTTTGTTTCAATGTATTTTATGTTCATCCTTGGTATCCCTAGTTGCTCAGTCGTAAGTCTTGGACTTACATCCTGTATCCTCTCGCTAGGTCGCTTCCAAATTCTCCGAAGAAACCCGAATTAAATCATAGTAAATTCATAACCAATTTTGATTCGAGAGAGGCTTACAACTAGATTATATGGATTGATATTATAACAACTGTATTTTCCTCATGCTGATTCTCCAAGGAGAAACCAACCATTGTGGAAGAATTTGCAGCTTTTCATCATTATTCCAACTACATTTCCTGAGGTCGAACCAAGAAATATATAATATACCAGCATCTCGAGAGAACATCTGGCGAACCCCCCATCGTCTTGTTCATGCCATTCTTTAGGGTTTCCCTCGATATCGCCCCACAACCTTTTATTGTTCTTGACTGCCCGTCATCCAGTAAATTCAACCCCGCTGGACCTCTTGAGGACAATGCAAAAAAGAAAACGGCTTGTGCGTTCAGGTGACCAGAAAATTGTGTCGCTCCACAAATATTGTTCCTCGAGAGGGGTGAACAGGCGATAAAGAAAAGAAATAAGGCGACTCTATCGTAAAAAAATACAGTGCTGTTCCGCTCTCGGGGACGTCGTCCCTTCTCGCTCCACAAAAATAGAATAGCCGAAGAAGCAATATTTATGACAGGAATAAAGGCTGAGACACTTATTTATTTTCAATTCCATCCGTCTCGATAAAGGCACTCAGACAAGAAGCATACAGCGAGGGATGGGATAGACGGATTCTTTCATTCTTTTACTTACGGATCAATACAAGTCATGCTGCAAACGTAATAATGTAGACCTACTATGTTATTGCTCATTCTTCCATTGACCCAATGAATGAATATACAACCCGACTCAAGTAAGTGCCTCCACTTTTCAGCAACGATACATCAATCATATTCCCGCCTAATGATCCATTCCACGACCGACATGGTATTTTCATTGAACTAATAAAATGTTAGGCTAGTCGAAGGGTGTTTGGTTTATTACTCCTTGAATTATCAACCTATGCAAGAGGTAAACCTCTCCGATATGACCCAAAATTTTACGTTTTGCGTTTCCAAATATCTAGGTCAAAACGCTGAAAGTTCATTCGCAGGGGTTGATTATTCCTTGGAGCAGCAGCATCGAGACTCATTCAAATCGATTCTGCTTCCAAAATTTAGTGGAAACTGATACCCCACACGCCTAGATCGCCAAAAATCTCGAAGACCTATTTTTCAAAGAACACGTTTTGACCATCCCCCCTCCCACCTCCTTCCCCCAATTTGGTTCGATCGCTTTGAAAAGTTTCGATGACTGACCGGAAACTGGTCTCTGACCATAATTTCAAATTTTTAGAAAATTTCCCACTACCGATATCGGCGTGGAGGGCGGACAGTGGACATTTTAAAATTTTGATCTAGACACCTTGAAACGCTCAGAAAAACAAATTGTTGGCCGAATCGGAGAGATTGACTTTTTGCATGAAAACATAGGTTGATTATTCAGAGAATAACCAACCAAAACGTTGCAAAAATTCTTCCCCAAGCGAGTATGGGGAAGGCAATGAGTGTCCAGGGCTCAATACAATAGATTTACCTTCCAAAATTTAGCGGAAAATGGTACTAACATGCCCCGCACCCAAATTCCATTTCCAAAATACCAATTTTTACCCGCGCCCGGCGCCCATCTTAATCGATTCAGCTCCCCATTCAGTAGAAAATAATACTAAATATATGCTCAGTTCAGAATCCCGAAAATCGGGTGCATCTTGGCAGGTGGGGGTATCATTTTCACTAAATTTTGGAAGCTGAATTTATTGGAATGAGTCCTAGATACTCATTGTTTCCCCTATAATTTTGTTCTAGGGGATGATAAATCATGGTGGAACAGTACTTTTTTCACCTACCCACTTTCAGAAGTTTGAAACCTTCTGGTTCAAAGACAAAGAAACCGCAAGATTTGTTTTACGATTATATAACTAGTCACTGGGACGCTTCCGCTGGTTCATGTATGAACCCCCGTCCTCAACGACAACTTTACAACTGAGGAAATGGCTGAAATTCATCGTCGAAAAACTTTCTCCATTCGTGAACTGGGACTAGTTGAGAATACGCTTCCTTCCCCAGTAAATGCTCTTGGCCACGGTAGATGGCCAAGGTAAAAGCTCTTGGCAAATCTGTTAACAAGTTGGTAGTAGCCGTCGACGTGAGAAGGTAAACCGCGAGAGATACGCCCTCGGCGGCCTTAATCCGGATTTCTGAGCTAAGACCTGGTTCCATTGGAGCTCCCTCACATGCTTAATCGGCTGAGTTGATAGTTGCGTGTCAGCGGTACGAATGAGCGGAAGAGCACGACCATTCCATGAGTCCCTTCAACTACCATAAAGCCAGATGTGATACATTTAAACCACTCCAAGAAATGGTATATGAGAATAGAACCTCACCATTTTATACTGGATGGCTCGCACAAACCATATTAACAAACCGAATTACTGTTGGAGGTTGTATCGAAAAGCTTGTAATAAAACCTCCAGATTTGTAAGATTTTTGGTTGGGTATTCCTTGAATAATCAACCTGTTTTCATGCAAAAATTCAATCTATCCGATTCAGCCCAAAAATAATGTTTTCTGGACGTTTCAGAGTGTCTAGATTAGCAAATATCCGTCCGCCGTTCACGCCGACATTGGTTGTAGAAAATTTTCTAAAAATCTGATATTCGGGTCGGGGGTCCGTTTCCGGTTCTAGTTGGTCCTCGATATTTTTCAGCCCGATCGAACCACATTTGGGCGGGGTAGGGGTCAAAATGTGTATTTTGAAAATTGGATTTTCGAGGTTTTTGGCGATCTAGGCGTGTGGGGTATCATTTTCCACTAAATTTTGGACTCTGATTCGATTGGAATGGGTCCAGGACCCGCCACACCCTTTTCACTGTTTCCCCCATTTTTCCCATGTTGAAGAAATGAGTCTCCATGCACCTGGTCCGAGGAATAACCAACATGTATGAATGAATTTGCAGCGTTTTTAAACGTAGAACTGGGAAAATTATAGTCGAAGCAATATGAAAGAGTCACGACAGGAAGGAGGATATCCAATTATGAATCAAAATTGGCTCAATCTGGTTAAACTAATGAACGTATTCGATACGGTCGATCCCCAGAACAAAGTGGGTGAAACTCGAGTCCGTTTTCCTTCAAAAGTAATCACTCGGACGAAGTGGGTGGCCCACTGGGAATAAGCCCCGCGGGAAATGTATTCCAATAGTTACCTAAACGGCAAAAATAAATATTAATTTTCATTTGTTTGATTCGTCATCCGTGATTTTGTTTGCAGAAGCTCTTCGGGAGTACCTTAATTTCTTGCTCGGAGGCCTTCGCCGGGAAGAGGTGGAGCTAGGGATGACGAACCAAGACGAAGACCCCGTACCACTGTATTCACGACACAGACCATTTCCAAACTTCCGACTGGAAGGATACGGTGGCCCAAGGTAGCAATCCATCAAGAAAACAATATTTAAAAAAATTCGAAATTCCACTAGTATGAAATCCTCACGTGAGACCGCATTTGGGTTGATTTTTTCTCTAATGTGAGAAAAATTGAGGGAAATTAAATTTTGAAGTTTGCATACCGTAATTTAGAGTAATTTTCAACGAAAGTTTATCCCAGTGACCAATTGTCAATGATGGGAGCGATGACGCTGTAGATTTATGGCCCTGTTATGGAACCCCATTTCAGGGTTGCACGATGAAATGAATATGGATTAAATCCTCCTTATAACCTCTACTTATGGTTTTTTTTTTTTTTTTTTTTTCAGAGGAAGGGACCCAGAAGCGATTTACCGGAGACTACCGGACCATTTATACGGGTTTCCACCAGGCACAGACGAGCTCGAGAAATCTCACCTCGTGGACAAACAGTCCAATTTCGCCGTGCCCCCAGCTGATCCCAGATTCTTTCAAACGCCACTTCCCATCCAAAATCTTGGCGACGGTAAACACTTTTTACCCAGTCAATGAAATCTCTACGGTGTTCTACTCGATCGAAACCGCAAATGAGCTTTTGCCAACAGGTGATCCGCAGTATGACGAAACTCTGGTGACCAAGAGAGACCCGGACGTTGTGACGGAAGACGCGGAAACTGCTGTGAAAGATTTGGAAACCATGAAATCGCCTGGATCGGTTAGAGCGTTCCCTTCCGAACTCCAACCAGAAGAACATCAGGACTATGTTACTTCTAAACTAATCGACGTAGAAGCCAACAAACAAAACATAATTTTAATCGGTAAACTGCTTCATTTTCTATAAATCATAAACCATGTGAGAGTATTTATAATTAGAATTTTTTTTTTTTTGGCAGTCCCCAGAATGGAGCCAACCTCAAGAACCAGGTTTTGATCAATCATGCCTCAATGTTATAACAAGTTTCATAGCAAATCAGGTAATGGTTTGGTTTTCTTATTCTTCCCAGGTACCGAATGCACTCTACATCATGGCGCAATGATAAATTAAAAAAACTACGGCCGTTACGTTCAACATTCAAATTTGATGTGGTTGGCAGCATTGAGGAATAGCTGTAGAAAAATCCTAGAGATGATCCACCCTTTCTAGTTCCATTCTGAGAAATTCTCAACGGCTAATCTCATTCTACTCATCATCATAACAGAATCAATGAGCGATGCGTTTAGCTGAAATCGGTCGAGCCACATATCATGCAGCAGGAGAACCGATCCTCTTGGCTCTATCCTGCTGAAGGCAAATCGCCATCATCCTTCCAATAATGTCAGTGGTTCCATTTTGAGAAACAGATAAGGCCTTCCTAGATTTGACCGTAATTTTTCAATTTATAATAGCGTCTAAATGCGAAGTTGTATTCGGTTTCTAAAAAGAAAAAGAAAATCAAACCATCAGCCTGATTTTCAATCTTGAAATAACTTTGAGGTTTGATTGCTCGAAACAAGATTTCAGTTGGTTATTCCTTGAATAATTAACCGACGTCTTCATTCAAAAAGTCAATCTCACCGATTCGGCCCAAAAAAAATTTCTGGGCATTTTAAGGTGTCTAGAACAAAATAAGCAAATGTCCGTCCGCCGTCCACGCCGATTTTGGTAGTAGAAAATTTTCTATAAACCTGAAATTCGCGTCAGGGACCCTTTTCCGGGTCTAGTTGGTTCTCTAAACTTTTTTGCCTGATCGGACCAAATTTGGAGGGTGGGGGTCAGGTAGGGGTCAAAATATGTACTTCGAAATATGGATTTTCGAAATTTGAGATGACTTAGAGCCCATCCCATAGCATTTTTATTATTATTATTTTTTTATTTTTATTTTTTTTGTTCTCTTTTTAGGTTAATGCCGCCCAATTATAAATAATAATTTATCTCGTTACAGCGCTGGTGGCAGGCTGCAGCACAGGAGTAGTCGCCGGTGTCGCCCTTCTTATCTACGGCTTTATCAAGTGAGTTTACAGAGTTTTCTCTTAGTTTGTCAGAAAATCGTTCAATTCAAAATCATTCATATATTCTGGGTTTTGCCAGGTTGCAGAGAAACGCCAAAGCAGCGGCCGATGTAGAATATCCCGCTTATGGAGTGACTGGTCCAAATAAGGAGTCCACGCCAACTGGTGACCGGAGATTGGCCCACTCTGCGCAAATGTACCATTACCAACTGACCAAGCAGCAGATTATTGCTATGGAAAGGTAATGATGCAGGATGAGTCCGAAGCAGTTTTGACGGTGCTGAACCCATAACGTGATGGGATAAATCCGCAAATTTGTTGCAGTTACTTGATTTCTGAATAATTGAATTTAGCAACCATGTAGGATTTACTGAAATGTAATATTTGATCTGTGACTTGATTCAGCGACTTTAATTGTCACATAGCGTCACATGGAGTACCCTGCTCGGAGGGGGACGAACGATTTGAAGACAACTTGACGAAGTAAATTATACCTTCAACAGTTGAGATTGAAAATTGAAAATGAGAAACAGTAATTGACACAGACTGAATGATCACGAACAAACGAGGACAATCAGAAACAAAGGCGCCAACAATGCGAAATAAAATAACAAATCCAATAATACGTAATAGTTTCACCAGAAATGGTTGGAGAAAAAGATTATAAAAATGTAGTTTGACAAAACTAAAAACGTTATCTTGGAGCTAGTGACATTTACTTATTTATGTTTCTGGTGAGGTAGGTACCAAAACACTGAAAATTCAGATTCTAAATAAAAAATATTGCAATGATCAAGATTAGAAAAAAATACAAATCGATTGTAAGAGTTATATTCCTGCCAGTTTTAGCCTCTAAGCGGACATCACTGCCAGGAATCTGTTTGTCCACCCAATGCCTTGACGCAACCTTTGAACTTGCAAGGAAGGAGAAAAAGAACAACTGTTTTTTGAGTAGGTAATTAATATTCTCCGAAATTGAGACAATTAGGATCTATAAAATATTAACATAACAAAATGAATTCCTACCTATCAGCTCAACCAGATTGATCTTTCCTACCTCGACTGTTCTTTTGGAAGGTCGGAGAGGGCGTGTTCCGGGCCGGACTTGAACTCCTGCGGTCCGGCTCGCGATTCTAGAGGTCTTTAAGGCTCTTCGAAGCACACACTTCACCTGCTGGACATAGAATAGTTTTTCCTCGATTTCTCGTGTTTTCTCCTGGGCCCAAAGTTTGCGCAAGTTTTCCTTTGGGCCCACCCCTCAGCCAATCGTTTGGTTCTAGGCGTCCCCAAAATTGCTCCAGACTCTTGGAGGGGGTTCGAAAGAGGATTTTATTCGGTGAAGTAAGCAGTGGTGGGATCTTGAAATATCCAATCGCTCGATGGGCGGTGTCTTCCCATCTGCTGACTCGCCGGACACGTGGAGCTTTTGCGAGCGCCTCAAATTCCGAAATGTTGCGGATTTCTCAGCGCTCGAGTTTTCTCCCGGCCCGTGAGAAAATGCTTTGCTGGTGATCCTGCGGCGACGGATGTCTGGGTTTCGAGTTTCCCAAGGGTGTCGTCTCCTCGCTGTTGTCGGGTCTGAGCGTACGACTTCAAATTGTACGGTTTTAAGTCGTACACAACTCCCCCTTCTTCAAATGACGGTAGCCAGGGTGGTAAGTATTGCTGGCGCACGTCGAGGGTTGCTGCGGCCTCTGGTTGCTGGCGGTTGCCTCCTTTGTCTTCACATGATTTGGTGGCGACACGCACTGCAAGGTTTTCACTACTGGTTGAGCTTTAACATGGAACGTTTTACAAATGATTCCTAATGCACTGTTTTTGGCTACTGGTTGAGCTGTCCCCTCTGCTCAGCATGGGGATTGTAATTCTAAATGAGCACAAACAAAAGAGAAATTATTGTTCTTTCAATAATTGCGGTCAAGTATATAAAAATGTATCAAGTTTCTTAGTCGTACTTATCAATATAATTATAATCTTATTACATAGTTCAACCTATACTTAAGCTAAATCAAATTTCTTTCTGTTGTAGTAACTAAACTGACTGCTGATAGTATTACATTATGATTATTAGATTCTTTATTTATCACGGGCCTAAATTCTCGGTGCTTCTCGTGAAAGTCACCTGTGGCTGCAAAGCCACAACCGTGGTTGGTGGGTTAGCGTTGTGTTTCCGCTTGAATATGTAGACAATTATTGCCACCATAATTAGTCCTAGAAGGATAATCGAACCAGTATTTAACTTAGGCCAGTGTGACTGCATATCCGTTAACCAATCGTTTTCAGGAAGTTCAAGTGGTTTTGGGATTTGTTCTAGTGCCTTTGAGTACAGTTGAAATTCCGGGTCTTGAAAACTTTCAACTATTCCGGTGATTTTTTGGAGATCTGCGGTTTTTAAATAGTTCGCATACTGCGTTAAATTTGTATCTATAGCTTCAAATTGTATTGTTACTCGCGACTGTCGCTCTAGCGGGGGTGTTAGAATTTCTCCTAAAATTGCCGCTTGGCAGTTTCCAGTACAATGAAAAATATAAGTTCCATCTAAAATTACTCGCTGTTTGATTCCATCATCTTGAATCGTCATGGGTGTACCCAATAGGGCTGATATTTGAATTTTCGAAGCGTTCGACGGAAGTGGCTGAATGAAAGCCGCGTCTAACTTAAATAGCCGGGTTTCAGCTTGGGCATACTGGCTGTCGTAATCCATCATGACTGGTATATGTTGAGCCGAGCAAATTATGATGTTCTCATCAATCGTCCGACAGTATCGGTCGTACAAGGATTCTGATATTCCCACTGAGAGGTTATTTTTTTGAAGAAAGTATGGGAATTTCGGTAAGTGGGTCATAAAGGTGTCTCCCTGAACCCTTTGTACCAAAGGGTAGTACTCTATTAGCTTATGCGGTAGCGCAGTCGATATAACAGGTATGCTGATTGTAAGGAGGTAATTTCCTGTTTTGGTTTGTGAGTAAGTTGCATGTGATACTGCACAGAAGGATGTAGGCCTTCGGCATTGTAATGTTTCAATTTTCTGCGAACAGAAAGTGTTATGCGTTGCTGCTCAAATGCCTTGTGTCTCACGGATCTCTTGATGATAAAAGCTTATCTTAAAGGCTTCTTAGAAGCGCGAGTTGCCCTGGGCGAGTCTTATCTCTTGCTTAGATTTGTTATTTTGTATAGGTATCCCTGTGAGTGGGGAGTGCGTCGTATGAAAAATTTGAACTGGAAGTCTTCATTCCCCAAGTCCGCTCCGCGGGTGAAGTGCAATCTGTGCCGTTATGACTTACTTTTTTTCGCGCCCCGTTCCGCGGTTGTCCAAAAATTCATACTCTCAAGCATTTTTTTTGTATTTTTTTTTTATTTTTTCATTTATTTTTTCATTTATTTGATAATACTAGTATTATGATTAGTCTTTTTTTTTTTTTTTTTAATTATCTTTCTTATTATTTTTATTTCACAATAATTATTACTTTGATTTTATTATTATTTTCAATTTTATTGTTATTGCTAATTTTATTATTATTTTAATTTTATTATTATTTTTAATTTTATTATTATTTTAATTTTATTATTATTATTACCATTATTTTTATTTTTTATCCTAGCTTGACCGTCGGCGATCTGCACCAGGTTAGTCTCGCTGGTATTACTTTTCACCTCATTTACGAGTAATCTATGCGCGGTTTTTTTTTTTTTTTTTTTCTCAACATACTCTTAAGTTCACTAATCCTACCTTATGGGTTTGATCAATTCCCCTAGGATTTTTCTATATTTTTTTGTTGGTACCGGTTCATTTGATTTCTTTTATATTCTCGCGCTTGCCGTATTATTATCTGGTTACTTTCCCGATATTTTCGGCTTCATTGTCCTTTTCTGCTACTTAAGCCTAGTGTGTCTGAATTCATTTAGGCTTTAGCTGACCATATAGTTACTGACGACCTTGTTTTTGATATTTTGTCGTCTCTCTTTTCTTTTAATCTTACTTAACTATTCTAATGCATAGTTTCCCCGTTTATTTCCTCTTTGTCTCTCGCGCCCGCCCCCTGGGCCCTTTATGGGTAAAGGTGGGTTAGCTTGACGCGTGAATATGGAGTATATTTTTTTAGGGTTTTCTACATTCTTAACCTATCAATCGTTACTCATTTATTTACATACTTATTCAATTATTGATTTAGGTATTTATTTTTATTTATTTATTATTTTTTTTTTTCAATTCTTCCTAAGCAGGTAAGTTATCGTGGGCCAGGTCTGCTCGAGTAAGGAATGGTTTGAGCTGGCTGACATTGAATTTCCGAATTCCTCCCGCTTTTTCGCCGTCGGGAATTTCTATTTCAACAATGTTTGGGCCACACGTTCCCGCTACACGGTATGGGCCTAAAAATTTTGCCAAATGTTTTGGTCTAAACGGGTAAATTGCAGTTGCATTTATGAGGGCCAAATCTCTCTGTTTTAATGTAAGCTGTTTAACCCTTTTATCATGCTGCGTTTTTCTCTGTTGGAACGTTTTATCGTGAATTTTGGGGGTCTGATCCCTTGCCTCCTGCAGCGCTTCCCTGCGTGATTCGTCGTCTACAAAGTCACTAGGTTGTAGTGGGTTTACGACGGGGTGCAGACCATATGTGAGATAATGGGGCGAATTTTCAATACTTTTATGGTAGGATTGATTAAAATGTTTCATCGCTTGGCGAACGGCTTGATGCCAGTCACCTCCGGTTTCTTCCAAATAATTGGCCATGTATCTGTGGATTTCCTTGTTCAGTCTCTCCACGGCGCCGTTTGTGGATGGTTTCCGGGCGATTGAATTCGTCAACCGAATTACTTTTTCTTCCGCGTAACGTTTGAAGGCGTCTGTCACGAAACAAGTTCCGTTGTCGGATTGTATGACCTTCATTTGCGGGAAGAAAGTCAAATAATTCTCTAAAGCGTCTATGACACACTTTGTCGACGGGTCCTTAATGATTTGGAGGAATACATGTCTAGTGAAAATATCTATGAGTAGAAAAATATGCCGTTTTACTTGCGTTGAACCCTTCCCGATGTTCACGGGTCCATGAAGGTCCACTTGATATTTAATTTCGGCTGTACAGTTTGAATTTTATGCATATTAGTTTGAATGTTGTTTATCCTCGATTCAGAACCCATGCCTGAATCGGTCGAATCTAGTTTTTTGAATGGTTATTGTTAGAATTATTGTTATTACGGGCGGCTGTTGGGCATAGTTTTGGTTTTGTTGAGGTCCTTGGGTCCAATTTCCTGAGTTTTGAGGAAATACAGGCATCCAGTTTTGAGGCTGGTTGGGATAACTTTGATTTTGATCCGGCCCCCAGGGGTTTTGCCATTGCCACAGATTTGGCGGATTATAAGGGTACCAATTTTGCTGGCCATTTTGAAAGCTGTGGCCTTGACTATTCGAACCTCTCGAATTATTCCTACCCCTATAATTTCCTCTAGCAGAGTTACCCCTGTGGTACCCTCGGGATCCTCCCCTGTTGTTACTTTGGTTCAAGCCCTTATCATGGGAGTTTTGAGTGTTGGCTCCGCCTCGCCCTCGCGAGTTTGAGCCACCACGATATGATTTTGAGCCGCCTCCACGCCCGCGTTGTTGCGATTCTGGTTTTTGATCGCCTTTTCCTTTTTCCTGACTAACCCTGAGCAAATTTATTTCTTTTTTAATTTTTTCAAGCTCCTTTTTGAGCTCATTGTTCTCTAAGGCTTTTCTGGTCTCGAGGACGTCCAGGGCCGCCTCTGCCTTGAGTAGAGCCGATTCTAGCTGCTCTAAATTATTGCAGTCTGACGTTGCAATCATCTTAGTGAACACTGGTTTCATCCCTAATTTTATTAATCTAATTAGTTCAAGCTCAGAGAATTTGGGGTCTACTTCATATGATAGCTGAATCATGGTATGTAAGTACTCATGGACTCGCTCTGTCCCCTGTTTTAATTGGTATAATTGAGTACGTTTTCTTTCTAAATGCGCTGGATCCTGGAATCTAGTGATCAAGCGCGCTTGCCATTGATCTATGGTAGTCGGTGGTTCCAGTGACAGTGCCAACCTCATGTAGAATTGGTAGGCTTTCCCGCATAGATAGGCAGGAAAAAGGTCTATTTTTGTTTCGTCGGACCACTTCGCACTTTTCGCCACTTGATTGAAGTGCGCCACCCACTCTGTGACACTTTCGGTCGAGGTGTTGCCATCGAAATAGCGTGGCTGCATTTTTGGGCGATGTTCGGCCATGGTTTGTACGTCGTTCGTGCGAGTGGTTGTGGGGATGGGAGGAGGATTAATCCCAGGTGGTCCGCGCAGAGTCGTCCCTATGCTCCGGGGTAGGTTTGCGGATCCCGCTACTACTTCTCCCTGACTTGTCAGTTTTTCACTTAACAAATCTTCAAATTCGTCCCTAATTACTTGCCACTCGGACCTATGTGTATTTTTGATTGGCGAAGCTATCAATTTTAAATTTTCCTCTACTAATTTAATCGCGGGTAAAAAATTAATATTGTTTTGACCGACTCGTAAAACCTCTTGAATTTGCACTAAAACTTGATCCGGGGTTCTTAGTTTATCCCAATAATTTTTAATTTTTACTCGTAAGTCGTCTCGGTTTATGTAGTCACCTCTTTTCTTCAAAATGCCGGTATAAATACCAAACTTGACTAAATCTGGCCTAGTTTCTGATCCGATTCTTCCTACTGGAGTGTTTTCGTCTTTACTTTTTTTTATTAATTTAGAAATCAGCGATAAGAAAATACTTTTTTCTTCAGCCATTAATTCTTATTCTAACATGCACAACGATATATACATGGTTACAACTAAATATGATCATATTATGAGAATTATGATATGATATGTTTTCTTACGTTATCTACACAAATTAAATCCAAAGGTCGAGTTGAGGTAAATACTTTCACTTTAACTTGGAATTGGAACAATTTAATTTTCATTATTTATAAGGAATTTAAAATACATATTTTCTTTATTTTATTTAGGTACATTTAAAAAAATTAATTATTCAACTGTTAATATCAAATGTAATCTTTGGGGGCCGAGTCTTAAGGCGCCTCCACCATTTGTAAGAGTTATATTCCTGCCAGTTTTAGCCTCTAAGCGGACATCACTGCCAGGAATCTGTTTGTCCACCCAATGCCTTGACGCAACCTTTGAACTTGCAAGGAAGGAGAAAAAGAACAACTGTTTTTTGAGTAGGTAATTAATATTCTCCGAAATTGAGACAATTAGGATCTATAAAATATTAACATAACAAAATGAATTCCTACCTATCAGCTCAACCAGATTGATCTTTCCTACCTCGACTGTTCTTTTGGAAGGTCGGAGAGGGCGTGTTCCGGGCCGGACTTGAACTCCTGCGGTCCGGCTCGCGATTCTCGAGGTCTTTAAGGCTCTTGAAGCACACACTTCACCTGCTGGACATAGAATAGTTTTTCCTCGATTTCTCGTGTTTTCTCCTGGGCCCAAAGTTTGCGCAAGTTTTCCTTTGGGCCCACCCCTCAGCCAATCATTTGGTTCTAGGCGTCCCCAAAATTGCTCCAGACTCTTGGAGGGGGTTCGAAAGAGGATTTTATTCGGTGAAGTAAGCAGTGGTGGGATCTTGAAATATCCAATCGCTCGATGGGCGGTGTCTTCCCATCTGCTGACTCGCCGGACACGTGGAGCTTTTGCGAGCGCCTCAAATTCCGAAATGTTGCGGATTTCTCAGCGCTCGAGTTTTCTCCCGGCCCGTGAGAAAATGCTTTGCTGGTGATCCTGCGGCGACGGATGTCTGGGTTTCGAGTTTCCCAAGGGTGTCGTCTCCTCGCTGTTGTCGGGTCTGAGCGTACGACTTCAAATTGTACGGTTTTAAGTCGTACACAACTCCCCCTTCTTCAAATGACGGTAGCCAGGGTGGTAAGTATTGCTGGCGCACGTCGAGGGTTGCTGCGGCCTCTGGTTGCTGGCGGTTGCCTCCTTTGTCTTCACATGATTTGGTGGCGACACGCACTGCAAGGTTTTTACTACTGGTTGAGCTTTAACATGGAACGTTTTACAAATGATTCCTAATGCACTGTTTTTGGCTACTGGTTGAGCTGTCCCCTCTGCTCAGCATGGGGATTGTAATTCTAAATGAGCACAAACAAAAGAGAAATTATTGTTCTTTCAATAATTGCGGTCAAGTATATAAAAATGTATCAAGTTTCTTAGTCGTACTTATCAATATAATTATAATCTTATTACATAGTTCAACCTATACTTAAGCTAAATCAAATTTCTTTCTGTTGTAGTAACTAAACTGACTGCTGATAGTATTACATTATGATTATTAGATTCTTTATTTATCACGGGCCTAAATTCTCGGTGCTTCTCGTGAAAGTCACCTGTGGCTGCAAAGCCACAACCGTGGTTGGTGGGTTAGCGTTGTGTTTCCGCTTGAGTAGTAAAGTAGTAGTAGTAGCCAGTCCGTGTAGTACACGGACTGGCTGGTAAATAGAAGCACACTACCAGCTAAAATCTCTTTGGGAATGAAAAACTCCCTCTCAAAGCGGTAAAATTTTGAGACCGTAAGCCCTTAGCTACATTTTTACTCAAAGAGAAATTTCGAGGTTTATATGAAAATTCGCAACCATGTACAAATTAATAATGACAACGACGGTGAAGAAGATGGTTGTTCGTTAATAGATGAAGACTTGGGCTGAACGGCTCAAATGCGTGGAAAAAGGATCTCATTCCACACTTTTTGCTGTTGTAAGAAAAAAAAAAAATTGTTTCCTATGATTATATAGTGTCAGTGAAAAATTGTGATAATGTTAATATGAAAAGGCGTCTTACCATGAGTCATTGATGTTTGCTCTTGCGTGCCAGAACATTTTCAGATTTGGGAGTTTAACCCTTTTTCCCTGTACCTTTCGTGTATTTTACTTTTCCGAATCATTAAATTACTTACGGCCATGTCACGCAATGTAATTTTCAAACTTTACACCGAGCAACGCGTGATATCTTGTAGAGCTGAAGTTGAAATTTGCGTTCTAGCAATCGAGGAGGAGCCGGCGAAAGACGGGGGTCAATATCCGAAGCGGACAGTGACGATGATAACGAAGAGGGAGATTACACCGTGTACGAGTGTCCTGGACTTGCGCCGGTAAGTGTGGCATAATGATGGTTTTGCCAGTGGAGGATGGGACAAGTAATCACAATTGGTGACCTCTCGATCGCATTTTGGTTGGTTATTCCTTGAGTAATCAACGTATGTTTTCATGCAAAAAGTCAGTCTCTCCAATTCGACCCAAAAATTTTTTCAGCACGTTTCAAGGAGTCTAGATCAAAATTAGCAAATGTCCGTCCGCCGTCCACGCCGATTTTGGTAGTCGAAACATTTTCTTAAGAATTTCTTTGGACGCTGAATCCAAGGAAATCGGTTGCAGAACAATTGGCACCCTCCGGAAGAAGTTATGGGTCAAATTGGGTGTATATTACCCATTTTGAATATGTGTTTTCGGGATTTCTGGTACCTAGGCGTGTGGGGTATCATTTTCCACTAACTTTTGGACGCTGAATTCAATGATGTGTGTCCCAGAACGATTGGCACCCACCGGAAGAAGTTATGGGTCAAATTGGGTGTTTATTACCCATTTTGAATATGTGTTTCCGGGATTTCTGCTACCTAGGCGTGTGGGGTATCATTTTCCTCTAAATGTTGGACCCTGAATCGATTGGAATGGGTCTGGGACCCGCCACAGCCACTGTTTTTCCCATTCGAGGAATAACCAACCCGTGTGTAAGAATTTGCAGCGTTTTGGTTGGTTATTCCTTGAATAATCAACCTGTTTTCATGATAATGGTCAACCTCTCCGATTCGGCTCAAAATTTTTTTCTGGACGTTTCATGATGTCCTGATCAAAAAAGGTCAATGTCCGTCCGCCGTGCCGTCCGCCGTCCATTGTCCACGCCGTTTTTGGTAGTAGAAAATTTTCTAAAAATCTGAAATTTGGGTCGGGGGTCTGTTCCCGGCCTAGAACGGTCCTCGAAACTTTTCAGCCCGATCAGACCA
Source organism: Cyrtorhinus lividipennis (assembly GCA_019603395.1). Lineage (NCBI taxonomy): Eukaryota > Metazoa > Arthropoda > Insecta > Hemiptera > Miridae > Cyrtorhinus > Cyrtorhinus lividipennis. The sequence continues at coordinate 26,465,931 of CM034001.1, read as the reverse complement.
AATTTGAGGGGGGTAGGGGTTTTTTGAAAAATGGATTTTCGAGATTTTGGGTGATTTAGGCGAGTGGGGTGTCATTTTCCACTTAATTTTAAACGCTGAATCCAATAAAATGGTTCCCAGAACAATTGGCACCCACTGGAAGAAGTTATGGGTCAAATTGGGTATTTATTACCCAATTTGATTAAGTGTTTTCGGGATTTCTGCTACCTAGGCGTGTGGGGTATCATATTCCACTAAATTTTGGACCCTGAATCGATTGGAATGGGTCTGGGACCCGCCACATCCACTGTTTCCCCCATTCGAGGAATAACCAACCCGTGTGTAAGAATTTGCAGATTTTTTTTTTCTTTAAATCCAGACATCTTGCAACGCAATCTATCTCATTTTGGTGCAATCGGAGATATTACCCACTTCATGAAAACATAGGTTGATAATACTCATAAAGTAATAAACCAAAATGGCAGGAGGTTACCTACCCAATCCCTAACAAGGCCTGGTTTTTATACAAAAGCGTCAGCCTCTTCAAATGAATCCGATTTTTTTTTCGGTTTGCTCATCACTGGAATACTTGACAGTTGTGGTGACTACTCAATTTTTATTAGCTATGATAAACTAGCAATCAACCCGTGGTGCAATTTGAGCCTCTCTAGAAACGTCCTGAATGCATATTGACTCATACCAGGCAGTAGTATAATGATACATGAATAATTCAATACGTGTATGTATAATTATTCAACTTGTAACGCATGTTATTTCAACAGACTGGAGAAATGGAAGTCAAAAATCCTCTCTTCCAAGATGACCCGACGCCAGCTCCCAACAGCGAGCAGACTAAAACGCCGACAGAAGCAAACGACACCAATACCGACTAAAGACCAACAAATGGAACCCGGCAGCCGACTATCTGAAAGCGAATTCCCATAAGAAAATCTTCCATATCATAGTCACCTTTCCTCCTAGGTCGCCAGCCCCGCCTGAACACAGTCAGTCCTCTTCATTGTTGATTGATTCAGTCAAATTGAGGTTACAGGATTAAGTCTTTCGTTTTGGCGGTGTTTCCCCCTCCACACCCCCACCACAGGTTCTTTGGTATTGCTCCTCAGGAAAATTAGAAGAAAAAGGTATTTGAAAACCAGGAAAAATAATTCCTTACGACAGAGTTTTGTTCGCTTATGAACAATAACCGTTTCCTGTTCTACAACATTTTATCCCTCGCCCCTTCCAAATGTATATTATTGAAATTTATTAGTCAAACCAAATTGTCAATTGGGAAGTTTAAAAAGCGAGAGTTACCTAACTTTAATTGTTTAATTATTTTGGACGCCCCACCAATCAAACAAAATACAATTTCTACAGGGTTTGATTAGTAAATTACATCTTTAAACAATCTGTAGAATTGTAGTTTATCCCCAAAACACATTTTTTTTCTTCAAAAATTACATTGATCTGGTCGGCTTTCCGAAAATGAAAAATTTGTAAGAAGTGAAATAATCCCATAGATGTTTGCCCGAAGGATGCCCAGCTCTGGAATGTACTGATAGGTTTCTGATCTTGGAGACGATAGTCGTAAGCAAATAATTCTCAAGGAGTTCCACGTATCCTTGAATCAAAGCCGATGTATTTCGGTGTATTCACAGATTTTTTTATTGATCTGTAACAGTTGTCAAGTCTTGCGTTCCCGCAGCCTTAATGTGAAAACAGCGGCAAAAATCCTTTGGGTTTCATAATCCGGATTTCGACACTAAAGATCTATTTCAACTATCGATTTCACATCAATTACTACCTGATCAGAAATTTAAAAAATATATCTTTCCAATATTGTTGACGACTACCAAAGTGTCATAAATATCTGATTATAAACCAACATGGAATGGCCGATATCTCAAATCATAGTAATACATTTTTACGGTAGTAATATTTTACTGCAATGATATTTATTTGTTTATATAAAAAACTCATGAATTCATTAGTGAATATTTGCGTTCGCCCTCATAAATTGTGGGTGAGTTTTCAATTGTTGGCATTGCCGGCAGGTAAACGCATTTGCATAAACACATTAAAAAAAACATGAACAAATTTGACAGGTTGCCAATATGGTTGTTTTCTTTGATAACAAGGTGCCATCTACGAAAAATGGGCTTACGTTGTTTCCCATATGCTGACGTTAAAACGTAAACGAAAGTACAGTTTTTTCAATTTATTTGGGTCTGTCAGGATTGGGCTTTTCTGCATTTATAGGTTGGGTCGAAATGCCGCTCCACGAGAAGCATGTGGTGTCTAGTGTATGCTCCAGAAGACTGAATTTAGGACGTGGTAAGAGTGTGTGAGAAATCGGGTATTTTTTTTCTTTATGAATCAATTTTGAGGTCTTGGACGACGCATACTTACACCAATTTCATTTCAAAAATGTAATAAATTAATGAAGAGCACATACCTCATTTTCCATAAAATGTACTGAAACCGACCTACAACAAATTCAGGTTGATGAATTTTGGGAGCAAGTAGACAGTTGGTTGCATAGAAAACACGCATCAGGAAAGAATTTTGATAATAATACGACTGACAACGAATCTACCTTTCAAAATCAACCTAGAAACACTTTTTCTGTGAAGTTCAAAGGGTAAAATTCCAAAAACTATCGAGGTCGGACTCTTATCAAAAACACCTACGCCTGACGAAAGACTTCGAATGCCTCAAAGGTATTTTACGTGAGGACGTCGTACTCAACGTATTTTCGATCATTCAAAGATATGATTTGGTGGTTGGACATTTCGAAGGATCTTCCAAAACGTGTTGTCCGCTATATAGGTTGATTTTCCTTGAAATCGTGACACCTGTAAAGGTACATGCTTTATCAATAGTCATTGTGTACCTTATTGTTGTTAAAGTTGAATAGAAGTTGAGCAAAAATGAGACGGGAGAATTTTAATGCATGATTTCCACTTGATGAATTTGTAAATAAATCTAGTCGCAGCCGACCTCTCCCAAGGAGCCCCCTAGCTCCATTAAATGTTGTGGTATTTCAATCTATAGAGCCAACGTTACCAGAAATTCAAAAAATGCAGTGATGAAATATCAAGAAAATAAAAACGTATCACTTGCAATTGCACTGGTTCCATTTCACTAAGTATAGTTCGTGGTAGCTTAGTACTTTTTCCCCCACTTCGAAAAACTCTTTCAGTCGTAGCACTCAACGTAGAAACGGTGGTGAATTGTTACCTGATTACTAGGTTTTATCGATTTATGGTTTGATTTTTGTCTCAGCAGCGCAGATTTCGATCCGTTGACGATGAAAATTGGATATTTTAGTGGTTGTGGAAAGATTTCGAGGACCAACGTAGTCTTAGAACTGGTAACTGAAGCATAGAGCTTTGAGGAGAAATTTTATTATTGGGAAATGAATCGCTTTGCGATTGGAAGACACTAGGCTATAACTTACTGTGACGATTCAAAGAAGTGCTTCCTTTAGAGATTTTGAATAACAACATGGCTGATCTTACTCGGAGCTCGTGCTCTCCTGGACGTTGCATGACGCATGACGATTCTAGGGAGGACTGAAATGATCTGGCCGATTCAAAAGCTAACCACCATTGCAGAAAAAGGGCTTTGATTTCTGTATCATTTGCACGACCTAATTTGAATAGGGCCTTACTTAAGCCTAATAAAAACACCGAAACTATGTTCAATTATTTATTAATTTTTTATTTTTGGCACTATGTTGCATCAAGAACTGTTGGAAGAATAATTTCGTACCTGTATTGTGTCGTAACTTATACAGTGATAAAAATATGAAGAAATAAATTAGAATAAGTTACGAACCTACCTAGTCGTACAATGAATAATAATTTATGTGTTATAGCATATTAAGATGTTGTAATTGTTGCTTTGCTTCGTTTTCTTCCTGTTGATGCTGTGAACTTATATTGTGTGTTATCATTAACCAACGGTTCTACGAATTTATGTGCTTAGTAAATATTACATCATTGAGTTTTTACAATATTTTAAATGAGAACGAAAAAACTCAAGCACGCGTACGAAAGCCTCTTCTCTACACAATAAAAGCAACTCTTGAGCTCTCAATATATAGCATTTTCAAATCGAATTCCACATTTTACAAAACAAAATCAACATTCATTACATTTTTACTAAATTTAGTACTAGTGTAAAGGTTGGCCACCTGTCAACTTCTTCGCTAAGAATATTCCTCACCGCGGTCTTAATTTTAGAAAATGCACTCTAAGCTGGATTCAATAAGGTGGACTATGTACTAATAAGGACTTATTCCATCGAGTGCACTTGAATCAACCAGTTGTCGAATTTCGGTAGAGCGGCGAATTTGCGCATTATCCATCACCAGTACGAATTCGTTACCTGAGTATTGCAGTTTTTCTCGGAGTTCGTTCAAGAAATCACCAAACAATTGGACATTGGTGGTTCCTGATGGTACAATTTTGTAATGAACGACTCTATGAGTCCCAATGGCAAGGATCGGGGAGGCATTTTGTACCGTTACCACAGCTCGGATATTTACTTTTGATCGAGCCTGCGTTCGCATCTAATGCAAATTGAGCCCCGACTCGTCGATAAATATTATTTGTTATCGATTACGAGGTGCTGACTCATTAAAACGGGGCGAATTCTTTTTTCAATTTTATTGGTCGCTCACAGTTCATTTGATCCAGTTTGATAGAGGCTTTTTTGAGCGTTATCCTCAATTTCCGAAGGCCATTGTCGACTGAGGATGTACTTACCTTGTTCCGAAAGCTTCGCTTTCTTCAGAGTTATGCTTGGTTATTGCTTGTTCCTCAACTATTGCTTCTATAGCTGCAAGAACTTTGGCGCATGTTTGTTATGGTGGGCTCCCCCCCGTCTTCTCGTTTGACTTTGTGGCGTTTCACTGTTTAATTTGCGTACAATACACTTGGCAGTGGAATAATTCATCTTGCCGTTAGAAGCCCCTTTTTCAATAATTGGCATTTATAATATATCTCTTACATAAACCCTTCATCGTACAGAGCTGGGAATAGTTTATTTTTCTCTTGAAGAACGGTCTGTTATTTCCCTCGAGGACCTGATCTATTCCTTCTCATTTTAACATCTGCAACAAAATCATCGGTAAATCCCAAGAATAGGGACCGTTGTCACTGATAAGTGCAAGTATCGATAGTACGCTCTGTCAAGCGCACTATCGATATACGCGAAATATTATATCCCTGTCCGCCGTATTTGTTTTTATAAAAACGAGAGAAAATACTAAATTGAAATAAACTTAAAAATAAATAAATAATAAAAATAAAATAAAATAAAAATAAATAATACAATAAAATTATCGGAACAATGTTACGTAAGTAATAACAAAATGAAAGGCATTCAAATTGTATCGATAGTATCGATAGTCACCGTATGCGCGATATCATTGCTATCAGTTGATAACGTGACAGCGGTCCCTATACTTTGGTTTACCCAAATCATTCTCATCATCTGTACTACTCACCAAAGTTTTATTTCTTGGGCGGTTTCCTCTCCACCAGACATCATCACTGGAAGAGTCATAGGAGTCACTCATTGCTACTATACTATACCATGCACTACGACACAACTCAGAACTCTGATGTACCTGGACGGATGATCACTACCAGTCGTATCCATTGAGGAGACATTAGGAGAGCGTCGAGACGCATGGAAAAGGAACGAGCGAAGCATCTCTTCTTTATGGCGTTTTCGCTTCAGATTTCGGATAATGCCCAATTCATCCTCTTTTCAATGCTGGTTAATTTAATAAAATGTTTAATTTGTTCTGGAAAAAGTAGAAATTGGTCTGTAAAATGTTGAATTAGATTTGAAATTGCTAAAACAATTAGTTTCAAAGAACCACCTATCGCAGTAAAATGTCATGAGAAAATTAAATTTACTCGGCATTATTTACTAAGTCAAAATTATAACAATAGAGCGTAAAGGCTATCCCTGCGCAGCTGAGACCGTTAAAACAGTTTTTGCACCGTCAATTAATGGTTCGTCTGAATTTCTTGATTCACCACTATTTAGCATTCACCTTGTATACAAAACGAGGTCACTCGTTTCAAGGCAGAACACCATCATAGTGGAAAGAAAAAAAAAAGAAAATATCGAGTATTTTTCATTAAAACGCGCCAAATTAGAGTGCGAATTTTACATAGGAAAAATGAATTTAATTAGGTATGGATAAGTATATCAACATCGTGGTTGACATCGGATGGTTGTCTTCACTGTTTATCGTTTGAGATGGTCCGATGTCATGAATAATGGTGCTCTTCGTCTTCAACTGATGTACAAATTAGGTTTTTCTTTCAGTAGGTTCTTTCGATTTTATTTTCTGATAGTTTGAATAATTTTTTAAATATTATCCTGGTTATTTCCGGCCTTTAGAATATATTTTACGGATAAAAAGCTATATTATAAAATACACATATAAAAATATATATTATACTTGGATATGAAAAAAGTTTATCGCTTAGGCTAATACAAATTTATATATTTGTTATATTTTTAGGATACTACGTAAAAGAAAAATTACATTATTAAAATAACGTTAGTCACGAGAATAATTGAAATATGTTGAATGTTGGATGATTGAGATTCTCTTTAAAACAATAAAGTCATAATACAATACTATCTTCTTAAAAAATCCTTCAAAAAATAAAGATTTCCAGTTCCATTTCGGACGGAAGAACCGTACCGCCTTAGTTTTAGCAAATGGACTTACTTACCCGTTGAACCAATTCAGTTTAAAATTCGCTGTTATAGATGTTTCCCCAATTTATACGTTAACTTGAAAGTACTTACTTTTAAATGTTATGTGAATCACGAAATATACGTTAGTTGAAAGTCAATGTTGATCGTTACCACATTTTGTTCCGTGAGCCGTACCACTTAGAACACCAGTTTGAGTAAACTGTCAGGTGAATGCTTTTCTGGTGAAAAAGGGTCTTAATTTGTACACTCTTCAGCTGATACTGCTAGTTGTTTCGATTAGAAAGAGGGGCTCATTTCGTTTCAAATAAAATTAAATCTCAGTGGTTTTATACTAGACTGGGATGGGAATTGGCGGCTTCGAGCCAACACGGAACGGAAACCTTGTACCTTCACAAGGGCGTTGTGTGAAAACCCATTGAGTGAATGTCGTCCTGTACTTTGACTGAGGAATTCAGCTGCCAGAACAGCAATCATGGGGCAAGGATTTTGTGTGTCCACGAAGACCATTCAAGTTAAGCCCCCCTAGAAGAGCTTGCAGGCTGCTGGCAAGAGGCTGAAGCAACTGTCAAGAATATCAGCGATGGCGAGAAGGAACAAAAACGCTGCAAATAACACTACAACTGTAGTGATGTGTGTTCTGGCCCGAATCCAGAGTCGTATTCCACCAAGGCCTATAAAAAGAAGTTCCTTCAGGAAACGGAATAAAAGTACGTCGGTATAGAAGTCAGAAACTAACGAACTTCACGACTTGTTAAAACCTGGTGTGAGGGTAGTGAATGTGAACACTCCATACTCACTGTTTTCCCCAAAAATCTTGTTCTAAAGAATAACCAACAATTTTGGAAGAATTTGCAACGTTTTCTAAATAGTACATACCTATATCCCCTCCCACCGTAACTCATTTTGTGGTAATCGCACCGGGATACATTTCAATCGGTTTACGATAAGCAATTCAGTTCACCTTGTTTCAAAAACACAGGCACAATAACTAGTGTTGTAGTCATTTCACATAACCAACTAGGTATTTTATGAACTTTAATTCTTCTGCGTCTTCTGAAGGTGCATCGGTCTCATGAAGTCGGACGAACTCTTCGTAATCATGTTCCTCTATACTCAATTGATGGGTCGTTTATTCTTTTAAAATCCTTTATAGTTCCCACTTGTAGACCATGATGGAGCCTGTCTATATAAATGAGCCTTGAGTATTTTGGAAGTGGATGAATTTTATATTGCTTTCAGCAGTGCACTCCTGATACTGCGAACCGCAGGCTCAAACTGGTTAGGGAACTATTACTCAGCTTGGAACGACTACTTGGAAGCTTTAGAAAAATTAGAGGTGTGCAAGAAATTACGTTAGAGGTTCCGATTTTCTCAAGTTCGAGGTATTCGTAGATATCATAGGTAGGTTTTTAATTTAATTCAAGATCAATTTCTTCAGCATGTTAGATTGATAAGGTACGCTCGTACTTCCTGGTCTCCTAATGAACCCTCAACAAGTGGCTCTATCAATCAAAAGACGGCATAATCTATTATAGTTCGAAGGAAGTAGTGTGAATATTCAAAAATGAATGATAGCAAGTTATTCAAGTTTGTATTATCCGTCGAATAAAGCATTTCTTTTATAAACAGCGGCATTTCTCAAATATTTACAAAGTTTGGTACATCGAAGTCGATAAAAATCTCTCATACCTACTTCACTTTGTACACTATACGCTCGAATTACGATGTAAATGCGTGGAATCGGGCTTACATTTCATTTGTGTATGTACACTTGAAAGGGAATGCCAAATAATGGGACATAAATTCACGACTAGTAAGAAGGAGGAAATTAGTACGAAATATTGACTGGTTTTTTTCTCCCTAAATTATGCATCTCCAATTTGGCTATGCCACGTCGTTCAAATATTATGCAGAAAAACTAAAACGTCGTGATTTGGACAATATTGGTTATTGACTCATATCATTATGGTAACTCAATTTGACTAGAATTAAATTTGTTGTCTTTGGTCATATTCAAATTAGGTGGTTCTTCTTGCTCAGTGATCGACCCTCACAACGTAGTATTACTGCTCCGTGCTGCTGAAGTAGGAATTTTGCATCAGGTACAGCTTGTCTATCGGATTGATGTGTCCCATCGGATGCTGATGCATGGCGTCGTGGTTCGGCGGGGGACCCAACTCTAGGGACAACGTGTCAGATCCACCCTCGTCCAAGTTCGTTGAGTCGTCGAGGGATATATCCGAACTGCAAAAGCTCTCGCCGGAATGTGCTGGATATGCGTCTGAAAAGTAATGTTGAAAGTTATGAGCCTCGTGGAAATTGTCTGAGTATGGATGGTGAGACAAAAATACCATTTATTCACACGATCTAACGAATTTTGTCGCTCTTTTGACCCGAGAAAGCGTTCGCGCAAAAATGTTGTGCATGACCCCCAACACATTGTTATAACTATTCGATTTTATTTCATTCCGGCCAACTTGTTCAGTTTTACGTCAATTTACCTAGGTATCCGAGAGCTCCGTCAAGGTACAGCAGGGTGCTACTTGCCATGGATGCAGCTTAGGGCAGGATCCCGCTTGGCGGCTACACCGGTCCTATTCCTAGTCACCTAGTTCCTGCCTGCAGGTATGCACATCTGCTCGGCGTCGTTATTCTTAACCGCAAATAGTATAGTAAGTAAGCTAGCTTAGTAAGTTGCTTAGGCCTTGGGGTGAGTAATCTCAGTGTGGACTTCAAGCCACTAAATCTAGTCTTCAGTAAACAATCCAACTCCAAGTAATGCCTGACTGCAGGTCTGCAGCTACCCTTGAAGTTAATATCAGATCCATTCAAGGCCTAACCTTTGCTGGAGTGAAATCACTGCTTACGTCGTTGCATTGCTAGGAAGAATAATACGCAGAAGGAAGACAGTTTTCCCGATTGTGACGCACATCTAAGCTATGACATTTTAGAGCAGTGGTCTTCAACCCGGGGCTCGCCGTGTATATTTTTGTGGCCCACCGAATGATTTTGTTTCCAAACAAATCACAAGGACTGAACCCCAGAGGATTCCCAACCTTCCATAGGGAAATGAATGCTGGAGATTCGTTGGCTCAGTCGAGGAAAGGTTTTGTGGCAGTTCGTAGTAATCGTAGTGCAGTGTCTTGATTTTACTTCCATTAGCGGCGTAAAGAGAGTAATCTGTCGGTTGTTTCTTTGAGGGAGTCGCTTTAAGAACAGGATAAACGGACACAGCAGCGCCCGTGTCGATCAAAAATTGTTGTCCTGTCGTCCGCTCGCTGACAAATAATCGGCGGTTAGCTGTGTCAGCGACGGCATCCGCCTCGGCCGCCGCATCGTTTAACTTTTTCTTGTCTGACTGGGTTGAAGAACGTTCTTCCCAGTCACAGGACTGCTCGCATTTCTTGGCCCTCCTACCAAATCGCCGATGGAAGAAACACAGTTTGCGGCGTGAAGCTGAATTTGAGGAATTCGTTCGGGTGGACGCTCTGGATGAACTGCGAGAACGATGTTGGAGTCGGAGAGCGGCAATGTCCGCAGCGAGTTGTCGCACTAAATCGTAGAGATTGTCCTGACCCTGTGGAACCTGCGAAACTGCGTGAATGGCAGAGGGCTCGTTTCCATCGTCACTATACATGGTGCCGGTCGCTAATTATTCCGGAGAAACTTCGACGGGATGACCGGAGTGAACGGAAATGAACGCGCGAGCGAAAAAAAAAGGTAACGCGAAACGCGAGTTGCCCGGGCTGCGACCACGAGGAGTTCCCCAATCACCGAAAAATCGACGAGAAACACAACTAAATCACGTCGGGGTCACCACTTTAACTCGTACTGGTGACGGGTGAACTCAAGTGACAAGGCCGGTGCAGGATAAAACTTTATATTGCGAAAAACAATGAAACTCAGCGAGAGCAACGCGGCCGGAAAGAATTCATGGGACGAACCAAGAGGTTATTTTTGTCCGAGTCGATTGGTACACTATCGATATGCGTTATCACACGCATATCGATTCCTAGCACAATCGATGTATGTATCAAATAAATCAAGACACTGCACTACGATTACTACGAACTGCCACATTAGTTTTAAAAAGGATTTTTGATTTGAAAGGAGAAATCTGCATGTTCATGGAGAGTAAAAAAATCTGCAAATTCTTACACACGGGTTGGTTATTCCTCGAATGGGGGAAACAGTGGGTGTGGCGGGTCCCAGACCCATTCCAATCGATTCAGGGTCCAAAATTTAGTGGAATATGATACCCCACACGCCTAGGCACCAGAAATCCTGACACATACAAAATGGGTGGATACATGCCCATTTTGACCCATAAATTCTTCCGGTGGGTGCCAATCGTTCTGGGACACACATCATTGAATTCAGCGTCCAAAATTTAGTGGAAAATGATACCCCCACACGCCTAGGTAGCAGAAATCCCGAAAACACATAATCAAATAGGGTAATAAATACCCAATTTGACCCATAACTTCTTCCAGTGGGTGCCAATTGTTCTGGGACCCATTTTATTGGATTCAGCGTCCAAAATTTAGTGGAAAATGACACCCCACTCGCCTAAATTACCCAAAATCTCGAAAATCCATTTTTCAAAAAACCCCTACCCCCTCCAAATTTGGTCCGATCGGGCTGAAAAGTTTCGAGGACCCATCTCGGCTGGGAACAGACCCCTGACCCAAATTTCAGATTTTTAGAATATTTTCTACTACCAAAAACGGCGTGGACAATGGACGGCGGACGGCGTACGGCGGACGGACATTGACCTTTTGGTTGGTTATTCCTTGAATAATCAACCTATGTTTTCATGATAATGGTCAACCTCTCCGATTCGGCTGACCACAATAAGGGACCGCATCCTATGAGGTGCCACTCTCTGAGTGGAACAGGTATCTGGACCACTTGGGGAGAAGAGGGAAACCTCTGGCATTTCATGAAACGGTAGTGACAGGTACAAAGCCTCTGTCACGGGGCTATCAGCCAGTTAGCCCTTTAAGGAAGTAAGGGTCGTCAGGGCACTGACAAACCTGTATCCTTCCAAACTGGTACCGCGGGTGGGGAGGAGCCCCTGGCCACAGAGGCAATGCTTCGGCAAAGCCTCACCGGCCAGCCTCCCCAATTGAGGTAGGAAACTACGGTCCGAAATAATGGACCGTTCGCGGGGGTCGTGGTTGAGGCGCACCCTAGCCCGAGGGCTTCACCCTATGAAGGTGCCTATAATGGGTAGGCCTGTGCTGCATACATCCGTGCAGGATGTACCAATACAGACCAGCTCTGGGAGTTGAGATGCAACACTCGGGAACCACTCTGCTTAAGTGGTAGTGCAAGCTAGAATGCACGAACTACCACAAGTTGGTACTTGGGGGGAGTAGTTTACTACTCCCTATCCAAGCCCTGCTGAATGAAGGGACAATCATTCCAGTCTGTTCAGACTGTATCCTCACTGCATGCAGTGGGGGGGAGAAGCATAACCCGTGGGGTGAGCTCTCCTTATAATTGTGGCTCACTTCCTTGCATTGGGGTGAGAAACACATTGGACTCTCCGATTCGGCTCAAAATTTTTTTCTGGACGTTTCATGATGTCCTGATCAAAAAAGGTCAATGTCCGTCCGCCGTCCATTGTCCACGCCGTTTTTGGTAGTAGAAAATTTTCTAAAAATCTGAAATTTGGGTCAGGGGTCTGTTTCCAGCCGAGATGGGTCCTCGAAACTTTTCAGCCCGATCGGACCAAATTTGGAGGGGGTAGGGGTTTTTTGAAAAATGGATTTTCGAGATTTTGGGTGATTTAGGCGAGTGGGGTGTCATTTTCCACTAAATTTTGGACGCTGAATCCAATAAAATGGGTCCCAGAACAATTGGCACCCACTGGAAGAAGTTATGGGTCAAATTGGGTATTTATTACCCATGTGGGTGACTTCAGCCGAATAGACAAACAAAACACATCGTCATATCCTGTTGTTTATAACCAGCTGTTAAACTTAGCAACCAATTTTGAGCAGTTGCCTACAATTCTTTTTACTGTCCGAGCTTTTTGTTCATACCTTTCAATTCAATTTAATACAATTATTATAGCCTTCTAAATTACCTACGTTTTCTCAATATTATATTAGTAAATTAGTGTCGTAGTGCCCCATAGATACACCCATTTTTGAATATGTGTTTTCGGGATTTCTGCTACCTAGGCGAGTAGGGTGTCATTTCCACTAAATTTTGGACGCTGAATCCAATAAAAATCGGCCCCAGAACAATTGGCACCCACTGGAAGAAGTTATGGGTCAAATTCGGTATTTATTACCCAATTTGATTATGTGTTTTCGGGATTTCTGCTACCTAGGCGTGTGGGGTATCATATTCCACTAAATTTTGGACTCTGAATCGATTGGAATGGGTCTGAGACCCGCCACACCCACTGTTTCCCCCATTCGAGGAATAACCAACCGTGTGTAAGAATTTGTAGATTTTTTGATCTAGACACCATGAAACGTCCAGAAAAAAATTTTGAGCCGAATCGGAGAGGTTGACCATTATCACGAAAACATAGGTTGATTATTCAAGGAATAACCAACCAAAAAATACTGTCCACTACTTCAAAGATCTCAGGTGGATGGCTGATTTTGGGGTACCTAACTGATATATCAAAGCATTTCAATGACTTGAATATTAGGCTACAGGCATGAATGCTATGATACACAACCTCTTTGATCAAGTTGAGGCGTTTGAGAGGAAACTTAGTTTGTGGAAGAATCAAGTACTACAGGGCGATTTCACACATTTTCCATCACTGTCGTTTAATCAATGAGGCCCTCCATGTCCTCCATGAAAAAATTTGGCCCTTACATAATAAAAGGTTGAAGACCACTGCAGCCTGGTTGAACAACTCCGCCAGCCCAATGTTCTACCGGCGCACTGAAGTGATTTGTAGTGCTTTAGTGAAAATCACGCATACGTCCTGGAACATCTCCTTCAAAGCCAGTCGCTTGGTCAGAGTAAAGAAGATCTTTGAACCTCGAGATTATGTTGGCTACAACTCTCTAGGCCCATAGTAGCCCCTTTGCCAAGGTCTCTTGCCATTTGAAGAAAGCATCCATAACAAAAACAATTTAATAATTTCCTAGATCAGTTTGTGTTGGCCTTCCAACAAAACCTTCGTTGTTTATAGGAGCAGTTTTGTTTCTCTAGCGGAAAGCAGTTCCGTTTAAACACTATTGCCATTATTCTTCTTTTTCTCTAATAGTTTATGTAAGTAGAGACTCGTGATGAATAGATTAACCCTTGATGAATTTAGGGATTCCTAGAAGAATAAGTGCACTCACCATCAGGCGAGTAAGGGTGGTTAGGATTGAGCGGTTGAGTACTTGAAGTTGGATATGCGGAGTCAGATGAATCATGCATAGACAGGCTATTCAAGCCGAGGTAATGACCTGAGAAATGAAGAAATTCACTTATAAGAGAGTGACAATGGGAAAACAAAATATCAAATTGTTTAACCGTCGTTCGCTTCCAGTAAATAAGAATTTAGTAATCAAACTCACTGTGGTCAGAAGACAGCGGTTCTTGTTTGATGCATTTTTCTCGCTTGTCCTCCTTTTCGCTGGGGGATTTGTCTTCTTGTTTTGCTTTCCTTTGTATCTTCTTCATCTTGGCGCGTTGGTTTTGAAACCAAACTTGTACGACTCGCACGCTCAGACCAGTTTCTTTAGCTAGTGCTTCTCTGACCTGCGGCCAACATTGAAGATAATCAAAAAGATGATCGGAGGATAGAAATATGAATCAGAGTCAATTTAGAAGGTCATCTATACGTAAAAGGCCACAAATAATCACGGTTCTCACCTTCCTGCAGGGTTTGGGGCTGACTTCGAACGAAGCTTTAAATTGTCTTCGCTGCGCTGAGGTAAGTATTGTCCTGGGCCTTTTCGGTCCTCTTCTCCCATCTCTTGGCCGACTGTTTTCATCCATCATCATTTCATCTGTAGGTATCATGTTGTGATAAGAAAATATGTTGACTTTTACAAGCTTTCGGGAAAGTTAAACCCACAAAATATGAAGCCTCTTGTCCGCTCAAACTGAAAACCAAAGCTCTAATACGGACCGAAAGAATGGAAAGATTCGGTGATGAACTGAATTTAGTACAAAGAACCTTCGAATTATGAATACATCTTGTAATTTATCACAATAAAAAGTGAATGTTAAAACGAATAACGCTCGGAGCAGGCAAAAAACACCGGCAAATCAAAAGAAAAACGAACAGTAAACTGGTGACCCTGGACAACCTTCCTCATTCTTCTTCCTTTACAAGGTCCAACTAGTTTCAGTAAATTTGAAATAACATTAGTTTTGCCATTCAGCTTGTTGGCTTCTGACAGACCCTAAAGCAATGAATACATAACTACTTAAACTTCCAAGAGTTAGGAGAGAAAAAGAAATTATTCAATTTTGAGCAACAGAATGACTTGCTTTATGAACACACCTACATAGATTTAAAACAATTTATAATATTCATCATTATTGAACAGCATTTATTCTTGTGGGCTCTGATGATGGCGCCATTAATATACTATATAAAATGAGATGAGTAGTATGATGAAGTGGTAGGTATCGAAATTCATGTAGTAAGTCAAAATGGACTCCAATTATACCCAATGGTCGATTGATGTATTACCAAAGTGAGAGGGTCAAACATTGCTAATGACAGATACTTCCAGCATCTCTATACTTCCAATTTTTCAGTGAACAGCAGAAACGACAACTTACCTGAAGGGGACGTAGATTGCTGGAGTAGGAACATTTCTTTTTCAAAATCTTGCCTACAGAAAAGTTGGCCGCTCCTCAACACGAACTGCTCGCCTTTTTGAAGCGGTTGGCAACAAACGACGCAAGTGAAGCAGGGTAGGTGAAATACGTGGGTTTGAGCTCTCATGACCATTTCATGTGGGAGTAGCCGATCCCCACATCTCGAACATTTGACTCCGAATAACCTATCCAAGACAAGAGAGTATGTAAGTTACTGTGAGAAGTGATGGATGCGATTCAACTACAGCAGAGCATTGGGCAGAGCATCAAGGTGGTCAGAATAAGTTCACAAACATCATATTCATTTGCCGAACCTAAGCAGGTGAATCTGTTGTCTCTCATCAGCAAAGATCCTTCAATCGATGGCAACTAGTATATGAACCTTGGGCGTTACGTTTTGTGCAAACTACGTTCAGTCAGCTCACCTGTCATAGTCGGGCTTGCAGTAAAGCTTTCCATTCCGGCAGTAACACGAATGTGACAAGAGGGTCCCACAGATTGAGCACTGAAGACATTGTTCGTGCCAACTGGCGTCTATGACCCGCATCAGGAACCGGTCGTGAATTTTCTGCCCGCAAACCCTCGCATACTTCGTACGTTTTTCTCGTGCTTCCCCTGTACGTTTGTTACATCTGGAACAGAAAAAATACAATCTCAGTCGTACTCTACTATTCTCATTTTGTGAACGGTGTGAGACCAAGCAATATTTGATATTAAAAGTTCATGATTCTAAATCGACTTGTAGTTCGACGTAGAAGCCGTTGTCAGAGGAGCCACATTTTTTGTTATTTTTTTCATCATCTTAAATGAGATCAGAGAGGGAATGAAACCTCGCAGTAATCCTGATTCTTCATTCTTCTCTCGGGAGGAGAATCAACTTTGCATTCGAAATGGGGAGAAGCCTGTACTACCTTGGAGAACTTAACATTATGAGTTATTCATGGGAAGAGCTTTTTGAGCAGATGCAAATGGTACGCATCTCTAAGGGGGAATCGTTTTCCACGTCATTAAGTGGGGAAAAAACGTCGGTAAAGGAATGAATCCCACCGACGCTCATGAATATCGTGGGGATTTGGAGGATTGTCAATGGCAGGTCTCCACAGTTTCAATGGCGGAAAAGTGGTCAGATTAAGCTTATGCCTAACATTTGAAAATATTATTTGAAAACGCCTACTGCAAAAAGTGTTGTCCCAAAAATTGAATGAGATTTATTCTTGGATTGGAACGAATACAAATCCAAGAAAATAAATTGAAAAGCTGCCAATGAGATTCTATAGGCTCATGACGAGTCGAGTCGATTGGGTGAATTTAGTTACTATAGTGCATGGAATGCGGGAAAATGTAAAGCGGGGAAATTCTTTTTTAAAGGGTTAAGTAAAATGTGGATTTGTTATTAAAAAACCGCGAATTCTTTCACAGGAGTTGGTTATTCCTCGGACCAGGAGCATGGGAACACACTCCAATCGACGCAGCGTCCAAAATTTAGTAGAAAATGCCCCTTAAAACTTGAAAACACTCATTCGAAATGGGTAAATAGATACCCATTTTGACCCATTAGCTCTTCTGGTGGCCACTAATCCTCTCGAGACCCATTTCATTGGATTCAGCGTCAAAAATTTAGTCGAAAATAATACCCCACACGCCTCAAAAATCCATTTTCCAGCACATTTAGACCTCCCCCCCCCCTCCAAATTTGGTCCGATCGTGCTGAAAGGTTTCGAGGACCAACTAGAGCCGGAAACGGGTCCTTGACTGAAATTTCAGATATTTAGAAAATTTTCTACTACCAAAAACGGCGCGGTCGGTGGACGGACATTTGCTTATTTTGATCTAGACACCCAGAAACAAACGAACGTCCAGAACATATTTTTGGCCCTAATGGGAGAGATTGACTTTTTGCATGAAAACATAGGTTGATCATTCAAGGATTAACCAACCAAAACGGCAAGTTGGCGTGCATATTTGCAAATAAGCAGGACATGCGGAAACGAAATATAATAATTCTTTTCAACTAAAAACTACTAGAGTAAATCTCCAGCTTGGTTGATGATAGGTAGCTGGGAAACCCTGCAGACGTGGAGCAATCACATTTTTTTTGGAGTACGTTCAGCTTGTTCCGATACTATTTTTGTTAATCAAGGAATGGATGAACAAACAATTACGGCAATCGAAAACGAGAAGAAAGCTTAATAACGACCAGCACTCGTACACCACCTGTGTTCGGAAACGGAGCATATGTTTCGACTATTTGCTCGGGGTATCTGAGGGAAAGAGAACGACAAGTGAACGTCAGGGGTTTTGAGTGACAGGGGTTTCAATAAGTCGAAGGCTGTGAGCGAGTTCACGAGTGGAGATGGCAAAAGGCAGAAGGACGGTATCGAGCGTTTTCGAGATAAGAGTCACATTGGTATCGGGGGCTTTAGATTAAGTTTCCCACATCGTTTCCCCCTCTTTTCAAATACCTCTTCTGTCAATAGGTGGATTAGCGCTGGATTTAGGCGACAGCTCGGGCTCATAGGCGCCTTTGGAGGAACAGACCCGGATATTGGCAGGACGAAGAGCGAAGAGAAATCGCCGATTGAATACAGTATGAGCTACTCAAAGGAAGAACAACCTAATCCTGAAGCTCACAACGGCAATGAAGTATATAATATTACATAGTTTAACCAAAATCATGGGTACGTAATATGGAATCGGTAACTAAAAGTGATTTTGACAATGTGTGACAAATGAATGACATAATTATTATGATTTTTTTCCACAATCAAGCACGTTTCGTGTCACCCTCACCAAAGAAATTTTGTGTAAAAACATGAAAGTTGATTGAGTTGAAGAGAAGTGAAGGACAAGCTGGTATCAATAATGCAAGAGTAGCTAAATTAGCAGATACAATCACTGATTTTATTCCATTATATCAATTTACAAGATTTGTAGATGATAACGTTACAAGAAACAACCGAAATCATTGAGTTGGGCGTATTGTTTGATGAAGCGCATAGTGAATGTATGAATTATTTGTACTTCTTCCATGTATGACAAGTTGGAGGTGGAATCTGATCTCCCAATAATTTAGGGTTCCATATAAACAGAGCAGTGAAGATTTCACGTACAACTGTCGAATTGGGAAGCATATGCCTGAGAGAACACGTCTGGAAACCGTTGGTGAAGTAGATTTCCAAAATTTGTCAGTTCATAATAACATGCCGGAGATTAGGAGTTAATACAGAGTGAAACTCCTCAATTTAACACACACGTATTAAGTTTGGTGACTCCATGATGTCCCTTGACCACTTTACGCCTGAAAATTTGGTATGACCCTGTGACCTGCTCCTTCAATTGGTACTCACTTCTTACAATCATTATTTTCAGCTACGTTCAACGTTACAACAGGCATGACGAAATCATAGATAAGGTTCCTCTCGGGAATCACTGCCAATTTTCAAATATTAGGTTTTTTTTAATACAATAATAAATTCTTGACAAAAATTGACAAATCAAGCAAAAAAAAATATTGACTTGCACACTTGAACCGATTTGTACGCAATCTAACAGGTTTCCTCATTATTACGATACTCGTGTCGTCAGCAAATAAAAACGCTGCAAATTCTTCACAGGGGGGTTATTCCTAGGACCAGGAGCATGAAGACAGCAAAAGCTGATAACATCTACAAAAATCGTACTTTTAATTCCGTCAACACTTGCTGCCAACAATGCTGTCAGCACCGAAAAGTGTTGGCAGCATTTACCCACCAGTAGTCGGTAAAGATCAAAGAATGTTGTCCATATGCTGGCAGCAATGTTTGGGACTAAGCGACCGTCAACAATGTTGGCAACACTTACCTTAGCGCACATGGTTGGCCGCCATGTCGTTCCGACAGCGTCAGTACTCTAGTTGCGACTGTTGATGGTAGTACGTCTGTGTTGTTTGGTGTCCGT